>OZ053309.1:28008809-28526543 GCA_964056655.1 Arabis hirsuta | reverse complement strand
TATATAATGGGTCATGCCAATAAAGACATATCTCACGAAAAGAAAAAACGAGGTGAATAATCGAAAAAATGATCTTGACAGAGGCAGAGAGGGGTAGCTCGGCGAAGGAGGAGATGAAGAGCCTAGATCAAGTGGATTTGACGGTTCCGATGGGTATATGTCGTTTAGCTGCGCCAAAGAGGTAATTATCCAATGATGGAAGAGAGTTTTGAGCATGCCGCTTTGAGTCGTTGTTGCGGAGGATTGAAGTCGAAGGAAAACCATCGACAAAAGCTCAAGCGAAGTGGAGAAAAACAAAGCGGAGAAGCAAACATTGAGAATATATCTCGCAGGTGGAGGCCACTCAGCATAAGAAGATTCAAACGATTCTTCGAGCTAAGATTAGGCAAGCCCGAGAGAGGAGAGCAAACGAATAAGTGGAAATTTGGTCGGAAGAGGATTACCGGAAATGAAGACTCATTTTAAAGATGTCATGCGGCTACCTCGAAGCTCGTGCTTAGGAGAGAATCAAAACTAGGACGAACTCTCATTTGAAATAAATGTTATTTCAAATTTTTGGATGAAAAAAATAATTTTCAATCAATATTTAAGATATTTACTTGTTTTGTAATATGGTTAAGTAAATTGGTAGAGATGACGACGATTTTTTTTATAAAAAGTTATTGTCGTTTTATCGCCAAAATTATATATTTTTCACTAATCGTTCGGAGATTAATAACATTAATGTTGTTAATGTGTCATCAAATGAGTCTGGTTTTCATTAAATTGTCGATACGGAAAAAACCGTTTTTGTTCTTTATAATTTTATTCATTCTTAATCAATACTTTTTTTTTTATCACAAGACGTATAGCTCCTTGATTAGCCAAACACGATCATATCTGGAAACCAGTGAGGAGTAGATGTGCTAACATAAGAAAAACGTAAGTTTCGATGGCGAGCGGTCCGGGCCAGTATATCGGCCTTTTCATTCCGTTCCCTGGGACAATACTGTAACGTAAAGTCAGGAAACTACGCTCGGAGTGTCTTGTATTCCTCTAATTCAATTCTGAAACGCGGCCAGTTATCCGATTCCTGTATCATAGCAACTAATTCCTGTGAATCCGTGGCGAACAGCGTACAGAACCGTCTTTTCCTCCGCAGACTCTGAAGGGCCCATAAGAGACTAAGCAGCTCGGTGTGCAGGGGGAGCCCCCTCTGTTCACTCCTCGTAGACCTAGGAGGTCAATCGTCCCATCTTGCAGTTGAAGTATCCAACCTAATCCACTCGTATGGTCCCATTCCTTCCAGGAACCATCAATAAAGCATGAAAAAATGGTCGTTGGCGTTCCCAGAACAGTAGATCGCTGAGCTCCACCTACAACATTGGTTGCCTTCTCATTCGCTAAAAACCAGGCCGCAGCCTCCTTCCGGGCAAGGTCCAGGATGTCTGGAGGTGACTGGTCTAGGTTCCTAAACACCTTATCGTTTCGTGCTTTCCAGAGATACCAAATTATCCATGAGTAACATCTCACATATACCTCAAACTCCTTTCGATTAGGTATCCTGGAGAGAAGAAAATCGAAATTGCACCAGAGGTTATCTGACGGGAAGGAGGAAACGTTGTGCGTGATCTGCGACAATGCCCAGCATTGCCTCGCTGGGGGACACGTAAATAGGACATGGTTAATGGTTTCCTCCACATCACCACACCTCGGATAGAAACTGTCCTGATGGAGGTGTCGATACGTCAAGCGTTCATTAACTGCTACCGCTCTCGAGAGAGCTTGCCATAAGAAGTGACAGATTTTATTCGTAGTTCCTGTTTTCCATACCAGTGTCCTCAGTGGGTTTAGGGATGGGAGTTGTGTTAAAAACCGGATGTCTTCCTCTGGATTTGCCTGTGCCACTTCATACCCAGACCGTACTGTGTATGTACCAAAATTAGTGAAATGCCAACAATAACCATCTGATGTACCCATCCGGGATGGGATGAGGGACCTGATCAGCGGGATATCCGCCGGGTCGATATGTTGGTCCAAAGCCCGGGCATTACAAGTGTGTGAGTTTTCATCAATTAAATCGTTAACCCTCAGATTCAGGTTTGGTGCTATACCCGGCACTCTCCGTTGAACACTCCTTGCCGGTCGGGGGGTCTTATCAGGTATCCACTTATCGGTCCAAACCCATTTTCTAGCCCCATTACCAATTGTGCGCCTCATACCGTAGTCGATTAATGGTTTTGCACTCCATAAACTTCGTCATCCATAAGATGGGCGAGATGCCTTCTTAGTCTGAAAGAGGTGAGAGTATCGGAAGTACCTCCCTTTGAGGACCCTCGCTACTAGGGAGTTGGGGTATTGATGAAGTCGCTAGAGTTGTTTGGCCAGTAAAGCCTGATTGAACTCTTCAAAAGACTTGAAACCAATACCGCCTTCCTGTTTAGGGAGACACAATTTCCGCCAGGCGATCCAGTGCATCCCTTTTGAATTGTGTGAACTCCTCCACCAGAAATCCGCTATCGCACTTGCTAATTTCCGATGTAAACTTTTGGGTAGTAGAAAGCTGGACATCACATATGTCGGGAGAGGCTGCGCCACATACTTAATCATAACCTCTTTGCCTCCTTTAGAAAGAAATTTGGCTGACCAACCATTAATTCGTTGATGGAGCCGTTCTTGAACATAAGCAAAAATTTCCGCTTTCGATCCTTGTAATTGCTCCGGGATACCCAAATATTTGCCGGCTCCGCCATCCATGGGGATATTGAGCCTTAGCTTTAACTCCGTTCGGAGGTCCTCGCGGACATCCTTACCAAAAGTGATTGCTGACTTGTCGAAATTGATGCATTGTCCCGAAACATTTCCGTATATTCGAAGCACTTCCAAAATACTATCGCATTGCTAAGTCGTAGCTTTACAGAAAAATAAGCTATCATCTGCAAAGAGGAGATGTGATAGTGTAGGGGACGTCGGGGCCACCCTAATACCAGAGATCGGCCCCAAATTTTCCGCTTGCCGTAGATTGGCAATAAGCACTTCCGTGCAGAGGATGAAAAGATATGGGGAGTACGGATCCCCTTGGCGAAGCCCCCGGGATGGGGTAATCCCCCATTTAGGGTCACCGTTTATCAGGACACGGTATGTAATCGAGTTTACGCAAGCCATGATCCAGGAAATCCATTTAGACTCAAACCCCATTTTCTGCATAAGAGCTGCCAGAAATCGCCATTCCACCCTGTCATAGGCTTTGCTCATATCCGTCTTGATTGCCATTCTTAATCAATACTATCAATTAAAAAAAAACACTATATTTAGACTATGATTTATTGCCATCCAAAACATTAATGATAATAACAAAAGCAAGATCGAAAATATGATCAGAGATGATAAGATTTGTTCTCTAATTTTAGATTTTGATCTTAAGAGAGTCTTCTCTCTCTCACTAGAACAACATCACTAAACTAAACCATTTTGATTGTATTGAAATAAAAAGAGATTTAAACAATATTTACTTAGTAAGTGGATGAGTGTAATTAATTTATTAATTAGCTAATTAATATATATCTATATATTAATGTTTTCAGCGATGCTAGTTAAATCCTAGGAAAGTCATTTCATAGAGCGCACGATAACACAACACAGCAACACAAAAGCGCAGAAGCAGAGAGGAGGGGACGAAAAGCTTGTTTTTTCCCGAGAAAGGTAAAATTTTCTCTCTGATTCTCCAGATTTTCCTCTTCCTGATTCAATCTCCAGAGGATGATGATGATCGGTAATTGTTTCGTCTTTGATCTTGCTAGTGATCGGTTCTTTTCGTTTTTGATTTTTTGTTCCTTCTCTTTGCTTTAATCTCGCCTTAAGAGAGCTGATTTTCTGTGAAATTCTGTAAGGTTTTGACTGTTTAGATCTGATGTTTATGCTAGATTCTGAATTTTTTTGATGTTTATTGATGCTTTGATAAGTTTCGGTTTAGGGTTTTACGGAGCTTGGGGGGATTGTGAACGTAGTAGCTAGCTCTCGAAGAAGCTCTTTTGTGATGTTTATTGTGAACGTAGTAGAATTGTTTGATTTCACTGTAGATTGTGCTAAAAGAGATTGCAAAATTGGCTTTCTCCTGATTATAGAGATGCACATTAGGCTTAATCTCAACACCGTTTTCCCGAATTTTTATCGGTTTGAGAAGAGGTTTATTGGTGTTTCAATTGATGTTGTTGTTGTAATTTGATTATTGAGAGTAAATTTGGACTGTTAGTAGCTGAAATTTTAGGTGTTTTGCTCTATTGACGTGGTTCGATAAAGCTTGTTTCAGTTTATTGAGGATAAGAATGATGAATATATTCAATCTGTACTTTTATGGAAATCATGAGAATGTATAATTTGTTTCTTGTTTCTTCACACTGCTTGTAGGTTAGCATAGATGAACACTCTTCGGTTTTTGGAATTGTGATTTAAAAAAACGAAAAAAGGAAGAAGAAGAAATGGGAGGTTGCTGTTGTTGCTCTTCACGAAGAGCTGATGTAGATAATGGACCTCCGTACTATTACGTTAGTGTGGTGCTTCTTCAACTTTCCTATTCTGTCTTTAACCCTTCCCGATTTTATTTTGTGTGTGTGTTCTTGCGAAGATAGTCTTGCTGCGGTTGCTTTGATGAGATTCATATGCGAATGAGTTTTCCATTATAAGCTCAATTTTTCTTTCCGTTGTTGATCCTCCTTTTGTTGACTTGAATTTGCAGTACCCGAGGGCAACAGAAGAGCGTGTGCCTTTATCTTCCGCGCATAACAGGACTTCCTCTGCAATCTCCACTGGTGTTGTAGTAGTAGACACAAACTTAGAGACATCATCTCCTGATGCTTATATACCACCACCACTGCCTATTCCTTTCGATGTTGCTGTAGGGCTTCCTCAGACTCCAAGAAACGGTGAAGAAACTACTTGTGTTGATATAAGAGAAGTTTCAGCAGAAACCGCTAATACCGAGTCTACTCAAGAAACAGTCGACGGTATCACTCTCGGGGTTCCAACTACATGCTCGTATAAAGAAACAGATTGCAAAATCCAAACAGAGATTGAACTTGAATCTACAGAAGATATAGACCCAAAGCTATCAAAAGACGTCTTTGTACCTAGAGAGGAAGAAGAGGATTGTCCCATATGTTTGGAAGGTAATTGTTTTTTTGTCTTTTCGACATCTCAATGACAAATATAACCGTACCTTCTATGACTGCGAATGGTTTATATATCTTGTCTTGTTTTTGATCCAGAATATGATATCGAGAACCCCAAACTTCTAGCCAAATGTGATCACCATTTTCATCTCGCATGCATTCTAGAATGGATGGAGAGAAGTGAAACCTGCCCCGTCTGCAACAAGGTATGTTTTGGACTCTCTCTTCGGTGTATAAATCTCGAATAAACCATCCAATTCCGCTTGTATGTGGACCCAAATATTCGTTTTACTTCCCGGGATGTGTCTTAGAGGATCCGTTTGTTCTGCAGGAAATGGTATTCGACTCTCCCCTCGACTAGCAACCCGCAAGTACCACAAGTTAGAAAGCTTGATTTGTCTGAATCCGAACAAGAAAACAGAGAAAAAACTTTAAAAGAAAAGAAAAAATGGTAAGAATACACTAATAGTATCGTTCTTGATTCACAATTTGCATTTACACAACATATCAGTGTTGATATACATATATGCTTGTACAGACGTTTCAATTCGTCTACGAAAAAAAAAGGAGATTAAGGATTAGGGTTTGTGCTTTAGATTCGCTTCTGTGAATAAAGGAAAAAAAAAACAAAAACAAAAAATGTTCTTGTAGATGTTTTATTTTGATCTTGCTTTTTTTTTTTTATAGGTTCCGTTTAGGAGTGTTTGGGCTTGGGGGGTTTCTCAATTTTGGTTTGATTCAGTTTTTTCTTTGATTTAAGAAAAAAATAGTATCAAACTGAAAATTGAGTTTATTATGCATTGGGTTATTACGGTTCGGGTTTAGTTTGGTTTAGTGTTTATTGTTTTGTGATATGTAATATGTAATATGAAAATGTTTCTAGTGTGTATGCATGGTTTTTTTTAATCATTTTTTGTTCAAATTTCCAAAAACTTGTATGTTTTTTATTGTCTCAACTTGTTTAACATGATGTACATTTTTTTAGTAAGTGAAGTTAGTTAATGAGACTTGTAAAGGAAAATGATACTGTTACGTATAGATCTGTTATGCCCTCCATTGATTTATGAAACGCAAAAACCAAGGCATTGGTGTGGGAAAAAGCCTAAGCTAAGCAGTCGTTGACCCTAAAACCCGAGGACGCACATCTAGTAGGGCATTTGGATTACACAGGCTTGAAATGCTATACTGACGACGCTTTCCAAGAGTCGTCAGATACGTATTAAGAACTTGGATGGTATGCCTTTCAAGAAGTCGATGAAAAGATTATGATAGGAGCCCGAAACCGGAGAGGGACTCTATCTCCTTTACACTCTGGTCTGGACAATGCAATGTCTGATTGATCATCAAAAGATAGAAGTGATTTTCACAATAGACTGCTCTGAATTGGTGAAGATATTATCAAAATCAACGGAGTGACCGACTTTTAGAATCCAACTCGAAAAATCAATAAAGTTAAAAAAAAAAATTTGTTTTTTTTTCTGCTATCACTCATCTCACACACTTTAAATTTCAAGACCGACAAACTAACTAATTGTGTTCGACTAATTAATTTCGATGTTTTCTTTTGTAAACTTGAAATCACCAACTTGAATAACCTAACTGTCGTAAGCAAATTTATTATGTTGTTGATAAAAAGGAAAAAAAAAAAAAAGGTATTTGTAATATTAACAGCGTATATAGTATTTGGTAATCTGTTAGATCCGGGCATTACACCCTGTATATTTATTAGTTTTGTCGGCATAAAAAAAGTTGTAATGTCATGTAATTTTGGGAGAAAGTAATTCGAACTTCACCGAAAAACTGATTTGTGAAATTTACCATCTTTATATATAAAGAGATACGGTCTTCATCATCGGTATACGTGAATAATTAAATTAAGAAAAGTATATACATTAAAAAAAAAAAATCTTCCTTTTTCTCTCACACATTTTTCTTCATCTCCACTCGAATCCGGAAGAACAAAATTTAAAAATAAAAAAAAAACCCAGAAAAGAAAGAAGATAATTCAGAGAAAATCAATCGAAACCCAGAAGAAGAAAAAAAATGTCTTCACCAAGCAAACGCAGAGAAATGGATATGATGAAACTGTAATGATTTACTTTCTTCTTCTTCTTCTTCTTCTAATTTTGATGTTCTTGATTATGTCGGTTTGTTTTTAATTTTGATAAAAAAAAAAAATTGATTTTGAGTTTTTGTTTTGTTTTGTTTTGTTGATTGGTTTTGAATTGATCTTATTTTTTAGGATGATGAGCGATTATAAAGTAGAGACGATCAACGATGGCATGCAAGAGTTCTTCGTTGAATTTAATGGACCCAAAGACAGTAAGATTTGCAAAATCAAAATCAATTTTTGTTTAATTGTTCTCTATAATCAAACTTTTGATTCTGTTGCTTATGATTTAGTGACGATGATTATAGGGTTTTTGCAGTTTTTGATGATTTTTTGAGATTTTGTTGATAGTTTTGTCTACCTATTATCAACCAGTGTCTCTTTAATCAGACTTTTAATTCTGTTTCGTATGAATGATGTTAGGGTTTTTGTAGTTTTTGATGATTTCTAAGATTTTGTTCATAGTTTTGTAAAAAAATCCTCAAACTGTTATCAACCAGTGTCTAGTGGTTGATTCGGATCTACGAACTTCGATACAGACCCGTGGTTCGATTTCACTGTGTACAAACACTACTTGTGGTTTTTACTTGGTCACTTGGTTATATGGTCTGTGTGTTTTATATGGTGCTGAACTCAGGATTAGTCAGACGTTGTGGCGAAGTTCGGATATCCGATGCTAAATCGAAAGAAAATGTTGCTTAACTATTCTCTTTGTTGTTCTTATTTTGTGGGGTTTTAATGTGTGTGTGTGTGTTTTTGTTGATAGGTTTGTATCAAGGAGGTGTGTGGAAGATAAGAGTTGAGCTTCCGGATGCTTATCCGTACAAATCTCCATCTGTTGGTTTCATTACTAAAATTTATCACCCGAATGTTGATGAACTGTGAGTTTGGATTTGAATCACTAGATGTTTTGGATTAAAGTTATTGGACACTTATGAATTTGTTCTAGACCTTTTTATCTTTGGTCTCTTTTGGTTACGCAGGTCGGGTTCTGTTTGTTTAGACGTGATTAACCAGACTTGGAGTCCTATGTTCGGTAAGTGTGGTTTGATTTTGGAAATTTGAATCAAATGAATGATTGTTGTTGTTTTGAAAATTTGGTTTGATTTATTTTTATTTTTTTTTTATTTTTTTTCAGACCTTGTGAATGTGTTTGAGACATTTCTTCCTCAGCTTCTTTTATATCCAAACCCTTCTGATCCATTGAATGGAGAAGCTGCTGCATTGATGATGCGTGATCGTCCTGCTTATGAACAGCGAGTTAAAGGTAATTTATTCAGATTAACAGTGTTAGGAGATTAGTCAAAATTCTGAAAATCTGTTAGTGTGTGCGTTGTTGAACTTTTTAGGATACCGAGACTTGTTAATATCTTGAACTTGTTCTTAACGTGTGTGTTCTTAAAATTACCATTCTTAACGCGAAAAGTTCCTCTGAATCGTTTGCATTTCTATAGTCTAATCGATAATACCTTTTGTTTAGTTATTGTGAGAACTGAATTTTCATTAATCTCGGAGCTTATGCGATGATCTGCAAGTGATGTAAACCCGTCTTTGATTTGCTCATTAGAAATCTCATGATGAAGATCGAGTTTCTGATCATATTAATAGGTTTAGGTGCATTTAACTATAGTGAACTGTAGAGGTGAATAACAATATGATTGTAAAGGCTTTAACCATAGGTTTAGGCATTTGCACGGTCTCGGTAATGTCTTCGATTACGCGACATCTTTTCGGAAGTTTGATGGTCATTTTGTTCGGGTTGCATTTTTCAGAATACTGTGAGAAATATGCAAAACCAGGGGAAGGTTCGGAAGATAAGTCGAGCGATGAGGAATTAAGCGAAGAGGAATACGGTACTGATGAAGATGATGATGATGATGTTGCAATTGCAGGCAAACCAGATCCTTGAAACCGGATTTGGTAGGGTACTTTGTTTTATGTATATGATCGATCATGAATGATTTATGTATGTTTTATGGCTTATAAAACTGAACTGTGAAATCTATTTCTCTTCCCTCTGTGTTTCTTGACATGTTTAAAATTTACCAGACCGGATGTTTCTGTACATTATTAGACCGAACCGAATTGTTAGTCTATCTCATTCCGATTTTAAATAAATGGGTCATACCGGTTTAGACCGATTGAGAGAGAGGGTAATTTGTTGTCCTGATTTATGTTTGTCTTATGTTTACAAGGGTTAGTCTACATTTGTTATCTGAAATACTAGTCATAATCTAGTAAGCATTAGAAAGTAATTCAAAATCTTATTCAAAACCACTAACTTAGAGCTATACTCCTGCTTATGATTGATGGATCCTTAAACTTACTTATATAGAAGCTTGAAATTTTTTGAAGTTTGGTGAAGAGTTGAGATTCCCGCAATACACACAATATTTCTCGCCACGTCTGAAACAAGTGCACGACTAGTACAAGAGCATGAGCAACCCCTGCAATGATGAACAAACCTCCCAACTCTCGTATGGTGAGATGCTTATATGCATTGTCATTTTTAGATGATTCAATGTTTAGATTTGTAGTAAAACAATCCAGCTTCTGGAACCATCTTTTCTCCATGTCTCCCAACATTCCAGATGACCTTAGCTTTGCGATTTCTCTTGACACGTTATGAGCCAAACCCGAACCTCTCTGAAACATCTAAAATTCAAACATAACTTAGTAAGAGAAAACCAAAATGATAAAAGAGAAGAGAATATTAAGGGTAGGTACATACAAATCCAAAGCCATTGGTCACAGTTTTTATATCTATCACGTCGAAGAGACCCGGATAATTTCCGAGAAAGACTTTGAGATACGGTATTTCATCGACAACATAACTGATAGTTCCATTCTTTAAAGCTTGAGCATAATCCTCATAGGTATTCAAAAATCTGGTTCTAACAGCTCTAAATTCCGCAGGGCTGATCATAGTCAAGTCATTTAATTGTATGCGAGAAATGGTCTTTGTTGTAGTTAAATTTGCGCTATAACTTGCAGTCAATATCAACACCACAAAAACCCATACTACGACTAGGAATTTTGATGACATATTTTGCAGCTTCTCCGCTGCCAAAGAAGGAAAAAAAAAGAGTAAGCCAAGGCAAGACATTATATAGGTTAATAGTAATAATACACTTAGTCACTTACTGTGAGCAAACACAAGGGTAGAGAATCCAAACCAAAGCATCATACAAAGTTGTTGTCCCCATGAGCCCTGGAATGCAGGATTAACCGCCCGTTCAAGCAACCAAACAACAATGCCGGTCAAGATGAAGAAAACTCCACTTGCTAGCCACAAGGATTTTTCAAGAGGGTCAAAGAAAGTCCACATACTCTTTCTCTTTTTCTTTAGTTCCAAAGCTCCAATACCCATGTCAGTGTAAGGCAAGGTAAAATCAACGTATAAAGATCTGTTTGAAAATATGGTGATGTCACCAACAGCTGCATCATATTTGTCTCTCTGTAATGCAAGACAAAAAAAAACAAACCTTTTATGAGAAACACTATATGAATAGAATAACATCAAGAACTAAGGTATTTGGTATGAACCTGAGTAGATAGGTCATAAGCAAGATTGTCATAGTTATTTCCATCATAAGGTATGAACTCCAGCTCATAGTCTAAAGGAGCAATACAAGTCTTGAAAACCTCTATGCAGAATCCAGAGAACGTATTAAGACCCGTTTCAGGATCAGGACGTACCGCCACCAGATTTGGGAACCTGTTTCCTGCGGTTACCAAGACCCTAAGCAACTTCTTCTTTTCACCGTTCTCTTCCAAAAAACGGTGTCTTGGGATTCTACCAGACCCACCAGGCCAGATTATGGTCTCAAGTTCATTGGTAGAAGAAACCATAATGCCTCTTCTTCCGTAGAAATGATCACAACTCCATAATCCTATTCTTCTTTCCCCTGTCCCTACCATATTCACAATCTCAAATGTTTTTGCGAGAAATTTGTTGCCAACGATTTCGATGTCACCACTCTTGATTCCATTCTGCTTAATTGTCTCAAGAAGATTTGTAGATTCTCCTCTTAGCCTCATCTTCTCTACTGCATTCGCTAGAACACAAGCGATATCATGTCCCCATACACCGATGAGTTCTAAACTAGAATGCTTTGTTCCATCATCATCAACCATAAGTTTTCTCAATCTTTTAGTAAAATTCTTAACTTGTTCTGACCCTGAAACATAGGATCTGAAACCAATCACCCCTTGCATCGAATTAACTGCGAAACGATCCGTGTAATGAAAATGATTCATGGTTCTTGCGGTAAGGATCCAAACATAACCTTGTTCCATCATTCCTAACTTGTCCGCACATCTGAAGAGACTAGAAACAAGAGACTCAGACATATGCACAACGAAAATTGATGTTCTTGAGGACTTGAGCTTCCGTAGCTGATTCACCATATAATCTTCTTCTCCTCGTGAAGATTCCGCAAAAGAAACGATACGATCAATGTTGATTCCTTTGTCTTGGACATGATCCAAGAGAATCTGCAAACTCTGTCTCCAATCATCAAGATCCTCGTATATAACAACAATCGATCTCCAGTTGAAATCATGTATGAGTTTCGTAATCCCTTTAGCTTCTGATGTAGAATCGTGCGTGAATTGAATCAAGTGATCGTATTTGCTCAAGGATAAGGAAATTGGCGCGAAAGGAGATATGACTGGAACTTTGTCTTTCTCACTAATCTTAGCTAAAAGCTTTGCTTCTTGTAGTGATTGTGCACCAACAATGGCTTCCACTTCTTCCCTTTTGACAAGATCTCTAGCTGCTTTCATACAATATATAATTGTAATTTTTCAAGAAAATTCAACTAAAATGCAAAACAGATTCAGATTTTTTTTAGGAATGTAATTGTAAATTTTCGAAAAATGGAAAAATATTTCTAACTCTAAGATGTAGTGAAACAGTAACGACGTGATAGGGTTTGACGCAAAAAAAAAAGAAAAAAAAGAAGAGATTTATAAATACCCTATATTTTATTGAATTTAAAAACTACACTTAATCTTATATAAATTGAAAAACTACATTTTTGTTATATAAAATTACGTAAATACCCCTATACATATTTAACTTATAATATAAAATTAAAATAATTGATAATTATTAAACTTAAATTCTAAATTTAACATCGTATTTAGTTTTTATTAATTAATCATTATCTAAAAGTTGCAATTTTTTTGGTTGATTTATATAAACCATTGATTTATTATTTTATATTCGTCGACTTAATATTCACCCTCATCGACTTATTTTAACCTATCTTCTATATATTAATTGAAGAGACACTAAGTAAAAAAATTAAATGTGTCACTCAATGAAGATTTTATGGGATTCATCAATAAAATTAACCAATCAAAGCATTCTAATTAATTCTATATGTCATGTTGGAAATTTCTACATATTTACATTATTTTTTTAGCATGACCTCACAAATACATATGTTACTCATTTAAATCCATCTAAAATATAACATTTTAGTATTTAAACATTATATAACATAATGTTTTAACGATGAATTATTTACCGATGTTAATTACTTTAAAAAATTATATTTATATCCATTTGGATATCATATGTGATTGACCATACAATTATTTTTTTGTATATCGTTGATTGTATCTTATGTAACTATTGACTTATTTTTTATCTTCGTCGACTTAATTTTCAGTTCTTCGACTTATTTTAAACTCTTGACTTATATTTCATTTGCTTGATCTTTTTACTTTGTCGATTTATTTAATCATTGACTTTTTTTATCTTCGTCGACTTAATTTTTAGTTTTTAGACTTAATTTAAACTATTGACTTATATTTCGTTTCCTTGATATTTTTACTTTGTTGATTTATTTAACATTGATTTTTTTTTATCTTTCTCGACTTAATTTTCAGTTTCGTTGACTTATTTTAAACTGTTTTCTTATATTTTGTTTTGCTTCATTTTTTCACTTTGTCGATTTATTTAACCATTGACTTATTTAACCATTGGTTTATTTTAAACTGTTGACTTATATTTCGTTTCCTTGAAATTTTTACTTTGTCGATTTATTTAACCATTGATTTTTTTTTATCTTTCTCTACTTAGTTTTCAATTTTTTGACTTATTTTAAATTGTTGACTTATATTTTGTTTGCTTGATTTTTTTACTTTGTCGATTTATTTACCATTGACTTGTTATTTTTTTTTATCTTTCTCGACTTAATTTTCAATTTTGTAAACTTATTTTAAACTGTTAACTTATATTTTGTTTGGTTGATTCTTTAAGTTGTCGACTTATTTAAATTATTGACATAATTTTTTGAGTTTGTGGACTTAAATTGTTTAGTTGATCGATTTATATTTTAGTTCGTTGACTTACTACTTTGTTGACTTTATTAAACCATTGACTTAATTATTATGTCATCCAGTTGACATATTATTATCTAAATTAATTAAATTGTAAATTATAAAATATAAATTTATTTATAATAAATTTGTGATTTTATTTTATAATAATTAAATATCATTTCTTAATTTTAGTTAAATCAAGTCTAGAATCTTCTTATGAAAGAGAATGTGGAAAAAGCGATGGATTTAGAAGAAAATACTATTAGATTTTCTGATATATAATATCAAAATTATTGGATTATATATTAGGTTTAAGAATTATAATTTTATTTTATTTAAAAACAAATGATTTAAAAAAAACAAATTCTGAATTTTAACGATTAATTAAGGACAAAATTTTTATTTCAATAACAGATAAATATATTTTTCAAAGTTTAACAAATTTCGGTATAGATTTCAAATTTCTATTAAAATGTAGGGTATACAAGCAATTTGTTTTTTTAAAAATATCTCAACTAGATAACAGAAAAATAACTTTTTTAGTTATCTAAAAAATACATGAAATAAATTAGATTGCTAAAAGAGAAAATTTGAAAAATTCACATCTTCGAATTAACGGACGTAAACCCGATAGGCGGAAACAATAAAAATAAAAAACACATGATTATTAAAATTTTATAAAATTTCTCTAATCATACACAAATGAAATAATAACTGCCAGAAATTAGACATACTTTTTTGCTCCCCGAATAAATAGATGAACTATTATTCTTTTTTCTGATAATACTCATACTAACAAACCGTGATGTTTATCTCATTAATACATTGATCCAATAAATTGAAACGCAAAAAATGTTTTGTTGTTTTGCAAACAATAAACTATAAGACTCTTTTTGTGTGAGCAAAAGAAATGCATTGCAGCATTTTTTTTTGAAGCATTGTCACGTAGAGGGCGAAGTCCTTCGCGTTACTGATACATCTTAGGGTGAAATATTTCTCCATTCATAGAAATTTCTAGTGCATCGGATTTGAGACTTATATATACGTTATAAAGGTTTGAATTCACACAGTTAATGAAAAAACCATAAACAAAAATGTATTCGACTCAACGAATTTTCTATAGTCTATCATAAATCCGTTTTTCTTCTTTGTTCATCATCTATTTTACGACAACATGCAATAAAAAAATTGAAACTCACCAGCATCAAGAGCAACAAGAAGATCTCCTTGGGAGTCTCTAGAGGAAAGAGTGACTCTGGTTTCATATCCGTTGTTGATGCGATAGAAATCCGATAACGCTAAAGAAAATGAAATATTGAAATTCTTTCCTTCTATAGAACCCAAGTTCACTACCAATCCAACCTTAACCTCTTTGAAAACGCCATCGTTTCGATACGCTATTCCAGATTTGATCGTCGAAAAGAGAAGAATAAAAATGACAAGAATCTCCATCTATTTGTACTAAACTGTGTACTATATATTCGCTTCGACTTATAGTTCAACTGTGTTTTTATATCTACCTGTGCCATAGGTCCATGGTCCATGGGCTACGTTTTTGATTTTTATCATTCCCCAATCCAAGCTACACGGTATGACAAAGTCAAAGTCAGTGCGTGTTCATCGACTCAAACTTTCGAAGATATATATTTTTTTTAATCACTACTAGAGATCTTTTGTTGTTGTTGTTGTAACTAAATAAGGAGCCAACACCGATCCCAATTACTCCTGAGACAAACTAAGGACTCATGCTACTTAATATTGAGAAATTACCTAAAGACGTGGCTTCAAATTTGACCAAGTAACAAATTTAAAACCACATCACTTAACCAAATATCGTCACCTAGTTCTTTCTAAATAATTAAATACTGAGAAAACAGTTTAGAAATTATTTTATTACTCAAACAACACATTTGAAATGCGATTTACCAAACAAGGAAACCCGGCAAACAACACAAATTTAAAAGGAAAAAGCTTTTGATTCTTTTTAAAATTATATAATTAGGAATTATTTCTATGCCATTTTGATTTTTTTTTTTTTTACAAAAATCTACAAAACACATTCATAATTATTTAAGGGATAATTGGCTATATAACACCAAAAAAAATTGTATTTCTAAAAAGTAACCAAAACCCCTTATGTGGCAATATTCTAGCCCTTAGATATAGGATTTTTGGATACTTTTTTGGATATAATTTTTTTTTTGGTTATACACAAATTAACCCATTATTTAATGTCTCGATTGATTAGAGTAAATGATGAGAATATTATATATATATATATATATATATATATATATATATCATCAATAGGTTACGATCTAAAATTGATATCTCTGTTTTGTTTTCGAATCGAATTAAAAAAAAACAAGGAAAAAAAGTGAGACAGATTCGAGAACAGAACCATGGCATATGATGAATTGGCATTGATATATTCATGTTGATTTATGTTGTCTTTTGGTCTAGCAATACATATACCATGAAGATACATATAAATTGGCATTACCATACATATATATCTAAAGAATTAAATGGAATTGTTTTTTTTTCTAATAAAACGGACGGACATAAACAAACCTAACCGAAAATAGAAAAAGCAGAGTTTGAGCATTTGCAACCGAAAAAAGAAAAATGATTTTTTTTTAGTAGATAACATATAGCTCAAAATAATATAAGATTACAAATTTCAAAGCTTAAAGCATATAATCTTATAATCTCTGAAATTATCAATGACAAAACTAACTTCAAATTATACTATATATCATATAATTAACTTTATTATTGAGTTTATCAAATATTAGTGATATAACATGCGAGTATTTTCTTTTGTCAACAACTTCTTCGTTAAAATAAGTTTCGACCATTAGAATATATAATGTAGAAATATTTCACATACATAAAAAAATCAATAAACTTCGAGCGGGCTAATCGGACTAAATAGTCAGCTTAGTTGTTAAAAGATGATGGGATTAATGATAATGCAAAAGTTGGAAACGAGAAATGAGTTCAGCAAATGTATCTATAGAAATATAAAAAGCAGACTGTAATTATGTAAATTGAGTCAAATTAACCAGTTCAGAATAGTCCATTTCAATGGTAACTCACTCATTTCTCCAATATGGACTTCATTGTCCACAATAAAGCTTCCATCTTTGAATATTTATTAACTGGATAATAAATGGAGTAACAAGACGAAGACGAGTGACAAAATGAGTAGCTAAAAAAAATGATATTCCATTTTTAACCACAGATAATAATAAAATTGTAATATTTTTAGTAAAAATTGTTATAAACCCATTAGATGGATGTCTATTATAGGCCCATGTTCTAGAACATTCTAGAATTACTTGTTCCCCAAGTTGTACTTCCTCCCCAAATATTTGTAATCCTATATATACTCTCTATTATTGATAGAATAAGACAACACAATTTCTTCTCTCTTTCTCTTATTCATAATACGTTATCAGCACGAATAGTTCTAGCCATTGAGAAAACCCTAGCCGCCGAAATTTTCTTTTCCATCTTCGATCCGATCCAAAACCAAGGTATATGAATTGACTTTGTGGTTCGATTGATAACATACAAGTGTATGCTTGTTGATCGAATAACACAAATAAATCATGCTTATGAATATGTTTTTATATAAGTTAACTTGTTTGCTAATTACACTTTGATATTATGCACACGTCTGCTCTGTTGATAATACTCATGAATCATAGACTTTGATTATTTGATTCCATATGCTTAATTATTAAAATAAGTATAACAGTTTATAATAATCGCCACATGTTTCATTATTGTTTATAATGCATGTTTGATTCTTCGTTTTTTGATCGTTTGAGCTAGTTATTGCTTTGATTGACCATGCTTCTTATTGATTTGTGTTCATGTTTAATTATAACATCATAAATCATATTGAATCACATGTTTATTAGCACCGCATCTAAAATTGTAATTTATAAAGTATGTATATTAGAACTGAGAATATACATTTAAGCATATAAACTAGTTCATCGATGCTTCCATGTTATTACTTATTGTTTGTTTGATCCATGTCTAAATTCATAAGATGCTTTAGAACTGGTTCATAAAGTAAAACGGATGTCAATCGATTAGGGTTTTTATTGTTTAGCTATTAATAAATATTCGTTGACCCTAGTTAAAATTTGAAAAGAATCGTTGAGTTCTAATGCTACTGATCATATAATAGATTTGTCTTATGCTACTGTTTGTCTTATGCTAGTGTTTGATATGAATTGACTTTTGCACTAATAGCTTTGATACAAACATTCGATTGAATCTGCTTTTAATTTCTCTTATATTTCTTTATTTAAGTTTATAAATGAGACTTATGATTTGATGGCATACTTATGTATTTCTATTGGTTCAACAACAATCACAAATTATATACGTGTTGTGTTAGATATGATCTTCATTCGAGTTTAATTCGAATCACATCTAATTGATTTTGGTCAATTCCCTGAGATGAATTTGACATCTCATAAGAAAAAAAAGGGAAGATGTTTCTTTCAATATCATTTGGGACAAAATATTGAAATTAAGCCAAGGAAGTGGCTATAGAAATTGTCTTGAATGGACAAAATCAAAGGCAAGATATTTCTTTCAAGAATTTAAATTCTCACCAGAAGTGAGAAAAGAAATATGATAAGTACGATAATCTAATGTGAGTACGATATCAAATGTATAAAGATCATTAAAGGTTCTTGAAGAACATATAGATTATTATATCTATGAAAACGCTTTTAAATTTATTCATGCGTTAAACTCTCCCAAATCTCAAAGTTAAAAAGAGATGATTTTAGAATGGAATTCAGTCCGAGATTAATGAACTTGAAGTTTTATCATCTCGAGGGGGAGAATTAAGAAATCTCACATAGACAATAAGTGACATATCATGAAGAGTATGTTCATATTTGACCATAAACGATTTACAAGTTCTTTGAAACAATCTTAAAGAACAAGACTTTGATATTGATGATTATCTTGGTACGACTGCCTGGAAGTTGGTTGCCCCATGAAGGGAATAACTAGCCTCTAAATTTAATGATAAAGTATTGTCGTTTTATTTAGTATTTTGGCTGATTTATAATTTATGAAGTGATCCTCTGTTTTGAATAATGATTAATCGATCATGTAGTATCATGTTATTAGAGTAAATTTTGAGTTAAGTTCTGATGCTTAATGTTGCATATTTATCTATTGGATTTTTATAATAAAATCACATCGAGATGATTATGATCCATTCCATGAAGTGAATGTGACATCTTATACAAAAAAAAAAAAGATCACACTAGTCAAAGAATTGGCTATAGAAATTGTCTTGAATGGTCAAGATCAAGATCAAAAATTTCTTTCAAGAATTTAGATTCTTACCAGAAGTGAGAAAAGAAAGATGGTAATAAGCAAGAGATATTCCAATAATTTGGAAATTGAAAGAAAATAGTGAATGCTCCAGAAGAGCACATTAAAGCTATTGCTTATGACCTAAGTAGGGTATGTTACTCTAAATGAGTAAATTCGAGATTGATAACCCTACAGTATTATCATCTCGAGGGGAAAGTTAAAGAATCTCATGTACATGATAAGTGACATATCCAGAAGATTATGTTCACTCCTTGATTATTAATATTCACTACAAGTGATATCAAGATTATATTCACTAAGTTCTTCAAACAATTCTCAAAGAAAAAGTGTGATCATCAAAATGTGATATTTAAGATTACAAGACTTGAAAGTCTGTAAGTGAATGCAACTCAGTTATGTTGAGAGAATATCTCTACTGCAGAAAATCGTAAAACAGTCATTTTATGACACATAAAAGAAAAAGACCAGACAAACAAAATCCGTCAAGGAAGTCGCTACTAAAGTGATCATCTCGGTCTTTGTTTTACTATAACTCCCATAATTAGCTTTGAATTTCCGAGAAAGAAATTCTAATTATAATATTCTTTGAAGGGAGTAAGTGATTAGCGAAGCAAAGTAAACCAGAAGTTTACTACGAATGTAAAGTAAACAAGAAGTTTACTAAGATTAAATATTTGGCTAAACCGGATTGGTCATCCTGGTTTAATGATGATGCGAGAAATTATGAAAATTTATGTGGACATTCCATGAAGATCTAGAAGATTCTTCTTAATGATTTATCATATGTTACTTGCTCAGAAAGCAATATGATTATCTGGCTTTCACCAGATAAATAATTTCAAATCTAATAGTTTTCTGAAATATTTACAAGGAAATGGTTATGGGCTGATCACCCACTATGTGACATTTGGATACCTCATGGTAATAATAGATGCATCGCTTCAATGGACGCATTGACTCGATTGACACATCAACTAGAATATCACGTTTATCCTTGTTATAAATCTGCAACATAAAGTTTGCAATGCTACTTTCTTGATTAAATTACAAGAGTATTTCAGAAGTCATGTTTGAAGTCTAATTATTGGATGTCCATCAGAATAAGTGTTGAACATCCTGAAGCTCATGTTCAAACACGAAATTGTTTAGTAGCATTGATTCGCATCAAGCCAATATCTAATTATTCTCCCCATAATTATTGGTTTAGGGTCAGAAACCAAATAGTTCTCATCTTAAATTTTTGAATATGAAAAGTGCTCCACCACAACGCTCTAAGATGAGTCCTCAAAGGAGGATATAAATATATGTTGGATAAGAATGATAAGTGTCTAAAGCCATCCCAAAAGGATTTATCTAAGGCTCAACTCGTAGACTGCATTTTAATGAGTCAGTTTTTCCAACATTAGGGGGAGAAAGTAAAATAGCTGGAAAAAGATATAAGTATCTATGAATTATCAATGATCCTCGGACTAAATGATGAGAATTAGAAGTCTAAAAGATAATTCCAAGTTTAGCGTAGTGATTGCCAGACGCATTTACTGACCCAAATAGAGTGATGTAATCACCTATACCAGCTGTATATGCTCTAATTAGAATTAATATCCCAGAAGGACAATATGAGACTGCTAGTGAGTCTAAAGATCGCATGAAGCGTGATAGACCTATTTGGTTCCAAATATAAGAATCCTCGTAAAATAAAAAGAGCATATAATTAGAATGACCAGATCGAGGAAATAAAGATTTGGAATGATCTCCAGAAGAGATCGAAGAGCTCTAGAAGAGACATAAACATGACGAATGAAAATATTCAAGTACTTGACAATGAAGAGAGCTAGCTAGCTATGTCATGTTTGAAATAAGATGGAACCGAAAAGCAAATCGACGTCGTAATATTTTGCATGCAGTAAGCAGTTGATATTATGAAAAAGAGGATCATAAGAAAAGTCTATTGAAAAGTGTACACAAAGTAATGATTGGCCAAATGGAATGGAAGAAAATAGACGTTTAATCTCTTGTAGAGAATAAGACCAGTAGTCTATGCACGTGAAGTGTAAAACCAATGAAAGATAAATGAGTATTTATGTGAAACAATAGTGAAATTGTCACAAAGACAAAGAATATTTTATGAAGAGACATGTTCTCTTGTGGTGGATGCAATACTTATAAGTCTGGCAATATGTTATTAAACACTGGATAATTACTTATGATTGCAATCCTTGAAGGATGTGAAAGATATAATCCCCGAAAGATTATGGATATCAGAATTATGTTCCCGGGAACTCTACTCAATCGAATGAATAGAAAATATAGAACATGGGATATAATCATGTATTTATCAAAAGATTTTGATAAAGTGATTCTTAATTGAAGATCATCGAAACTCGAGCAGAGTTATCACAAGTAGTACGATGATAAAAGATCACTGGATAATGATATTTATGAAAGTCCCATAAAAATTCAATGTAAGGAGATTTAGTAAATGATTTGCTATAATAGCAGTGTATGTGATGATTTGAACACCACTATAACTCCTTAAGAGATTAATATCTGAAGAAAAGATTTGAGAATATATCTTGGAAAGATAAATTTATTTTCAGATATCTCAAGTTGAACATCTGGCGCAAAAGATGTTATCTCAATAAATCCTTAGAGGATTTTACAGAAAATGCTCATATATGTTTGGTGCTGAAGTACCATACATAAAATGCAATGAGATTTTGTATGATAAAGGAAAAAATGGTATGGACCAGAAGTCCAATCATCTGAGATATCATATGACAATTATATGAGTTTTAAGGTTATGTTTATAGTAATTTTGAAAGATCGGAATTCATCTCCCGAAGAAGATTTTTCCGAGGGGGAGATATATAATGATGAGCGTGGATGTACTCTTTTTCCCTTATCATAGTTTTTATCCCATATGGTTTTTCTGTGAATAGGTTTTTAACGAGACATCAAAGACACGCATATGATAGACACTTACAGAGAAATGTTATCATTACAATGATATGTGAAAGTCTATCAATCTCCCAAATGAATATCATATACTTGAATGATATTGAGAGAAACAAAGAGAATGATTAAGATAAATCATCTGAAAGACCCATGAGTTGCAGAAGAAAGGCGATGTACATGTTCTACAGATTCGTTCAAGTGAAGCTTTGGCGGACTTATTTTCCAAGACACTTCCAGTTAGCACTTTCAAGATGCAAGTTCAACATTTGGGTACGTCGTGACAAATATATCAAGTAATGCACTCATCAGGGGGAGAAATAGCGCGTTGCACTCTTATTCCCTTAGCCATGGTTTTGTCCCAATTAGGTTTTCCTGGTAAGGTTTTTAATGAGGCAACATCTTATGCGCATTAGGATTATTTTTACTATAATGACATCCAAGGGGGAGTGTTATAAACCCATTAGGTGGATGTCTATTATAGGCCCATGTTCTAGAACATTCGAGAATTACTTGTTCCCCAAGTTGTACTTCCTCCCCAAATATTTGTAATCCTATATATACTCTCTATTATTGATAGAATAAGACAACACAATTTCTTCTCTCTTTCTCTTATTCATAATAAAAATTATGTTTTTTATTTATTTGATTTTCTAAGAAAAGTTTAGAACCCCTTTTAAGAAACACCAATTGAGGAAACATGTTCTTTAGTGTTCTCTTCTCTATGACCAGCTAATTGTTCCGTTCGCCAGGAAATACACGGGCCACGACCGCGGATTCATGCATCTTCAAGAATCTGAACAGAGGTCATCTTGATTACTTGTACGGGTTATTGGCTGTTTTGAGTTTCTTGGTCTACCTTTGGATTGCTAAATGCTACACTTACAAGAAAGCAACGGGTCATGCGCTATGAAGATAAAGAAACATCACGAAATCTTATAGATATCTCTGTTTCTTGCTCTTCTTGTTTCGCGCGCTCTTACAGTATTCTTTTGCGTAATTTCAAACACATAAGTCATTGATTTTTCGTAATTCACCCAACTGCGTGTGTTGAGATTCTTTAGTGAAACTACTTTTAGACATTGTTTTCTCTGACTGCAACGTGAACTGTAATTTTGGGTAGAAAGTTGTTCTTATTCAATAGAAGGTAGGAGTATTTATACAAGACTAATTGCCTAATATGATAGGAACGTATATACGTAAATATAGGAAATATCAGATGTGTATCTATCGAATCTAATACCCCCCTTCACGTTGGTGGTACGTAATTTCGAACACCAAATGTGGACAAGAGTCTGTCGAATGCTGGTCTTGGTAGTGCTTTAGTTAGGAGATCGGCAACTTGGTCCTTTGTAGAAATATGTTCGGTAGAAATGAGCTTGTCTTTGACGGTATCACGAACTTGATGACAATCCGACTCGATATGCTTTGTTCTTTCGTGAAACACGGGATTGGCGGCAATATGTATCGCGGCTTGACTATCACAGTGGAGAGAAATAGGTTGTGAATGATCCACCCCCAGATCTTTGAGAAGCGCTTTTAACCATTTGATTTCTTTGAGTGTGTAAGCCATTGCGTGATACTCGGCTTCAGCAGAAGAAGATGAGACAGTGCGTTGCTTCTTTGTCTTCCATGAGATCGGAGAGTCTCCCAAATAAATGACATAAGCTGAGAGTGAACGACGAGTGAGTGGACATGCATTTCAGTCAGAGTCACAGTAAGCATCAAGCGTTGGAGCGCTGTTCGAGCGAAGTAAAATTCCTTGAGCCGGCGTTCCCTTGAGATAGCGAACAAGACGAAGAGCTGCTTCCCAATGTGCAACAAGCGGAGTTTTCATAAATTGGGATAGTATGTGAACCGCATAACTCAAGTCGGGTCTAGTGATAGACAAGTAGATAAAACGCCCAACCAAACGACGATATTGCTCGGGATTATCAAAGACCGGGCCCGTGGCAGACGCAAGCTTATGATTAAGTTCAATCGGAACCGGTGAAGGTTTGGAGCCCATAAGGCCCGCCTCATTGATGATGTCGAGGGCATATTTTCGTTGAGAGAGACAAAAACCATCTTGTCCCCGAGAGACTTCAATACCGAGAAAATATTTCAACTTGCCAAGATCCTTCATGTGAAAACACTTATTAAGTTGAGTTTTGAACTTGTTGATAGCGTCAAGATTGTTGCCCGCAACAACAAAATCGTCAACGTAGACTAGAACATGGAGAATCATGTCACCGCGCTTGAGGGTAAACAATGAGTAGTCTTGATAACTTTGAGTAAAACCCAAATCAAGAAGGGTAGTCGAGAGCTTAGAGAACCAACAACGAGGCGCTTGTTTTAGACCGTATAGAGATTTGCGAAGACGACACACTTTATTGGGATCCGATGATTGAAAACCCGGTGGAAGCTTCATGTAAACTTCCTCCTCAAGGTCACCATGAAGAAATGCATTGTGAACATCCATTTGGTGAACTTCCCATTCTTTTGCAGCAGCAACACCTAGAAGAGAACGTATTGTTGTCATCTTTGCAACCGGCGCGAAAGTTTCTTTAAAATCAGTGCCCTCTTTTTGGCGATTTCCCATGACCACTAACCGAGCCTTGTGACGTTCCAAAGTCCCATCGGAGTGAAATTTCAACTTGTAAACCCATTTGCTGGCGATAGCTTTCATTCCCGGAGGCAAATCGGTGATATCCCAAGTGTGATTGGCTTCGAGAGCATCAATTTCTTTGCGCATAGCATCACACCATTCTTTAATTAAGATAGCATCTTTAAAGTGTGTAGGTTCCGTGCTGTCGAGAATGGCAGCCATAAAGGCTATATGATTTGCTGAAAAATCCACGTCAGACAAATACTTAGTGAGAGGATAGAGAATCTTACCAGAGACCGTAGACGAGGAAGATGATTCGGAGAGACCAGGGGTGAGTACGTGAGAAGAAGAGTGTACAGGAGGTACAACATAGTCTTTAAGTAGGACAGAAGGAATCTTTTTGCGATGGCCTTTGCCCAATAATTCTGGTAAACCAGGAGAAGAAGGAGTAGGATCTTCGTGGAGTTGTTCGGGGACGTGTAGCTGAGCTTGGTTATTCGTTGATATAGGAGTAGAATTTGGCGGGTCTACTTCGACAGGAATTACACTTGTCTCGACTGATGGTATAGGCTGAATCGAGAGTGTAGTAGTACCGCTTGGCTCAGACACAACCAACGGTGTAGAAGAGACCTCAACCAACGGTGTAGGTTGAAGTGTAGGTTCAGCTGATGATGGTGTAGACCAGTCTTCATCAACAATGGGGACGTGTGGAGATGAGAGAGATCCGATTGTTGGCTTGTCAAGAAACGGAAATACATCTTCTTGGAATCGAACATCTCTACTATCGAAGAACTTTTCAGTTTCAAGATCAAAGAGACGCCAAGCTTTCTTGCCATATGGATACCCAACAAAGACACATTTTGACTGCGAATCAATAGTTTAATCACAAAAACAATTACATAAAACTTCCTTTTTTCCTTTAAATCAACGTTATTAATCAACGGTAACTTTTCTCTCTCTTTATGGGAATCAATAGTTTAATCACAAAAACAATTACATAAAACTTCCTTTTTTCCTTTAAATACCTCAAAGCTCTCTGCAAAAATCACTCTCTCTCAAATCATTAGAAGTGGAGCAAAAGAAGATCTTTGTTCGTCGTTCTCTTTCTGAAATCTTTTCCTCCGTCGGAGACTCGTGGTCGTGACGCCGACAGATTCGGAGACTCGCGGGGGTTACGGCGACGGCTTCGGAGCTTAATGTAAGTGTCTTAACGTCTTTACAATTGTCAACTTTCACAGATTTATGTTTTTCCGATGATGGTTTCACAAATTAATCTGTTTTTTTTTTCCAATTGTCCTGTGAACTTAAATTTCTCTTCCATTATGAAATTTGTCCTCTCTGTTTCCTTTGATTCGTCAATCAAATCAAATCAAAGATTACGATAAACTTAGATAGAAATTAAGCTAAATACCATTAGGACTTATCTTATTTGTTTCTATCTGTAGCTTAAACGTAATGGAGAGTCGGAATATACAAGAAGAAAGTGCAAGGACGAATCTAGAGGCCATGGTGAGAATTATTTTCTCATATTTTTTCCTAAATCTATTACATAAATATTGGTTTTACTTTGATATTTTTTTTACTTTGACATATATTTTTAATTTTTGATTTTGAAACTTAAATGATAAATTTAGATAATTTTGTAAACAATTCAGACATGACATCCTGTCATCGACCGTTGTCTTTGTCCGTTAGCGGCGTCATTTGTACGTCTTGTCTTAACAATAAAATGTAAATTTAATACTCAAGTTTCTCTTTATTTGATGAATTTTTTTTTACAAACCCAAATTTTATATATTTATATTTTTTACCGGATTTTATTTTTTAACCACACACTATATATTATAGATTTTCAGATTTTGAAACTTGAGTGATAAATTTACATAATTGAGTAGACAATTCAGACATATACCGTTGTCTTTGTCTGTTAGTGGTGTCATTTGTCCGTTTTGCCTTAACAATAAAATGTAAATTTAACACTCAAATTTCTTTTTTATTTGATAATAAAACTTTTTTCTTTTTTAATTAGTTTTTTTATAAACCCAAATTTTATAGAGAATTTTTGAGATCTGTCACTTTTGACTTTTCAAAATACCACATTTTCAAAATCTTTGCAAAAATTGCACTTTTTAAAAATTATTTATTCATTATATTATTTTATGTTTGACTTAACTATATTGTATTAGAGTTTAGTTTTGAGGGTTTGAGGTTTGTTATGGGTCAAAATATTTTTTAGAGTTTAAAATTTTAAGATTTAAGCTTTAAAAATCAATAATTAGTGCAAATAGACAATCTATTGTGACATTTTGAAAAGTGACACACCAAAAGTGGCATTTTTGTAATTGTCGCAATTTTATGTGTATAATTTTTACAAGATTTTACTTTTTAACCACACACTATATATATATATATATTATAGATTTTTGGATTTTGAAACTTGATTGATAAATTTACGTATTGTGTAAACAATTCGGACATGACATCCTGTCATTGACCGTTGTCTTTGTCCGTTATCGGTGCCGTTTATCCGTTTTGCTTTAACATATATTTATAAAATGTAAACTTACACTCGAGTTTCTCATTTATTTTTTGGTAAAATTTTCTCATTTATTTGATAATTTTTTTTTTCAATTGATTTTTCAATTGATAGTAAAAACATGAAAACATAATTAAGGAAATAAAAGTTTTCAATTTCTTAAAAAAAAGAAAAAAAAAGTTTTCAATCTATCTATTCAACATAAACACGAATATCAATAGAGTTAGACGAAGTGATCGACGATATTTTTGTTCGAGTCGGGAATGGTTCTAGCCCAACACATTTTTTCTTTCACCCAAAACATTGTTGACAATCTAATACTTGTTTTTCACATTTTTCAGCAAATTTTTCAGCATATTTCACATCCGAATCGTGTTCCGAGCTCTGACCATTTCATGCCTTCTTTTGTCCCAATCGCTACTCTTCAACAGCAACAACAAATGGCCGCCGCCGTTAATCCTCATGGCCGACGACGAATGGGAAATTCGATCCGGCGTTCTTGGCGAGTCAAACGCAGCAGCAGCAGCAAACGCTACACAGAATGTCTACACCGTCGTTGCATAGTCCAGTTGGTAATTACGTTGAAGATTTGGAATCTGCAAACGCTAATGGAGGAGGAAGAACAGTCTTGACTTTATTCCCAACTCGAGACGATTGAATCGAATCTCTTCCGGTAATAAAGCTTTAAACACTTGAAATCAAGATTCTGATTCTTGATCCTATTTGTCTGTAGCTTGCAATGTAGACCAGTACTAGCTATTGAAGTTGTGTCAGGCTAATAGATGTTGGTAATTTGATTCATTTGTACTGAGCCAAAGCAGCTTGCTTTCTCTGCCGCACTTGGTATTACCTTGGGAATATTTCCAATCTGCGGTACGCCTCTCTCGCCATTTTTCTGTTTCTTAAGCTTACTGCTTGTTGCTTTGTGCCATTTTGAGATTGCAATGTTATCTTATTTGGGGTTGGTTTTTGGTTTGAAAACAGGTGTTCCTGTGTTTCTATGTGGAGTAGCTATTGCGTTTCTTGGATCTGAACAACTACAGCCCTTGGACTCCATGACAAACAAAGAGGTATGATATAACAGATGAGGATAAAGTATTTATGTATGCATAATATATGTTAACAGCTATGTGAACCCATTTGAAATTTTTGTTTGGCGATTCTTGTGTCTTGCAGTATGGAGCTGAGCCACTCTCGTGGTTCCAAAAGGAGATCAGAGGAAAAATGATCGTTCTCACATCTTAAATTGATCACTTTCGTGGTTCCACTCTATGTTTTAAATGTTTTTGTTTAACGTATGTTTCAAATTTCATATTTGTACTATGTTATCAATTTTAAGAAAAGAAATTTTATTTTAAGAAAACCCAATTTCATAATTTTTTTATTTTTTTTAAGAACTCATCTATATTTAGTACCTATAATCACAAAAATATCAATAAATTAAATTGGGGTTCTAAAATACAATAAATATTATAAAATTCACATATTATCCATCTATAATCATGCTCTTAATTGTACATTTATTTTTATTCCAAAAACATTGACTTTTATGATATTTAGTCGATTAAGTTGTCAATTACTCAATTGTATTGGGATTAATTAATAAATCGATTAGCATAGAACCCTAATTTCATAAATAGTCTGACAAACTATTTTCAGAAATGCAAGGATTTTGATTGAATAGCCAATTAAATTGGGAGGAATCGCATTGGTAAAATATGTTTTTTCTCTGTTTTTAATGCAAAAATGAATATGAGTTATTATAATTTTTGACTGTTTTTATATTGTTACCATGAATTATTTTGTAAACCCTATTAAAAAAACATAACGTTCTTATTCGATGAATTTTCACAAGTCGCTGATTGTAAGTTTCCAGTTTTTCTTCGTTTATAAATTCGTAGCTTTGTGAAATTTTAAAGTTCGTTCTTTAATTGTTTTTTTTATTTTTAATATTTCAGAGTTTTTGGAGAAACCTTATGCTATAATCCAACGTTAAGAATATATAGTCTCTTTTTGGCTCCACTGATAGGCAATATAGTGACAAGCTATCTGAAGCTTTTAAACAATATGACTGAGTTATTCTTATTGGTCTTGAAAATTATTATCAAAATTAGAAGTCTCTTTTTCAAATAGAGAAGAAGTCATATGTTTCTATCAACCATTTTTTTTGTTTGCTACACTTTCTGTATTTAACTAACCTAATGTGATTGATTTGTATTTTAACATAAAAAACTATAACAGTTTTTATATTTTGATCGTTCTGAAGAGTACTTAGTAGTCTAAATACTATTTGTTTTTAACGAGACGGTTGTTTTGAATGGAAACTTTTGCAATTCTTTGCTAAAGAAAGGGGCTTACTTGTAAATTGATTTTTATTCCAAAACCATTACGACTTTTCTGATATTTAGTCGAATTAAGAGACAAGGCTTAGTTGTCAATTTTTTTCCGATTGATTTTGAATATTTGATACTTGTGCTCTGAGCTCATTTCAAGTGTTTATTCTTCATTGAGTGGTCCTCGACGACCATACAAACTCTAATGGGGTCCTCGACGACTTTGGGTATACAAATTTCATGGAAATTTCTGAAAAGTTTCATTGAAATTTCTCTCCACTTCACTCGTTTTCCTTCCACATATAAGCAATGGATTTGATTCCTCCTCCATAAACCATTGTGATACTTTCTTCTTCAACCTCTCTTTTACTCAATCTCTCTCTCTCTCTCATGGCTTCTTCGTCTTGCATCAAGAGATACCATGTCTTTCCGAGCTTCCATGGACCAGACGTTCGTAGAAGATTTCTGAGTCATTTACACAATCTCTTTGCAAGGAAAGGGATCACGACTTTCAAGGATCAAGAGATCGAAAGAGGTCATACCATCGGATCTGAACTCGTACAAGCGATTAGAGAATCGAGAGTCTCGGTCGTTTTGCTCTCGAAGAATTACGCATCTTCGAGCTGGTGTTTAGATGAATTGGTTGAAATCTTGACATGCCAAGAAGATTCGGGGCAGATTGTGATGACGATTTTCTACGATGTTGATCCTTCTGATGTGCGGAAACAGAGAGGAGACTTCGGAAGCGCTTTCGAGAAAACTTGTCAAGGGAAATCTGAAGAAGAGAAACAGAGGTGGAGCCAAGCTTTAGCATATGTAGCAACCATAGCTGGAGAAGACTCTGTTAACTGGTTTGTTGTTTCTTTTGAGCTCAATAAATTAAAATGCTTTAATCTTTTCTAATCTGATGATTCAATAAGATTTTGTTGTTTTGTTGTTTGTTAGGGATGATGAAGCAGCGATGGCTGAAAAGTTTGCCAAGGATGTTTCGAACAAACTGAATATCACACCGTCGAGGGATTTTGACGGGATGGTGGGAATGGAAGCTCATTTGAGAAAAGTGAGCACTTTGTTGTGCCTTGAGAATTTACAAGTGAAGATGATTGGAATTTGGGGTCCTGCTGGAATTGGTAAGTCCACTATTGCCAGAGCCTTATACAATCTACTCTCTAGCGATTTTGGACTTAGCTGTTTCATGGGAAACCTCGCGGGGAGTTATAAGAGCATAATGGCGGGTGTTGATGATTATGATTCCAAGTTGTGTTTGCAAAACCAATTTCTGTCTAGGATTTTGAACCAGGAGGATATGAGGGTGCGTCATTTAGGTTCAATTAAAGAATGGCTACAAGATCAAAGAGTGCTTATCATTCTTGATGATGTAGATGATCTAGAGCAGTTAGAGGCTTTGGCAAGAGAACTTTCTTGGTTTGGTTTAGGAAGTCGAATCATCGTTACCACAGAAGATAAAAAGATTTTGAAGGCACATGGTATAATTGACGATATATACCATGTGGCTTTTCCATCTCTAGAAGAAGCTCTTGAGATATTATGTCTATCTGCATTCAAACAGAGTTTTGTACAAGATGGTTTTGAAAAGGTTGCATATGAAGTAGCAATGCTTTGCGGTTGTCTTCCGTTAGCCCTTCGTGTTGTGGGTTCATCTTTGCGTGGGGAGAGCAAGCATGAGTGGGAACTCCAATTATCTAGGATCAAAACTAGTCTTGATAGAAACATTGAGGACGTATTAAGAGTGGGATATGACAGATTGTCGAAGAAAGATCAATCTTTATTCCTTCATATTGGTTGCATGTTCAATCGTCATAGTGTTGATGAAGTGACAGCCATGCTCGCTGACAGTAATTTGGATGTCGAAAATGGGTTGAAGACCCTAGCCGCTAAATCTCTTGTGGAGCTCGACCACACGTATCCGCCGCGTATATTGCTAAGGATGCACGGTCTACTACAACAATTGGGTAGACAAGTAGTTCATGAACAGTCAGATGAGCCTGGGAAACGTCAGTTTTTAGTAGAGGCTGAAGAGATTCGTGATGTGCTAGCAAATGAAACAGTAAGTTCTTACATATATTATATATTCTCTAGAGATCTTTCCTATTGCTTTCATTACAACAATTTGATCAGTCGAAATATGTTTGTGTATATTTGAATTGCAATGATATTTTATAAGAATGAGTATTTGAATTTGGTTAACTGATTTTTCTCTACCTTTTTAAAAATAAGTCGATTTATATATCATATTTATTGTTAGATTAGTTGTTAAGATCAATTTTGAGATTTTAATTGCTCACACAGATTTTGAGATTGATACTCATCTATTTGAGATTGGAAATCATGCTTTTATCTACGGTATATATAAAACCAAACTAAAAATGAAATAACTCTAGCCATATAATATAGGAAGCATGGAAATGTCAAGTTATAACGATGTTTCATCTTCTTTTTATTGTTGAAACGTATGTAATCTCATAATTTTGGCCATGAATATACACTAAAGAAACCATGCATTTATTGACTATAAATTTGTAAATATATTTACTTAGATAAGTTTTTATTACGGGATTAGTGCTGTTTGGAAAAGTAATGGTTTGTAAATTAGGATAGTGTTAAGAGTTTAGTTAATTAAATAAAAAAGAAAAATAAAACTGAAATGTTTTGTGGTGATAACAGTTGAACAAAATTAGCTTAGAATGATTTTCTTTTATTTAATATATATAGAAGATATATTTGGAGTGTGTATTTTTTTTTTTTTTCTAAGAACTCTCTTTAACAAATCTGTGGTTTTTTTTTATAACAGTTTCATCCTTCCTTTTTTGAAATGTTGGTTAGGGTACTGGATCTATCATAGGTATATCACTTGATCTACAAAGCATGATTGACATCTCCATAAGTGGGCGAGCTTTTGAAGGAATGCGTAATCTTCGATTCTTAAGAATCTATGGAATGGGTAATCTTCGATCAGAGGAACTTGAATATCTACCTCGTCTAAGGTTACTACATTGGGAATTCTACCCAGGAAAACGCCTCCCTCCAACATTTCAGCCAGAATGTCTTGTCGAGCTCTGTATGCGATTAAGCAAACTCGAAAAGCTATGGGGAGGAATCCAGGTCGGTATTTGTTAGTTATCAAACCTCGAAAAGCCTCAATATGATTTTTCTCATTTGTTGTAATTGACACATGCAGCCCCTTGCAAATCTCAAGACGATAGATATGAGCCATTCCCTTTGGTTGAAAGAAATCCCAAATCTTTCGAAAGCTACTAATCTTGAGACACTGACACTTATGGCTTGCCGAAGTTTGGTGGAGCTTCCCTCCTCAATTGGTAATCTACACAAACTGACAGAGCTGGATGCGTCATATTGCTTTAAGCTACGAGTTATTCCCACCAACATCAACTTAGCATCTCTTGAGAGAGTCCACATGAGTGGTTGCTCTAGATTGAGAACATTTCCAGATATTTCTAGCAACATCAAATATCTTGATGTAAGAAACTCAGGCATACAAGATGTTCCTGCATCCGTTGTTGGACGATGGTCTCGTCTTGACATGCTTTCTATGGGCAGCAGAAGCCTCGAGAGATTAACACATGTCCCAGAATGTGTAAGGAAGCTAGACCTAAGCAACAGTGATATAAAGAGGATCCCAGATTGTGTCATAGGTCTCCCTAAGTTAGTTGAACTTATCATCGAAAACTGCAGAAAACTAGTGTCACTGCAAAGTCTTCCGCCTTCGCTTTGGAATCTCGATGCATCTAATTGTGGATCGCTGAAAAGCGTCAGTTTCTCGTTCTATGAACCAAGAGGAGATATTACAGTCAACGACCGTAACTGTTTGAAATTGGAGAAAGAAGCGATAAGAGTATCTTTCTCTTTATTCTATCCTGACACACCAGTCATGTTCAACAACTGTTTTTCACTTGATGAAGAAGCAAGAAGAGTAATCATACAACGGTGGGCTTACAAGTCTGTATGCTTACCAGGTAAAGAAGTCCCTGCAGAGTTCACTCACAAAGCCACAGGAAACTCCATAACCATCTCTTCGGGCACTTTCTCTACGTCCTCAAGATTTAAGGCTTGCCTCCTGCTTTCCCCAACCCCAGAAATGCAGGTTAACGAGACTATAGTTTGTTGTTTAAGAAGCAAAGGTGTCGTCACCAATGAACTTCAGTTTGAATTTTATCACGAGGTAACGGAACAACACCAGTTAGTATTTTCTGGGGACCTGTTCGAAGAACACATATGCCTTGAAGTGGACGCATGTACGAGCGAGATTCAATTTGAATTCAGGTGCGAGGGAAACGATGGCATTATTGAATGTGGTGTACAGATCTTGGAGGAAGAAGAGGAGACTAGTAGCAGCAAACGAAAGGAGCACAGTGATGGAGATGTGCAGGTCTCTAAAGATGAAAGTGTCGTCAAAAGCAGTAAACATACAGGTTGGTGGAACTGGCTTAGGAAGCTTGGTCTAAGGAAGAAGAAGAAGACAGTGTGAAGTTCTCAGGGAATGCGTAAGCTGAGACACTTATAATAATAATAATCTCTCATATAATCATACGTCTTAAAAAATCATAAGTTTGAGTGGTCCGTGGAGATGGTTAGATTTCTTGATACGGAAGCATGTTATTATAGTAAGGGAGATGCTATAAGATTTCTTGCAACACAAGGTAAGTTAAGAACATTCAAAAGGTTAGAACAACAAGCAAATAACTTTGCAAGAAACAACTTTAACAAACCTAGAAATGGTTACTAAAAACCTCGTCGCCAAATTCAAAACTCCATAACCATCTCTTCGGGTACTTTCTCTACGTCCTCAAGATTTAAGGCTTGCCTCCTGCTTTCCCCAACCCTAGAAATGCAGTACAACAAGTGGATAGTTTGTCGTTTAAGAAACAAAGGTGTCGTCACCAATCAACTTAAGTTTCCATGTTCAAGAACGTATCACGAGTTAACGGAACAACACCTGTTCGTATTTTGTGGGGACCTGTTCAAAGAACACATATGCCTTGAAGCGGATGTGACTACGAGTGAGATTCAATTTGAATTCAGCTTGGAGGGAAACAAAGACAAGATTATTGAGTCTGGTGTACAGATCTTGGAGGAAGAAGTTGAGGGTAGTAGCAGCAAACGCAAGGAGCACAGTGATGGAACCATTGAGGTCTCTAAAAAGTGTCGTCAAAATTGGTGGAATTGGCTTAGGAAACTTGGTCTGAGGAAGAAGAAGACAGTGTGAAATACATAAGTTGAGGGCAGGTTGGCTTGTTAGATGACTTTCTCAAGAACCAAAGTAGTTGCTCAAAGTAACTGGTTTGTTGTTTCTTTCGAGCTCAATGCTTTAATCTTTTCTAATCTGATGATTCAATAATATTTTTGTTTGTTTATTAGGAATGATGAAGCAGCGATGGCTGAAAAGTTTGCCAAGGATGTTTCGAACAATCTGAATATCACTCCGTCGAGGGATTTTGACGGGATGGTGGGAATGGAAGCTCATTTGAGAAAAGTGAGCACTTTGTTGTGCCTTGAGAATTTACAAGTGAAGATGATTGGAATTTGGGGTCCTGCTGGAATTGGTAAGTCCACTATTGCCAGAGCTTTATACAATTTACTCTCTAGCGATTTTCGACTTAGCTGTTTCATGGGAAACCTCGGGGGGAGTTTTAAGAGCGTAATGGCGGGTGTTGATGATTATGATTCCAAGTTGTGTTTGCAAAACCAATTTCTGTCTAGGATTTTGAACCAGGAGGATATGAGGGTGCGTCATTTAGGTTCAATTAAAGAATGGCTACAAGATCAAAGAGTGCTTATCATTCTTGATGATGTAGATGATCTAGAGCAGTTAGAGGCTTTGGCAAGTGAACTTTCTTGGTTTGGTTTAGGAAGTCGAATCATCGTTACCACAAAAGATAAAAAGATTTTGAAGGCACATGGGATTGACGATATATACCATGTGGATTTTCCATCTCTAGAAGAAGCTCTTGAGATCTTATGTCTATCTGCATTCAAACAGAGTTTTGTACAAGATGGTTTCGAAGAGATTGCAAATAAAGTAGCAATGCTTTGCGGTAATCTTCCGTTAGCCCTTCGTGTTGTGGGTTCATCTTTGCGTGGGGAGAGCAAGCATGAGTGGGAACTTCAATTATCTAGGATCAAAACTAGTCTTGATAGAAAAATTGAGGACGTGTTAAGAGTGGGATATGACAGATTGTCGAAGAAAGATCAATCTTTATTCCTTCACGTTGCATGCATCTTCAATTATTATTTTGGTGGTGTTGGTGTTGATGAAGTGACAGTCATTCTCGCTGACAGTAATTTGGATGTCGAAAATGGGTTGAAGACCCTAGCCGCTAAATCTCTTGTGGAGCTCGACCACAAGTATCGGCCGCATATAGAGCTAAGGGTGCACGGTCTACTGCAACAGTTGGGTAGACAAGTAGTTCATGAACAGTCAGATGAGCCTGGGAAACGTCAGTTTTTAGTAGAGGCTGAAGAGATTTGTGATGTGCTAGCAAATGAAACAGTAAGTTCTTACATATATATTATATATTCTCTAGAGATCTTGCCTATTGCTTTCATTACAACAATTTGATCAGTCGAAATATGTACAACTGATACTCATCTAATGGTTAGTACAATTGATAACACAAATTTTCGACTCTAATGGTTAGTACAATTGATACTCATCTATTTGAAATCATGCTTTTATCTACGGTATATATAAAACCAAACTAAAAATTAAATAACTCCTTTTTTGGTGAAGAATATTAAATAACTCTAGCCATATAATATAGGAAGCATAGAAATGCATAAATGCTTTTATCTTCTTATTATTGTTGAAACGTATGTAATCTCATAATTTTGGCCATGAATATACATGTGCAAAACTTGAATTTTTCTATCAACACTATAAATTTGTAAATATATTACTTAGATAGGTTTATTACGGGATTAGTGCTGTTTGGAAAAGTAATGGTTTGTAAATTAGGATAGTGTTAAGAGTTTAGTTAATTAAATAAAAAATAAAAATAAAACTGATTTTTTTTTGTGGTGATAACAGTTAAACAAAATTAGCTTAGAATGATTTTCTTTTATTTAATATATAGAAAATATATTTGGAGTGTGTTTTTGTTTTCTTTTTCTAAGAAAACTCTTCAACAAATCTGTGTTTTTTTTTATAACAGTTTTATCCTTCCTTTTTTGAAATGTTTGTTAGGGTACTGGATCTATCATAGGTATATCACTTATTGATGTACAAAGCATGATTGACATCTCCATAAGTGGGCGAGCTTTTGAAGGAATGCGTAATCTTCGATTCTTAAGGAATGCTCCTAAAATGATTTTTATGGCAAGATCAGAGGAACTTGAATATCTACCTCGTCTAAGGTTACTTGATTGGGAATCATACCCAGGAAAACGCCTCCCTCCAACATTTCAGCCAGAATGTCTTGTCGAGCTCCGTATGCGATTCAGCAAACTAGAAAAGCTATGGGGAGGAATCCAGGTTGGTATTTGTTAGTTATCAAACCTCGAAAAGCCTCTATATGATTTTTCTCATTTGTTGTAATTGACACATGCAGCCCCTTGCAAATCTCAAGACGATAGATATGAGCCATTCCCTTTGGTTGAAAGAAATCCCAAATCTTTCGAAAGCTACTAATCTTGAGACACTGACACTTATGGCTTGCCGAAGTTTGGTGGAGCTTCCCTCCTCAATTGGTAATCTACACAAACTGACAGAGCTGGATGCGTCATATTGCTTTAAGCTACGAGTTATTCCCACCAACATCAACTTAGCATCTCTTGAGGAAGTCGTCCTGAGTTATTGCTCTAGATTGAGAACATTTCCAGATATTTCTAGCAACATAAAATATCTTCATGTAGATCGCACAGACATACAAGTTGTTCCTGCATCCGTCGTTGGACGATGGTCTCGTCTTGACACGCTGCGTATAGGAGGCTGTAGCATCCTCAAGAGATTAACACATGTCCCAGAATGTGTAAGGAAGCTAGACCTAAGCAACAGTTATTCCCACCAACATCAACTTAGCATCTCTTGAGGAAGTTCGCATGAGTAATTGCTCTAGATTGAGAACATTTCCAGATATTTCTAGCAACATCAAATATCTTCATGTATATAGCACAGACATACAAGATGTTCCTGCATCCGTTGTTGGACGATGGTCTCGTCTTGACATGCTTTCTCTGGGCAGCAGAAGCCTCAAGAGATTAACACATGTCCCAGAATGTGTAAGGTACTTAGACCTAAGCAACAGTGATATAAAAAGGATCCCAGATTGTGTCATAGGTCTCCCTAAGCTAGTTGAACTTATCATCAGAAACTGCAGAAAACTAGTGTCACTGCAAAGTCTTCCGCCTTCACTTTGGATTCTTGATGCATCTAATTGTGAATCGCTCAAAAGCGTCAGTTTCTCGTTCTATGAACCAAGAGGAGATATTACAGTCATCGACCGTAACTATTTGAAATTGGAGAAAGAAGCGATAAGTGTATCTTCCTCTCTCATGAACCTTCATGACACACCAGTCAGGTTTGACAACTGTTTTTCACTTGATGAAGAAGCAAGAAGAGTAATCATACAACGATGGGTTTACATGAATGTATTGTTACCAGGTACAGAAGTCCCTGCAGATTTCACTCACAAAGCCACAGGAAACTTCATAACCATCTCTTCGGGGACTTTCTCTGTGTCCTCAAGATTTAAGGCTTGCCTCCTGCTTTCCCCAACCCTACAGATGCGGGTACATACTATAGTTTGTTGTTTAAGAAGCAAAGGTGTCGTCATCAATGAATTTAAGTTTAGCAGATCGTATATTAGATCGGATATTGGATTGCATCTCCCCGTAACGGAACAACACTTGTTCGTATTTTCTGGGGACCTGTTCAAAGAACACATATGCCTTGAAGCGGATGCGACTACGAGCGAGATTCAATTTGAATTCAGCTGCAAGGGAAACGATGACAAGATTACTGAGTGTGGTGTACAGATCTTGGAGGAAGAAGAGGAGACTAGTAGCAGCAAACGAAAGGAGCACAGTGATGGAGCTGTTTAGGTCTCTAAAGATGAAAGCGTCGTCAAAAGCAGTAAGCATACAGGTTGGTGGAATTGGCTTAGGAAACTTGGTCTGAGGAAGAAGAAGACAGTGTGAAATTTTCAGGAATTGGGCGTGGATTTCAAGATCTGTGACCTCAATCTCACAGAACATCTGTTTAGCCAGAGAGAGAGAGAGCGAGACCGTGAGAGGGCTCAAGCCTGAAACCGGAGGCAAGGGAAAGAACAAAGACGACGGACTAACTCCGCAGCAACGCCTAATTATTGTCCTTAATTGAGACAGATCTTGCTTCTTGATAGTTTGTTTGTACTTTGTAGGAGTAATCAAGGGGATGTGATTACAAATTTGCAAGTCTCTCAAATCGAAAACATCACAACAATATTAGCTTAAGAGTCTTTTCCTAGGGAAGAAGAAGACAAAAGCTGCATAATGATTTCAAAATTCTAACCATGTTCGGTTGTGCTACTATACATACCATTTCACATACGTCTTAGAATTTATTTGACCCATTATCCGATGCAATAAATCAAACCAGAAAGTTTGGGAGGAGATGCTTAGATTTCTTAATACGGAAACTTGTTATTATAGTAAGGGAGATCCTATAAGATTTCTTGCAACACAGGGTAAGTAAGGACATTCAACAACAAGTAAAGAAGTTTGCAAGAAACAACTTTAACAAATCATATTAAAACATGATTATAACAAACACCAAAACTGCATTCATATCTTCATACATTTTACCAATTCATTTTCTAACCATTATCATCTCCAACTACTGGAGAAGTCTGGTGGAGAAGTCTGCTGGAGAAGTCTGCAGTATCCAAAACCAAACATCGTATAAAAAAATAAAAGCACAGAAACATAATGAAGACCTTCGATTTGGAAAACTTTTGATTACTAAACATACTGAGAGATGCAAACAAATACACATCCTCTCACAAACCTTGTATTTCGATGAAGTTAAACCGAATTTCGTAATTTCCGGCGGCAGATCTGCAAACATAGTGTCAAAACTTTGGTTCTAATAGCTCTGCAGGGCTGATGATAGTAAACTCATTTTAATTGTATGCAAGAAATGGTCTTTGTTGTAGTTAAATTTGCGCTATAACTTGCAGTCAATATCAACACCACAAAAACCCATACTATGACTAGGAATTTTGATGACATATTTTGCAGCTTCTCCGCTGCCAAAGAAAGAAAAAAAAAGAGTAAGCCAAGGCAAGACAAGACATTATATGGGTTAATAGTAATAATACACTTAGTCACTGCTGAAATATTGCCTAAGTGTCATAAGACTCTAACCCAAAGAGAAGGTCTTAGCTATTTGAAGAAACAAAGGCACGAGGAGCTCATGTGCCTCTTCTTTACAGCTCATATGGGTTGAGACGTAATTAACCTCAATCTGAAAACAGAGCATGTCTCTTGTCTTCTTCCTCTGATTCAAAACGGTGGTACAAGAGGAGAGAGAGGAAAGAGAGATGGTGAAGGAGCTGTATAAAAGGCAATCAAAGCTAAGACATTAGGGTAACAGGAAAGAGAGTGCAAAAGAGAGGCAACTGTGAGTTTATACAGTGTGTCTCTAAGGGTTATTTGTAACCAAAGCTTTCTAGTGGATTTCCGAGTATATCTCGGCCAGACGTAGCGATTCCGACTTGGAACGTGAACTGGATAAAGTTTGTGTGTCTTTTCTTTTATGTTCTTAAACACACGAGTGATCGAACGTCCATGAGAGAAAGTGAGAGATTCCGCTAAAATCAAGTTAAAGGTTCAAAATTTCTTAACAAATTGGTATCAGAGCCTTGGTTAAAGCTTGAGGGTTGAAGAAAGGTCTGAACTTTGATAAAGCTTGAAGCTTTGGTGATAAAGCTTTGAGCTTTGGTGATAAAGCTTGGAACTTTGATAAAGCTTGAAGCTTTGGTGATAAAGCTTGAAGCTTTGGTGTTAGATTGAAACTTTTGTGATAAAGCTTTGAACTTTCTCACTTCTCATGGCTTCTGGGAGATCAGAAGTGGAAAAGTTCGATGGAGAAGGTGACTATATCCTCTGGAAAGAAAAGTTGCTTGCTCATATGGAGTTACTGGGTTTGATGGAAGGGCTCGAAGAAGATGAAGTTGCAGAAGGTGAAGTCTCAAAACCAGAAACAGGTCCAACGCAAACGACTCCTCCGGCAACAAGTGAAGGTTCAAAAGCAGATACAGGAACAAAAATCACAACGACCCCTCCATCCAAAAAGCCAGAAGATAAAAGTCTAAAGGAAAAGAGAAGGAAGGCCAGATCCACAGTCATACTAAGTCTAGGAGACCACGTTCTCAGGAAGGTCATAAAGGAAGAAACTGCTGCAGGTATGATCAAGATGTTGGATAAGTTGTTTATGGCTAAATCTTTACCCAACCGTATCTACCTAAAGCAAAGGCTTTATGGGTATAAGATGACTGATAGCATGACAGTTGAAGAAAACGTGAATGACTTCTTCAAGTTGATATCTGATCTGGAAAATGTTAAAGTTTCTGTACCAGACGAAGATCAAGCAATCGTTTTGCTTATGTCATTACCAAAGCAATTCGACCAGCTCAAAGAGACATTGAAATACTGTAAAACGACTCTAGCTCTTGATGAAATTACTGGAGCAATTAGATCGAAAATATTAGAGCTTGGAGCAAGTGGGAAATTGCTTAAGAACAGCTCTGAAGCTTTGTTCGTACAAGACAGGGGAAGGTCTGATAAACGAGACAAGAGTCTTAATAGAAACAAGCATCACAATAGATCAAAGTCCAGAGATAAGAAAATGTGTTGGATTTGTGGCAAGGAGGGACACTATAAGAAGCAATGTTATGTCTGGAAAGAAAGAAACAAAAGAGGAAACAGTTCAGAAAGGGGAGAAACTTCAAATGTCATAGGACAAGTTGCAGATGCTGCTGCCTTAACTGTCTCAGATGCGTTAAATGTAGAGGTTGAAAACAATGACGACGAGTGGTTAATGGACAGTGGTTGTTCGTTTCATATGACGTCAAGGAAACATTGGTTTGTTGATTTTGATGAGTCAAAGACTGGAAGAGTGAAAATGGCCAATAAGACTTACTCTGAAGTAAAAGGCATTGGGAGCATAAGGATTCAAAACGATGATCACTCAACTGTCCTACTCAAGAACGTCAGGTATGTCCCTAGTATAGATAAGAACCTGATATCAATGGGAACCTTAGAAGACCAAGGTTGCTGGTTTCAATCTAAAAACGGGATATTAAAGGTTATCAAAGGTTGCATGACTGTGCTTAAAGGCAAGAAGACTGGTACTTTATATCTGCTGCAGGGACTTGTTTTAACAGGAAGTGTAAACTATGTTACAAGCCCAAAGGATGAAGCGAAGCTATGGCATAGCAGATTATGTCATATAAGTCAGAAGAACACAGAAATTCTGGTCAAGAAAGGTTGCCTTCAAGCTAATAAGGTGAAAGGTTTTGACTTTTGTGAAGATTGTGTTTATGGTAAAACACATAGGGTAAGCTTCGGGCCTGGTAAACACGTCACAAGAGAGAAGCTTGAGTACATTCACTCAGACCTTTGGGGAGCACCGTCCGTACCAAACTCTTTGGGAAACTGTCAATACTTCATCACATTTATTGATGATTACACAAGAAAGGTGTGGATCCATTTTCTAAAGAAGAAAGATGAAGCTTTTAGAACATTTGTTGAATGGAAGAAAATGGTCGAGAATCAATCAAATAAGAAGGTGAAGAAGCTAAGAACTGATAATGGACTAGAGTTTTGCAACCAACAGTTTGATAATTTCTGCAAACAAGAAGGTGTGGTGAGACACAGAACGTGTGCATATACACCGCAACAAAATGGCGTTGCAGAGCGAATGAACAGAACGATAATGGACAAAGTCAGGAGTATGCTAAGCGAGTCTGGTTTGGGAAAAATGTTTTGGGCAGAAGCGGCATCAACTGCAGTTCATGTGATAAATATAACTCCATCCTCTGCAATTGAGTTTGAGATACCAGAAAAAGCATGGACAGGAGCCCTACCAGACCTTAGTACTCTAAGGAGTTTTGGATGCATTGTTTATATTTATTCAGACCAGGGAAAGTTGAATCCGAGAGCTAAGAAAGGCGTGTTTCTCGGATACCCATTTGGAGTGAAAGGATATAGAGTGTGGCTGTTAGAAGATAAGAAAGTTGTGATAAGCAGGGATGTCGTGTTTAATGAAGAAGTGATGTTCAAAAATTCTGGTCAAATGAACAAAGAGGCAAAAACATCACGACAAGAAGTTGAAGTTTCAATAATCGATACACCTATTGAAAAACCTATTGAAACTGAAACAGCAACCAAAACAGTTCAAGGTGGAGCTACTGATCAAAGGAGTAGAGAAGCTGACTTATCTTCTCTAAATCAAAGTCTTGATCTGGATTCGGAAAGCGACTCTGAAGATGACTATATGCCTCCAAGTCTCGCAGATTACCAGCTAGTAAGAGACAGAGAGAAAAGAACATCTAAACCACCCAAAAGGTTTGATGAACTTGGAGATTCTGGTTTTGCTTATAACTTAACAGAAGATGGAGGTTTTCTAGAGCCAATGAGTTATGCAGAAGCAATACAAGATGCAGATAGTGAATTTTGGAAAGGTGCAGCAGATGAGGAAATGCAATCTCATGACAAAAATCACACTTGGGATCTTGTTGATAGGCCTGAAAATCAGAGAGTCATAGGCTGCAAGTGGGTATTTAAGAGAAAGCTTGGGATTCCAGGAGTAGAGGAACTAAGATTCAAAGCAAGGCTTGTTGCAAAGGGTTATTCTCAAAGGGAAGGAATTGATTTTCAAGAAATTTTCTCACCGGTTGTTAAACATGTTTCAATCCGCCTAATGTTATCTGCTGTTTCTCATTTTGATTTAGAATTGGAGCAACTTGATGTAATGACTGCATTTTTACATGGAAATCTTGATGAAGTTATATACATGAGCCAGCCTGAAGGTTATGAAGACAAAACATCACCTGAGAAAGTTTGCTTGCTGAAAAAATCTCTATACGGATTGAGACAATCACCAAGACAATGGAATCAAAGATTTGATTCGTTTATGAAGTCCACAGGCTATTCACGAAGCAAGTATGATAGCTGTGTGTACTTCAAAGGAACAACAGAAGAAGATAGAATCTTCTTGCTCTTATACGTTGACGATATGCTGATCATATCTAAGAACAAGGAAACAATAAAAAAGCTGAAGGAAAGTTTGAGTTCTGAGTTCGAAATGAAGGATTTAGGGCCTGCAAAGAGAATTTTGGGAATGGAAATTACAAGAAGCGGGCCTAATATTTTGGAGTTAACTCAGGAGAGCTACTTGCAGAGAGTACTAAAGACATTCAGAATGGATGAGTGCAAGCCTGTTAAAACACCATTGGCACCTCATATGAAGCTTAAGACAGCAACGTGTGATGAAATGGAAGAACAAGCTGATGAAATGAAGTCTATACCTTATGCGAATGTTGTGGGAAGCATAATGTACTCAATGATTGGTTCAAGACCCGATCTAGCTTATCCGGTTGGTGTTATAAGCAGGTTTATGAGTAAAACTTTGATGAGTCATTGGCAAGCTGTCAAATGGGTTCTCCGTTACATCAAAGGGTCAGTTAGCTCAAGACTGCAGTACAGGAAGGAAGGTGAATTTGTGGTTACAGGATATTGCGACTCAGATTATGCAGCGGATCTTGATAGAAGAAGGTCAATCACCGGTTACACTTTCACGGTAGGAGGTAATATAGTCAGCTGGAGATCATGTCTACAGGATGTTGTTGCTCTCTCGACTACAGAAGCCGAGTATATAGCTCTAACAGAGGCTGCGAAAGAAGCTGTTTGGCTTAAGGGATTGATGAATGAGTTGGGGTTTACGCAAGGACCTGTTGACATCCACTGCGATTCTCAGAGTGCTATAGCTCTAGCAAAGAACGCTGTTCATCATGAGAGGACAAAGCATATTCAGACGCGGTTCCATTACATTCGAGATGCGATAAGTGATGGAGAAGTAAAGGTGTTGAAGATATCCACAATACACAATCTAGCGGATATCCTCACAAAAGTTTTACCAGTTAACAAGTTTCTGAGCGCGTTAAAGAAGCTCAGGGTAACCAGTACCTGATAAGAAGATCAGGGTCCGAGATGGAAATCAGATACTCTAGAAAGAAAGCACAGAAAGTTGACACTACGGCAAGGTGGAGTTTTGTTGAAATATTGCCTAAGTGTCATAAGACTCTAACCTAAAGAGAAGGTCTTAGCTATTTGAAGAAACAAAGGCACGAGGAGCTCATGTGCCTCTTCTTTACAGCTCATATGGGTTGAGACGTAATTAACCTCAATCTGAAAACAGAGCATGTCTCTTGTCTTCTTCCTCTGATTCAAAACGGTGGTACAAGAGGAGAGAGAGGAAAGAGAGATGGTGAAGGAGCTGTATAAAAGGCAATCAAAGCTAAGACATTAGGGTAACAGGAAAGAGAGTGCAAAAGAGAGGCAACTGTGAGTTTATACAGTGTGTCTCTAAGGGTTATTTGTAACCAAAGCTTTCTAGTGGATTTCCGAGTATATCTCGGCCAGACGTAGCGATTCCGACTTGGAACGTGAACTGGATAAAGTTTGTGTGTCTTTTCTTTTATGTTCTTAAACACACGAGTGATCGAACGTCCATGAGAGAAAGTGAGAGATTCCGCTAAAATCAAGTTAAAGGTTCAAAATTTCTTAACAGTCACTTACTTACTGTGAGCAAACACAAGGGTAGAGAACCCAAACCAAAGCATCATACAAAGCTGTTGTCCCCATGAGCCCTGGAATGCAGGATTAACCGCCCGTTCAAGCAACCAAACAACAATGCCGGTCAAGATGAAGAAAACTCCAGCTCATAAGCAAGATTGTCATAAGCAATGCCCAAGGTATTTGGTATGAACCTGAGTAGATAGGTCATAAGCAAGATTGTCATAGTTATTTCCATCATAAGGTATGAACTCCAGCTCATAGTCTAAAGGGGCAATACAAGTCTTGAAAACCTCTATGCAGAATCCAGAGAACGTATTAAGACCCGTTTCAGGATCAGGACGCACCGCCACCAGATTTGGGAACCTGTTTCCTGCGGTTACCAAGACCCTAAGCAACTTCTTCTTTTCACCGTTGTCTTCCAAAAAACGGTGTCTTGGGATTCTACCAGACCCACCAGGCCAGATTATGGTCTCAAGTTCATTGGTAGAAGAAACCACAATGCCTCTTCTTCCGTAGAAATGATCACAACTCCATAATCCTATTCTTCTTTCCCCTGTCCCTACCATATTCACAATCTCAAATGTTTTTGCGAGAAATTTGTTGCCAATGATTTCGATGTCACCACCATGACGACACAAACCCTTGATTCCATTCTGCTTAATTGTCTCAAGAAGATTTGTAGATTCTCCTCTTAGCCTCATCTTCTCTACTGCATTCGCTAGAACACAAGCGATATCATGTCCCCATACACCGATGAGTTCTAAACTAGAATGCTTTGTTCCATCATCATCAACCATAAGTTTTCTCAATCTTTTAGTAAAATTCTTAACTTGTTCTGACCCTGAAACATAGGATCTGAAACCAATCACCCCTTGCATCGAATTAACTGCGAAACGATCCGTGTAATGAAAATGATTCATGGTTCTTGCGGTAAGGATCCAAACATAACCTTGTTCCATCATTCCTAACTTGTCCGCACATCTGAAGAGACTAGAAACAAGAGACTCAGACATATGCACAACGAAAATTGATGTTCTTGAGGACTTGAGCTTCCGTAGCTGATTCACCATATAATCTTCTTCTCCTCGTGAAGATTCCGCAAAAGAAACGATACGATCAATGTTGATTCCTTTGTCTTGGACATGATCCAAGAGAATCTGCAAACTCTGTCTCCAATCATCAAGATCCTCGTATATAACAACAATCGATCTCCAGTTGAAATCATGTATGAGTTTCGTAATCCCTTTAGCTTCTGATGTAGAATCGTGCGTGAATTGAATCAAGTGATCGTATTTGCTCAAGGATAAGGAAATTGGCGCGAAAGGAGATATGACTGGAACTTTGTCTTTCTCACTAATCGTAGCTAAAAGCTTTGCTTCTTGTAGTGATTGTGCACCAACAATGGCTTCTACTTCTTCCCTTTTGACAAGATCTCTAGCTGCTTTCATACAATAAATAATTGTAATTTTTCAAGAAAATTCAACTATAATGCAAAACAGAATCAGATTTTTTCTTAGGAATGTAATTGTAAATTTTCGAAAAATGGAAAAATATTTCTAACTCTAAGATGTAGTGAAACAGTAACGACGTGATACGGTTTGACGCAAAAAAAAAAAAAGAGATTTATAAATATCCTATATTTTATTGAATTTAAAACTTACACTTAATCTTATATAAATTAGAAAACTATATTTTTGTGTCACTAAGTAAAAAAATCATATGTATCACTCAATGAAGATTTTATGGGATTCATCAATAAAATTAACCAATCAAATCTAATTAATTATATATGTCATGTTAGAAATCTCTACATATTTACATTATTTTTTTAGCACCATTTTTTTTTAAAATTTTTTTAGCAAATAAATCTAATATAAAATTTTTTTAGCAAATAAATCTAATATAAAATTTTTTTAGCAAATAAATCTAATATAAAATTTTTTTTTATTAATTAATCATTATCTAAAAGTTGCAATTTTTTGGTTGATTTATTTAAACCATTGATTTATTATTTTATATTCGTCGACTTCATATTCAGCTTCGTCTACTTATTTTAACATACCTTCTATATATTAATTAAAGAAACACTAAGTAAAAAAATCATATGTGTCATTCAATGAAGATTTTATGGGATTCATCAATAAAATTAACTAATCAAAACATTCTAATTAATTATATATGTCATGTTGGAAATCTTTACATATTTACATTTTTTTTTCTGCATGACCTCACAAATACATATGCTACTCATTTAAATTCATCTAAAATACAACATTTTAGTATTTAAACGTTATATAACATAATGTTTTAAAGTTGAATTATTTACCGATGTTAATTACTTTATAAAAATTATATTTATATCCATTTGGATATCATATGTGATTGATCATACAATTATTTTTATATCGTTAATTGTATCCATATTACTCTAATTAAGGTTGTGCTTCTTTTTTTATAAATGTACAATTTACAAATCAAACAATAATGTTTGAATTCTAAAAATCATCACTTTCACTTTTTATTATTTTTTATTTAAGAAAATTTACATACTAACGCAAAATTTTTTGGGTTTCGTGAGTTCAAATAAGTTTGAGAAAACCCATAATATCAAACGTATTCAATTTATATTTAAAAACGCTTACATTTAATCTAAGTGTTATGCAGATTAAGTTTTGTAAAATAAAATATATTTATCTATATGGGAGATATATATACCATTTGTTTTGTTTTTGTTTTTAATTTCTCATGTATATTATACAAAATTATGATTTTTTATTTTTAAATATTCTAATCCCGCGTTTGACGTGAGACAAAAATCTAGTCGACTTATATTTTGTTTGCTTCATTTTTTACCTTGTCGACTTATGTAACTATTGACTTATTTTTTATCTTCGTCGACTTAATTTTTAGTTTCTTCGACTTATTTTAAACTGTTGACTTATATTTCATTTGCTTGATCTTTTTACTTTGTCGAATTATTTAACCATTGACTCTCTTTTTTTTATCCTTGTCAACTTAATTTTTAGTTTTTAGACTTAATTTAAACTGTTGACTTATATTTCGTTTCCTTGATATTTTTACTTTGTCAATTTATTTAACCATTAATTTTTTTTATCTTTCTTCACTTAATTTTCAGTTTCGTCGACTTATTTTAAACTGTTGTCTTATATTTTGTTTTGCTTGATTTTTTCACTTTGTCGATTTATTTAACCATTGACTTATTTAACCATTGACTTATTTTAAACTGTTGACTTATATTTCGTTTGCTTGATTTTTTTACTTTGTCGATTTATTTACCATTGACTTATTATTTTTTTATCTTTCTCGACTTAATTTTCATTTTGTCGACTTATTTTAAATTGTTAACTTATATTTTGTTTGGTTGATTCGTTAAGTTGTCGACTTATTTAAATTATTGACATAATTTTTTGACTTTGTGGTCTTATTTTTTTTTTGTTGATCGAATTATTTTAAATTATCGATTTATATTTTGGTTCGTTGACTTACTACTTTGTTGACTTTATTAAACCATTGACTTAATTATTATGTCATCGAGTTGACATATTATTATCTAAATTAATTAAAATGTAAATTATAAAATATAAGTTTATTTATAATAAAATTTGTGATTTTATTTTATAATAATTAAATATCCTTTCTTAATTTTAGTTAAATCAAGTCTAGAATCTTCTTATAAAAGAGAATGTGGAAAAAGAGATGGATTTAGAAGAAAATACTATTAGATTTTCTTATATATAATATCAAAATTATTTGATTATATATTAGGTTTAAGAATTATAATTTTATTTTATGAAAAAAAAATGATTTTTAAAAAACAAATTGTGAATTTTAATGATTAATTAAGGAAATTTTTTTTATTTCAATAACAAATAAAGATATTTTTTAAAGTTTAACAAATTCGGTATTGATTTAAAATTTCCATTAAAATGTAGGGTATACAAGCAAATTTTTTCTTAAAAATATCTCAACTAGATAACAGAAAAATAACCTTTTTAGTTATCTAAAAAATACATGAAATAAATTAGATTGCTAAAAGAGAGAAAATTTGAAAATTTCACATCTTCGAATTAACGGACGTAAACCCGATAGGCGGAAACAATACAAATAAAAAACATATGATTATTAAAATTTTATTAAATTTCTCTAAACATACACCAATGAAATAATAACTGCCAGAAATTAGACATACTTTTTTGCTCCTCGAATAAATACATGAACTATTATTCTTTTTTCTAATAATACTCATGCTAACAAACCGTGATTTTTATCTCATTAATACATTGATCCAATAAATTGAAACGCAAAAAATGTTTTGTTGTTTTGCAAACAATAAACTATAAGACTCTTTTTGTGTGAGCAAAAGAAATGCATTGCAGCATTTTTTTTGAAGCATTGTCACGTAGAGGGCGAAGTCCTTCGCGTTACTGATACATCTTAGGGTGAAATATTTCTCCATTCATAGAAATTTCTAGTGCATCGGATTTGAGACTTATATATAGGTTATAAAGGTTTGAATTCACACAGTTAATGAAAAAACCATAAACAAAAATGTATTCGCCTCAAAGAATTTTCTCTAGTCCATCAGAAATCCGTTTTTCTTCTTTGTTCATCATCTATTTTACGACAACATGCAATAAAAAATTTGAAACTCACCAGCATCAAGAGCAATAAGAAGATCTCCTTGGGAGTCTCTAGAGGAAAGAGTGACTCTGGTTTCATATCCGTTGTTGATGCGATAGAAATCCGATAACGCTAAAGAAAATGAATTTTTGAAATTCTTTCCTTCTATAGAACCCAAGTTCACTACCAATCCAACCTTAACCTCTTTGAAAACGCTATCGTTTCGATACGCTATTCCAGATTTGATCGTCGAAAAGAGAAGAATAAAAATGACAAGAATCTCCATCTATTTGTACTAAACTGTGTACTATATATTCGCTTCGACTTATAGTTCAACTGTGTTTTTATATCTACCTGTGCCATAGGTCCATGGTCCATGGGCTACGTTTTTGATTTTTATCATTCCCCAATCCAAGCTACACGGTATGACAAAGTCAAAGTCAGTGCGTGTTCATCGACTCAAACTTTCGAAGATATATATATTTTTGTTAATCACTACTAGAGATCTTTTTTTTGTTGTTGTTGTTGAAACTAAATAAGGAGCCAACACCGATCCCAATTACTCCCGAGACAAACTAAGGACTCATGCTACTTAATATTGAGAAATTACCTAAAGACGTGGCTTCAAATTTGACCAAGTAACAAATTTAAAACCACATCACTTAACCAAATATCGTCACCTAGTTCTTTCTAAATAATAAAATACTGAGAAATGACCTTAAACAGTTTATAAATTATTTTATTACTCAAACAACACATTTAAAATGCGATGTACCAAACAAGGAAACCCCGCAAACAACACAAATTTAAAAGGAAAAAGCTTTTGATTCTTTTTAAAATTATATAATTAGGAATTATTTCTATGCCATTTTGATTTTTTTTTTTATAAAAATCTACAAAACAAATTCATAATTATTTAAGGGATAATTGGCTATATAACACCAAAAAAAATTGTATTTCTAAAAAGTAACCAAAACCCCTTATGTGGCAATATTCTAGCCCTTAGATATAGGATTTTTGGATACTTTTTTGGATATAATTTTTTTTTGGTTATACACAAATTAACCCATTATTTAATGTCTTGATTGATTAGAGTAAATGATGAGAATATTATATATATATATCATCAATAGGTTACGATCTAAAATTGACATCTCTGTTTTGTTTTTGAATCGAATTAAAAAAAAAAAAACAAGGAAAAAAAGTGAGACAGATTCGAGAACAAGAACCATGGCATATGATGAATTGGCATTGATATATTCATGTGATTTATGTTGTTTTTTGGTCTAGCAATACATATACTATGAAGATACATATAAATTGGCATTAGCATACATATATATCTAAAGAATTAAATGGAATTGTTTTTTTTTTCTAATAAAACGGACGGACATAAACAAACCTAACCGAAAATAGAAAAAGCAAAGTTTGAGCCTTTTCAACCGAAAAAAGAAAAATGATTTTTTTTAGTAGATAACATATAGCTCAAAATAATATAAGACTACAAATTTCAAAGCTTAAAGCTTATAATCTATCATCTTTAAAATTATCAATGACAAAACTAACTTCAAATTATACTATACACCATATAATTAACTTTATTATTGAGTTTATCAAATATTAGTGATATAAGATGCGAGTATTTTCTTTTGTCAACAACTTCTTCGTTAAAATAAGTTTCGACCATTGAATATATAATGTAGAAATATTTCACATACATAAAAAAAATTCAATAAACTTCGAGTGGGGTAATCGGGCTAAATAGTCAGCTTATTTGTTAAAAGATTATGGGATTAATGATAATGCAAAAGTTAGAAACGAGAAATGAGTTCAACAAATGTATCTATGGAAATGGAAAAAGCAGACTGTAATTATATAAATTGAGTCAAATTAACCGGTTCAGAATAGTCCGTTTCAATGGCAACTCACTCATTTCTCTAATATGGACTTCATTGCCCACAATAAAGCTTTCATCCTTGAATATTTATGAACTGGATAATAAATGGAGTAACAAGACGAAGACGAGTGACAAAATGTGTAGCTAAAAAATGATATTCCATTTTTAACCTCGGATAATAATAGAATTGTAATATTTTCACGAAATCTGCAACATCTTGTAGATATCTCTGTTTCTTGCCTTTCTTGTTTCGCTCTGTTTAACGCTCTTACAGTATTCTTTTTGCGTAATTTCAAGCACATAAGTCATTGATCTTTCGTAATTCACACACCTGCGTGTGTTGAGATTCTATAGTGTAACTACATTTAGACTTTTTCCTTGTTCCAGTGGCTGACCTTGTTTTCTCTGATTGCAACGTGAACAATAATACCACTTAGTGTTTTCTCTGATTGCAACTTGAAGCACACTTGTTTCTTTCAGCTACTTAAACATAACATTTCTTCTCTCAAGTAAAGAATAAAGATTCCACCTTTATGCAAATTCACTATCATAATTCAAAGATTAAAGGTGAGAGGATTAAGAAAAATATGAACGTTATTAATCAACGGTAACTTTTCTCTCTCTTTATGGAAATCAATAGTTTAATCACAAAAACAATTACATAAAACTTCCTTTTTCCTTTAAATACCTCAAAGCTCTCTGAAAAAATCACTCTCTCTCAAATCATCAGAAGTGGAGCAAAAGAAGATCTTTGTTCGTCGTTCTCTTTCTGAAATCTTTTCCTCCGTCGGAGACTCGCGGTGGTGACGCCGACGGCTTCGGAGCTTAATGTAAGTGTCTTAACGTCTTTACAATTGTCAACTTTCACAGATTTATGTTTTTCCGATGATGGTTTTAGGTATTCGTGATAAACGCAATTAGGTTTCCGATGATGGTTTCACAAATTAATCTGTTTTTTTCTTTTTTTCCAATTGTCCTATTTGTCTGTAGCTTGCAATGTAGACCAGTACTAGCTATTGAAGTTATGTCAGGCTAATAGATGTTGGTAATTTGATTCATTTGTACTGAGCCAAAGCAGCTTGCTTTCTCTGCCGCACTTGGTATTACCTTGGGAATATTTCCAATCTGCGGTACGCCTCTCTCGCCATTTTTCTGTTTCTTAAGCTTACTGCTTGTTGCTTTGTGCCATTTTGAGATTGCAATGTATCTTATTTGGGGTTGGTTTTTGGTTTGAAAACAGGTGTTCATGTGTTTCTATGTGGAGTAGCTATTGCGTTTCTTGGATCTGAACAACTACAGCCCTTGGACTCCATGACAAACAAAGAGGTATGATATAACAGATGAGGATAAAGTATTTATGTATGCATAATATATGTTAACAGCTATGTGAACCCATTTGAAATTTTTGTTTGGCGATTCTTGTGTCTTGCAGTATGGAGCTGAGCCACTCTCGTGGTTCCAAAAGGAGATCAGAGGAAAAATGATCGTTCTCACATCTTAAATTGATCACTTTCGTGGTTCCACTCTATGTTTTAAATGTTTTTGTTTAACGTATGTTTCAAATTTCATATTTGTACTATGTTATCAATTTTAAGAAAAGAAATTTTATTTTAAGAAAACCCAATTTCATAATTTTTTTATTTTTTTTAAGAACTCATCTATATTTAGTACCTATAATCACAAAAACATCAATAAATTAAATTGGGGTTCTAAAATACAATAAATATTATAAAATTCACATATTATCCACCCATAATCATGCTTTTTACTTGTACATTTATTTTTATTCCAAAAACATTGACTTTTATGATATTTAGACGAATTAAGTTGTCAATTACTCAATTGTATTGGGATTAATTAATAAATCGATTAGCATAGAACCCTAATTTCATAATTAGTCTGACAAACTATTTTTAGAAATGCAAGGATTTTGATTGAATAGCCAATTAAACCGGGAGGAATCGCATTGGTAAAATATGTTTCTTCTATGTTTTTAATGCAAAAATGAATATGAGTTATTATAATTTTTGACTGTTTTTATATTGTTACCATGAATTATTTTGTAAACCCTATTAAAAAAACATAACGTTCTTATTCGATGAATTTTCACAAGTCGCTGATTGTAAGTTTCCAATTTTTCTTCGTTTATAAATTCGTAGCTTTGTGAAATTTTAAAGTTCGTTCTTTAATTGTTTTTTTATTTTTAATATTTCAGAGTTTTTGGAGAAACCTTATGCTATAATCCAACATTAAGAATATATAGTCTCTTTTTGGCTCCACTGATAGGCAATATAGTGACAAGCTATCTGAAGCTATTAAACAATATGACTGAGTTATTCTTATTGGTCTTGAAAATTATTATCAAAATTCGAAGTCTCTTTTTCAAATAGAAAAGAAGTCATATGTTTCTATCAACCATTTTTTTTGTTTGCTACACTTTCTGTATTTAACTAACCTAATGTGATTGATTTGTATTTTAACATACAAAACTATAACAGTTTTCATATTTTAATCGTTTTGAAGAGTACTTAGTAGTCGAAATACTATTTGTTTTTAACGAGACGGTTGTTTTGAATGGAAACTTTTGCAATTCTTTGCTAAAGAAAGGGGCTTACTTGTAAATTGATTTTTATTCCAAAACCATTACGACTTTTCTGATATTTAGTCGAATTAAGAGACAAGGCTTAGTTGTCAATTTTTTTCCGATTGATTTTGAATATTTGATACTTGTGCTCTGAGCTCATTTCAAGTGTTTATTCTTCATTGAGTGGGCCTCGACGACCATACAGACTCTAATGGGGTCCTCGACGACTTTGGGTATACAAATCTAATCTTGATAGAAACATTGAGGACGTATTAAGAGTGGGATATGACAGATTGTCGAAGAAAGATCAATCTTTATTCCTTCACGTTGCATGCATCTTCAATGGTTATAGTGTTCGTGTTGATGAAGTGACAGCCATTCTCGCTGACAGTAATTTGGATGTCGAAAATGGGCTGAAGACCCTAGCCGCTAAATCTCTTGTGGAGCTCGACCACACGTATCCGCCGCGTATATTGCTAAGGATGCACGGTCTACTACAACAATTGGGTAGACAAGTAGTTCATGAACAGTCAGATGAGCCTGGGAAACGTCAGTTTTTAGTAGAGGCTGAAGAGATTCGTGATGTGCTAGCAAATGAAACAGTAAGTTCTTACATATATTATATATTCTCTAGAGATCTTGCCTATTGCTTTCATTACAACAATTTGATCAGTCGAAATATGTTTGAGTATATTTGAATTGCAATGATCTTTTATAAGAATGAGTATTTGAATTTAGTTAACTGATTTTTCTCTACCTTTTTAAAAATAAGTCGATTTATATATCATATTTATTGTTAGATTAGTTGTTAAGTTCAATTTTGAGATTTTAATTGCTCACACAAATTTTTCAAAACAAAATTGAATAATATATCAATTATCGTTAAATTATCTTTTACTTTTTCATAGATTTCAAAAATAAAAATGAAAAATAATTTCTTTTAGTTTTGTCAGAATTATGTAGCTTCCCATATTATTATAGCATCCCTAAGATAACACAAATTTTCGACTCTAATGGTTAGTACAATTCCTAAGATTTCACGCTTTTATCTACGGTATATATAAAACCAAACTACAAATGAAATAACTCATTTTTTGGTGAAGAATATTAAATAACTCTAGCCATATAATATAGGAAGCATGGAAATGCCAAGTTATAACGATGTTTCATCTTCTTTTTATTGTTGAAACGTATGCAATCTCATAATTTTGGCCTTGAATTTTTCTATCAACACTAAAGTTTCTATCAAAACTTGAAACCATGGGGTTATTGACTATAAATTTGTAAATATATTACTTAGATAAGTTTTTATTACGGGATTAGTGCTGTTTGGAAAAGTAAAGGTTTGTAAATTAGGATAGTGTTAAGAGTTTAGTTAATTAAATAAAAAATAAAAATAAAACTGAAATTTTTTGTGGTGATAACAGTTAAACAAAATTAGCTTAAGATGATTTTCTTTTATTTAATATATAGAAGATATATTTGGAGTGTGTTTTTTTTTCTTTCTCTTCAACAAATTTGTGGTTTTTTTTATAACAGTTTCATCCTTCCTTTTTTTGAAATGTTTGTTAGGGTACTGGATCTATCATAGGTATATCACTTGATCTACGCATGATGAGCAGTGAGATCTCCCTTAGTTGTCGAGCTTTTGAAGGAATGCGTAATCTTCGATTCTTAAGAATCTATGGAAATGTTTTTATGGCAAGATCAGAGGAACTTGAATATCTACCTCGTCTAAGGTTACTTGATTGGGAATTCTACCCAGGAAAACGCCTCCCTCCAACATTTCAGCCATAATGTCTTGTCGAGCTCCATATGCGTTTCAGCAAACTAGAAAAGCTATGGGGAGGAATCCAGGTTGGTATTTGTTAGTTATCAAACCTCGAAAAGCCTCAATATGATTTTTCTCATTTGTTGTAATTGACACATGCAGCCCCTTGCAAATCTCAAGACGATAGATATGAGCTTTTCTTATTGGTTGAAAGAAATCCCAAATCTTTCGAAAGCTACTAATCTTGAGACACTAACACTTACGTCTTGCTCAAGTTTGGTGGAGCTTCCCTCCTCAATTAGTAATCTACACAAACTGACAGTACTGGATGCGTCATTTTGCACTAAGCTACGAGTTATTCCCACCAACATCAACTTAGCATCTCTTATGCAATTCGACATGAGTTATTGCTCTAGATTGAGAACATTTCCAGATATTTCTAGCAACATCAAATTTCTTGATGTAGATAGCACAGACATACAAGATGTTCCTGCATCCGTCGTTGGACGATGGTCTCGTCTTGACATGCTGCGTATAGGACGCTGTAGCATCCTCAAGAGATTAACACATGTCCCAGAAGGTGTTACGTACTTAGACCTAAGCAACAATGATATAAAGAGGATCCCAGATTGTGTCATAGGTCTCCCTAAGCTAGTTGAACTTATCATCAGAAACTGCAGAAAACTAGTGTCACTGCAAAGTCTTCCGCCTTCGCTTCGGAATCTCTATGCATCTAATTGTGGATCGCTCAAAAGCGTCAGTTTCTCGTTCTATGAACCGTAACGAAAGATATCTTTAAAGAACTATAATAAAGCGTCAGTTTCTGATGATAAGTTGATAGTTATTTAAGTGGTCTTCAACGAGGATCAAGATCTGTAATGGTTACATCATTGATAGATTGGGAACTGGACTTGACCGTAGTAGATTGGCTAGACTCGAGGCCATCTCTTTCTTGGTTGCGTCTACTTGGAAAGAAGAATCCAGGTTTTTGTGGATCAGGTAAAACAATGGTGTTGCTAGTGAGCATCATGTTGATTGTCGACAAGTTGGGACGATCTGTTGGATCATCTTGAACACATAGTAACGCGATGTTGATGCATCTCGTCACTTCTTCGGTTTGACAATTCTCTGAAATGGTTGGATCCACTAGCTCTAAGGGAGTCCCGCGTTTCCATAACTTCCAAGCCTGCGAAACGATTTAATCATCAATCAAGAACTCAAATTAAGAAAATATCATCATTTTGGTCCTTTAATCATCAATCAAGAACTTAATTTTTTCTTTGGTACTCACGTATGTGACCAAATTCTCAACTATAGTGTCTGACTGGGGGACAAATCGGTTCTTTCGACCACATATGATCTCTAGAGCTAAGACGCCGAAACTATAGACATCGGACTTTGTTGAGAAAATGCCTTCTGTTACATATTCCGGCGACATGTAACCACTGCAAGAGTAAAACTCAGAGAGTATTACGTAACACGAGTAAACAAACGATTCTTGAAGATTCAGTACATGGCCATATCAAGGGTAATAATACGTATGTACCGTGTCCCAACTATTCTGTTTGTATTAGCTCCACTTTGGTCAATCCCAAAAATTCTCGCCATTCCAAAATCAGCAATCTTGGGGTTCATTTCGGCATCTAGGAGAATGTTGCTGGCTTTGAGGTCACGGTGTATGATTGTGAGACGTGAATCTTGATGAAGATATAGAATTCCTCGAGTGATTCCCCCGATAATGTTGTGCCGTTTTGTCCAGTCTAACTGCCCTTGCTTAGTAGTATCTGCACATATATAAGTAGTCATTATAGCTACTTATAGATTTCAATGAGAGAGGCTTAAGGTTTTCACGAATACATACCAAAGAGGAAATAATCGAGGCTCTTGTGGGGGACAAATTCGTAAACAAGAATCTTTTCTTCTCCTTCTAGACAAAACCCAAGAAGCCTAACAAGATTCTTGTGCTGAAGTTTTGCAACAACAACAACCTCGTTCTTGAACTCTTGTGCACCTTGTGCTGATGTTCTCGATAGCCTCTTCACCGCAACTTCTGTTCCATTAGGCAGCGTACCCTTCAAATAACACCAATGAGACAATATAGCTTACTTTGATTTTGGATTTCCAAGTTCTGTCTAGAGAAATAATGAACCAAGTAGGTAGCTAAGGAAATGACACCTTGAAAACTTCGCCGAATCCACCTTCACCGAGCTTGTTAGAAAATTTGTCTGTTGCAGCTTCAATTGTCTTAAAATCAAATTGCAGGGAGTTTACAGAAGTAATACCAGCTGCAGAATCAAATCAAAGACACACTATCAGATATTACCAACAACAGCATATCATCATCTGAAAGTGTAATAAATGTTTTTAGTTCCGTCGTCCGTGTGATAAAAGCTAAGAGGCCAGCATAACAAACTTACATTGATCAAGACAAATTTCTTGATTTGGTTTTCTCTTCCAACAAAGTACAGCAGACCGCCGAGCAAGCAGTACCAAAATAATGATGAGGACGATGACTACTACAATGGGAGCAACAATTTCCACAATAGGTCTTGTTGAGATTTTCCTACTACCTGTTGAAGGACAATATAACCTTTGAATCTTAAAAAAATTCTTGTGATATAGGCTTTTGATAGTATTTTCAGTTGGAAAGACTTACCATTTTCAGTCGTGTTATCCCGGTCGCCTGCAGGTTGTGGCACAATCATTGGAGGAGGAGAAGCGACCGTAACATTATCAAAAGCCTTAGAGAAGGAATACAAATCCCACCTGAAAAAACAGCTCGGCTGCGTAACAACACCTCCTTTCTTCTGACTACAACATGACTGGTACGCAGCTGCGCTTTCTCGCAGACAATTCTTACAATCACGAGAAGAAAGATCCGGCGTGCATTGCATCAATGCATATATATCATGGAAAGTTCCCAAGGCTGCAACATCAGCTTTGCAGTAGTTACTACTAGAAGATGGTGTGCTTTTTGCCTCGGAGGCTTCATCAATCATACGACTCATTAATCCTTCCCATATTGCCGTGAACTCTATTAGATCTGAGTCGATATCTCCATTGTTCCAGACCAAAACACGCGGGGACAGATCTGCAGATCCTAAGAAAGAAGTGTTGGAGTAGCGAACAAGGCAAAGCGTGGGTTCACCTGGCCATGAAAAAGCTTGTGTTTGGTTATGACAACTCTGTCTCAAATCATCGGAAGCGGTCTTGATACAATCAAAACAATCATCTGCATCTGCTCCTGGGATGCACATCCCTATTGCATAGACACGGTTCGGTTCTTGCCCGATCGAACCGTAGTAGTAGAAGTCATCTTGAGATGAGACATTTGAAGGAAGAGAAGAGAGGATGAGACGGAGATTCGCATCGTAAGTACTGTTGGGTACGAAAGTCCCACGGTTCATGCAATTTTGAGCTGAAACTGAAGTAAGACCGAAGCTTATGAGGACAAAACAGAGGATTGGTAAGAAACTCCTCTGCTTCATTATAGTTCCTTAAAGATTATAGCGAAAGCAAAATCTTTGTTTTACACATCTATCCGTTTCTTAACAGTTTAAAAAGCAAATTTAAGTTTCTCCTTGACATTTCTAAGAGCATGAATAACCGTGATACGGAGAGAGTATCAACGGATTATTTTAATTAAAAAAAATTAAAAAAATAATTTTATTTAGTTAAAAGCGTTTGATACGTATCAGTGGAACGAGACTGGTGAGACATCTCACGCGGATCTCACGCGGACACGTGGCGCTGTGTGAATGGTCGGTTTTTTTTTTCCTCAATAAATCTGAAGAAGAAGATGGTTTTCTTCAACAAATCAGAAGAAGAAGGAAGAAGAAGAAAAATTTGTAGATTTTTCAAATCGGAAGAAGAAGAAGAAAGAAGAAGAAGAAGAAGATGGTTTTCCTCAACAAATCGGAAGAAGAAGAAGAAAAAGATGGTTTTCCTCAACAAATCGGAAGAAGAAGAAGAAGAAGACAGAAGAAGAAGAAGAAGATTGAAGAATGAGATCGAGATTGGGAGTGTCACCGTTAATTGGTCTCAATTATTAAGTCCCCATAATTATTTCTTTTTGTTTTTTTTTCTTTTTTTTAATGTTTTGATACCCTGAGTGCGTATCAGCTATACTGATGTTTGAATTCGTCAAAGATATAACAGTGGTCCTTGGACTAGCATTTACGGTCATGAAAACGAGTATGAAAAGTCAGTCAATGGCAGAAGTCAAAGTCAAAAGTATTTTCTTTGTTCACACATGTAATAATATTGAGTATTCAGATTTTGGACTAAGATTATGACACTAGGAGTTTTAGTAGAAACCAGCGCACGCAGAGACTAATTGGGTTATTATTATACAACAATTGTTATATTGATGGGTCAAATTATGGACCAACAAACAGAATCAAATGACATCATACCAAAGATATGATATTACAATGTATACAGGATAGAAGATATTACAGTCATCGACCGTAACTATTTGAAATTGGAGAAAGAAGCGATATTACAGTCATCGACCATACAACGGTGGTCTCTCTTGAACCTTCATGACAGACCAGTCAGGTTTGAGAACTGTTTTTCACTTGATGAAGAAGCAAGAAGAGTAATCATACAACGGTGGGCTTACAAGTGTGTATACTTACCAGGTAAAGAAATCCCTGCAGAGTTCACTCACAAAGCCACAGGAAACTCCATAACCATCTCTTCGTGGACTTTCTTTACGTCCTCAAGATTTAAGGCTTGCCTCCTGCTTTCCCCAACCCTAGAAAAGTGGATAGTTTGTCGTTTAAGAAGCAAAGGTGTCGTCACCAATAAACTTGAGTTTGCATGCAATCAAGAATGATCCAAGAATAATGATGAATAAGTATGCTTCAAGGAGAATTATTGCGGTTTCGTGCTTAGATCGACCTAATCCTAGGCCGAATCAAATCTGTTGATATGATGTTATCATGAAATTTATTCATCTATTAACGAGAAGAATAAAGATGGATTGAGTAATTGCATCTCCAACGATTGTTTCATAGATGATTTCTCTTTCTCTAAACCTTTTCGAGGAAGAAATGTAAGATGTTTTTTTTTACATTTTACATCTCAAGATAAGTTTTTGTTAATGAATTCAAGATTAAGAAATGTATATAATTTCTGCAGGAAGCTATGAAGTTTTTTTGAAGAATTGATGAAGAGTATGGGACAAAACGTAAGTTTTGTATTGATAACGTGTGTGAAGGAAATGGACATATAAGTACATTATTAATTCCGAATTATATTATCGTTATTAGATTTATATACTTCGTTTTTTTTTTATTTGGTTAACATATTTATTTACTTAATTTTCTTGAGTTTTTATTTTTTATTTTTATGAAGAATGGAAAGGAAGAAAATTCCCTTTACAAGAAGATGTAGCTTCTATGAATTTAAAGAAGAAGGAACAAGATTGGTTAAAGGTATATAGTTTTCTTGGGATATATTGATATCTTAGAATTATATTTTTAGTGAAATATTATAGATTTTGTTGTTTTAAGGAAGAAGCTCGTTATCAAAACCAATGATCAAATAATCTCATAAAAATTGTGACAAACTATTTTAAGAAATGCAAAGATTTTGATTGAATCGCTAATTAAACCGAGAGGAATAGCATTGGTAAAATATTTTTCTTTTCGGTTTTAAATGCAAAAATGAATATGAGTTATTATAATTTTTACTGTTTTTATTTTGTTTCCATGAATTATTTGTAGATCCTATTAAAGAACATAAAGTTTTTATTCGATGAATTCCCACAAGTCGCTGATTGTAAGTTTTCAGTTTTTCTTCATTTATAAATATTTAAAATTTGTAGCTTTGTGAATTTTTAAAATTGGAAATGTGTTCTTTAATTGTTTTTTTTTAAATATTTCAGGGTTTTTGGAGAAACCTTATGCTATAATCCAATTAACATTAAGAATATATAGTTTATTTTTGGCGCCACTCATAGGCAATATAGTGACAAGCTATTAAACAATATGGCTGAGTTGTCTTGAAAATTATTATCATAATTTGAAGTCTCTTTTTCAAATAGAAAAGAAGTCATATGTTTCTATAAACCATTTTTTTTGTTTTGCTACACTTTCTGTATTAAACTAATCCAATGTGATTGATTTGTATTTTAACATAAAAAACTATAACAGTTTTTATATTTTGATCGTTTTGAAGTACTTAGTAGTCGTAATACTTTCTCCTTTGTTAACATTTAACAATTCCTATTTTACTTGTCTACAAACAAACATGTTTGATTAATTTCTAATGAAGCTTAACTATGGGCCTCTAAACCCAAACTATAAACAAGGCCCATAAAAAAAGAAGTGGAAAAAAAAAGATTCTTTGAGTTTGGACATGAGTCTTTCTTTTTCTTTGTGTTGTTATAAAAACTTGTCGGTGGTTTTAGGTGGACCGTTTCTTCCACATATCGAGGGCATTCTTCGTTCTAAAGCAGGATCGATGTCGTCATCGGTTATATCGGCATCAAATATTGGATCTAGTTCTTCAGTCAAAGGCATCATCAACAAAAACGGGATCGGGCTTTGCCAGTCCTGTGACATCGTCATACATAATGAGAGAGATGATAAACCAGTAAGTATCGAAGACTTTTTCTTTCTTAATTTAAAGCAAGAAAGTCATTTGTGAATCTTAACTATTTTACCAACAAAGTTTATACATACATAAATGCAGATTGTTGAGCTTGGTGATGTAACTCTACGCATGCTTGGACATCACCAGCTCCAGAATGCTGTTACTGCCACAAGTGTGTCTCTTTGTCTTCGCGATCAAGGTATGATTCACTTTGAATCTCTATATCATTTGTATAAAACAAACAAAAGAAGTAAAAGTTTACAAATTTCGTTTACTTCTTGATTGGAATAATCAGGATGGGGGAGAGTAGCAGATGAAGCTAAGAGAATACTCGTTTACTTGGTAGAAGTCAGTTTTGTGACACCAAGCGAAGCAGAGATTACAATTACCCGGAGCAACATAATAGTGCTTCTTGATGGAGGTTGGTTGGTCTCTCTTCGCCATTTTCTTGATGATATAGCTTTAATGTCTCTGTTTCTAGTTTTTCTCGAAACTTTTGGTTTACGGTATTCAATGTTTGGTCTGTTTTTTTCAGCTCACACCAAAGAATCTGCACGAGTTCTAAAGGAGATGATAAAAAATATTTTGCAAAGAAGAGATTAGTGTTTGTGGTTGCAATGGCTAGTGACAAAGATCATGTTTCTTTTGCAAAAGAGCTTCTCTCAGGTGTAAAAGCAGAAGCAGTGGTCTTAACAGAAACTGACATTGGTGGAGGTAAGGTTAGATCAATCGCTCGTTCGGTTTTGAAAGAATCATGGAGAAAAGCTGCTGATGAGTTAGGTTCAGAAACTGTGTTTGGTTCCTTAAAGCTTGCCTATAAAGTTTATGGAAGCTTCAGAAAACAAAACTGTGTTTGGTTCCTTAAAGCTTGCCTATAAAGTTCTCTCTGATGACACAACCGGTGACTCTGGGAATGGTTATAGTCACCGGTTCACTTCACATTGTTTCTTCAGTCTTAGCTTTTCTTCAACATTAGATTTCTTCTTTCTTCTTTCTTTTTTTTTTGTTACATTTTATGATTCTTTTGTATTAAATCAGTTTCTTTGTACACCAAAAGAATACACAAAGACAAAAAAAAACTCGAACCAAAAACCGAAAACAATTTTGAATTGAAATAGCAACAGTTTTTTTATATTGAAAAACCAAACGGGATTGAATAAAAATTATTAAAAAAAGTTGTAGTAACAATACTATCTTATTATATAAAATTTGATATGTGAAACGTGATAATTAACAAAATCGTGACACGTGTCAAGACGGTTAGCCAGATTTTGACAAGTGTAAAAACAAATATTTTCAATTAGATTTAATCACATCCATGATACTAACTCTTATGGAGTCTCTGACTTCAACAGGTAGTTTAGGATTTGTAGCTTTGTTTTGCCTATCTTTTTGTGGAAATAACATATAATGAATAAATGTTTTACATTTTCACAAGAAGTCTTAAAATATAGTATTTGAAAAATCTATGATTTGTTTTTTTTTTAATCAAACACAAATCTAGAGTTTGAAACCGAATTAGATGAATGAATAAATTACAAGGTTTAAATATGATTTATAGAGAAATTTTGAGAAATGTCACTTTTGATTTTTCAAAAATGCCACATTTTTAAAATCTTTGTAAATATTGCACCTTTTTAAAATTATTTATTCATTATATTATTTATTTTTGACTTAATTATGTTGTATTACGGTTTAGTTTTGAGGGTTTAGGGTTTGTTATGGGTCAAAACCAATATTTTGAAACCTAACCCAGACAGCGAACCGGCTTACCTATCGGATCATTGGGTCACTAGTCCAACCGCTGGTCAACCGCGGGTCAATAGATTATTAAAAATCTATATATTTTATATATATATATATATATTGTAAATATATACAATAAATAAAGTTTTAAAATTTTTTCTTTTGATTTCAAAATAAACGGTCTAAACTCTAAAGTTTTTAAAAAATAATACTAAATCTCAAGAGTATGAATTTGAAAGAGATGAAACCCTATATCAACAACTAAAAACAAACCCTCTAATTCATGCTAAGGTTTTTTTCAAAGCCCAAACCGCCGGTTCAACCAACCGGTTCGCGGATTAATAGCGGGTTTTTCTGGATTTTGACTGTTTTTTATTAGCGGATTTTACCATATAACCTGAACCGTAATAGTGATCGGGTCGCGGTTCTACCGGTTGAACCGGCCGGTCCGGGCCGGACGTGAAAATACTGGTCAAAACCAATGTTTTGAAACCCGACCCGGACAGCGAACCGACTTACCTATCGGATCATCGGGTCACTGGTTCAACCGCGGGTCAATAGATTATTTAAAATTTATATATTATATTATATATATATATATATTGTAAATATATACAATAAATAAAGTTTTAAAGTTTTTTCTTTTGATTTCAAAATAAACGGTTTAAACTCTAAAGTTTAAGAAAAAATAATACTAAATCTCAAGAGTATGAATTTGAAAGAGATGAAACCCTATATCAACAGCTAAAAACAAACCCTCTAATTCATGCTAAAGTTTTTTCAAAACTCAAACCGCCGGTTCAACCAACCGGTTCGCGGGTTAATAGCTGATTTTTTCAGATTTTGACTGGTTTTTTATTAGCGGATTTTACCATATAACCCGAACCGTAATAGTGATCGGGTCGCGGTTCAACCGGTTGAACCGGCTGGTCAGGGCCGGGCGTGAAAACACTGGTCAAAACATTTTTAGGGTTTGAAATTTTAAGATTTATGCTTTAAAAATCAATAATTAGTTGCATTTTTGTAAATAGACAATCTATTATAGTATTTTTGAAAAATTGCACATCAAAAGTGGTATTTTTATAATTGTCGCAATTTTATATGTGTATAATTTTTAAAAGATTTTACTTTTAACCACACATTATATATATCATTGATTTTTGGATTTTGAAATTGACTGATAAATTTACGTAATTGTGTAAACAATTCGGACATGTCATCATGTCATTGACATTGTTTTTGTCCGTTACCAGTGACGTTTGTCCGTTTTGCTTTACCATTAAAATTTAAACTTACACTCGAGTTTCTCATTTATTTTTTGGTAAAAGTTTCTCATTTATTTGATAATAAAACTTTTTTTTCAATTGGTTTTTCATAAACCCAGTTCATATATTTCTATTTTTTACTGGATTTTACTCTTAACCACACACTATATATATATATATTTTATTTTTGGATTATTAAACTTGAGGGATAAATTTACATCAATAGAATCAAAATTAATATTTTGATAAATTTACAAGATTATGATAAACTTATATCCCTAGGGCACCTCCAACCCATTTCTATTTTTTCTTCTAAAAATAGAAAAAAAATTACAATTTTCTATTTTTTCTTTAACTCATCTTTATTTCCAATTCTAAAATAAAATTGTTATTTTTTCTCTATATATAGAGAAAAAAATGAAGAAAATTCTAAAACAGAGGGAAAATAGTTTTTACTCTATAACAAAAATATATTGAAGTGAACTCTAGTTTAGAATCAAATATGGAGATGGCCTTAGCTCATAATCGATGAACAGAAGTAATCTATCATCATCTATGTTGTTTACACATAATCAAAAATACGTAAATTTATGGTTAGGGATAAATGTAAACGTAAATTTATGGTTAGGGATAAATGTAAACGTAAAATTTTATCTTGACCGTTGACCGTGTTCTATTGAGGTTTACTAATAATTCTTCTTCTCTTCTTCCTCTGCAAAAAGAAACACAACAGGTTCTGTGATTTGCTCCGATGAGTTTTCCGATCATCCCTCATGAATCGAATCTTGTCTCCATCAACGTCGGAGGCCGAATCTTCCAGACGACGAAACAAACCTTAACCTTAGCCGGAACCGATTCTCTTTTCTCTCGACTCGCCACTGACTCTACTTGTACTCGTTTCCTCGATCGAGATCCCGATTTATTCTCCGTTCTTCTCTATATCCTCCGTACTGGAAACCTACCGGCGAGATCAAGCTCCTTCCATGTCAGAGATCTCATCGATGAATCTAGATACTACGGAATCGAGTCTTTCCTCATCGATTCTCTCTCCAATTCCTCGCAATTCGAGGCGTTCGATCTTCGTAAATCCCAGATTCTTACTTTGAACGGTCGAGATTCTCCGTCGACGGTATCACCCACGGCGAACGGCGGAGGAGGTCTCCACGTCGCGCACGGGAGCAAAATCACTTCGTTCGATTGGTCGTTGAGACGGAAATCGACGGTGCTTACGAATTTCTCCGCCGTGGATTCTCTTCTTGAGATATCTCCGGGAGTTTTAGCAGCCGGAGCTACTGATTTCCCAGGTTTGCAAATTATCGATCTCGAAAACGGCGGATTTGTTCGTACAACTCTGAATTGGGAAAATCCGACTAGGTCTAGCTCTACGGTTCAAGCCATAGGTTCTTCTTCTGAGTTTTTGTTCACTAGCTTTGAATCTAGTAGAAGGAACTCGAATTCGATTATGGTGTATGATCTTTCTAGCTTGATGCCTGTGTCAGAGATCGACCATTGTGGGATCTATGGTTTTGATATTGATTCTGCAATTCCATCGACTAAGTTGAGATGGATTCAGAGTTGTAATCTGTTGATGGTTTCTGGTTCACATAGTAGTCCATCTGGTGTGAATGGTCACATAAGGTTTTGGGATGTTAGGTCAAGGACTATGGTTTGGGAGATTAAGGAGACACATGATTGTTTCTCTGATGTTACTGTCTCGGATAATCTCTCGGCGGTTTTCAAGGTCGGTGTGACTTCTGGGGAAGTTTTTTACTCTGATTTGAGGAGTTTAGGATCTAAGGATCCATGGATTTGTCTTGGGGAAGAGAAGAAGAGGAGCTTGAAAGATAGAAGAGAAGGAGTTGGGTGTAAGATAGAGAGCTATGGGAATCATGTGTTTTGTAGTAAAGGAAATGGGATTGAGCTTTGGTCTGAAGTGATGACGGGTTTAATTGGGAATGCTAGCCGGGATGTATCGGAAGAGAGGGTTTTTAGGAAGAATTCGTTCGGGAAATCGGCGGATTCAGGAGAAATAAAGATAACCGGATTGGCGTTTGGAGGAAACAGAATGTTTGTGACCCGAAAGGATCAACAGTCTATCGAGGTTTGGCAAAGTCCTAGTCGTGGAGTATTGATCTAATGAGCATGTATCAAGCTTTGGTTAAAATCGAATTCAACCAAAACTACTTGCATTGTCTTAAACAAGAATGAATCTACTTTAATCCCAGTGTGTGATGAAGCTGTGTCACCCATCAAGTTTTTAACTTTGGTAATCTTAAAATAAGGACTAATACATGGACCACACCGAGGCGGTGAAGGATATTTGCTTCTCTAGCGACGGGATCTTGTACAAATCCCAAATCTTAGTAACCATACCTGCAGAGTGAAGCAAATGGCAATGCTTGGGGAAGAATCAAACTGTGGAAACACTTGTGGTGGAACGGTTAGTTACAGAAGACGTTTATTTCATTCCAACATCAGCGAGAAGAAAGTCATATTTTTTTATTTTATTTGAAGAAAATCCGATTTTTCAATCTACTGTATCTTTCTCAAATTCAAATATTTGAATCGACTTAAGGAAAAGATGGTTCCTCGTGTCTCTGGAACAGGCGTTTATCTACCAGAGCTGGTTCTGTAATCCGAGAGGCCGTTAATACCATTTCCTACTTCAGATTCGGGAAACCTGCTTAAGTAGATTTAAGAATTAATTTAGTGGGAGACGATCAATATAAAAATAATATTTTCTGTTTACTATGATAACGATTGTAGTTACTTTTGTATGGACCTTAGTGGAAAATATGTGTCGGTTGTAGCAGGAGTGGGGAGCTAGTATAAATTATTTAATATAGGGCTTGAATTTCAGATAAAGTGAAAGTTTTGGGGCAATTCGAGAAAATAAAAAAATTATGGTCTTGTTGCAGGCTTCGAGACAATTTATCACATCCATGACACTACTCTTATGGAGTCTCTAACTTCAACTTCAACAGGTAGTTTAGGATTTGCAGCTTTGTTTTGCCTATTTTTTTGTGGAAATAATATATAATGAATGAATTATAAACCTATACAAATGATTCCATGGTTAAAGAAAAGTAAAAATATGAAAACATAATTAAAGAAATAAAAGTTTTCAATTTCTTAAAAAAAAAGAAAAAAAAGTTTTTAATCTGTCTACTCAACATAAACACGAATATCATTAGAGTTAGACAAAGTGATCCACTATATTTTTGTTCGAGTCGGGAGTGGTTTTGGCTCAACACATTTTTTTTTCTTTCACCAAAAACATTGTTGACAATCTAATAATTGTTTTTCACTTTTTTTTTTATCAGCAACTTTGCCTTATGGATACTATTGACATAGGATTTATAATCTAACTTACATTATAATGCTTAGCAACGTATGTATTGACGTTGTTGGATGAATTACATCTAAAGATACTTTGAAACAAACTCATTACATTTAAAAGTATTTTGCAAAGAATGCATACGTTGTTTTGTCTCCTCCGGTGCAAAATTTGTCATCCATTGAGTGACCATCCACGCGGGATCATCCATTTTTTTTTTAGGCATTTTTTCGAATACTTTGTGTGCGTTTTGTCAATAAATTGGTTTGCCATAAAAAAAAATATCAAAACCAAATTCAAGCAAAATTGAATCAAATTTGGACTTTTATGTTTCATACCTTCTAAAAAAAAGTTGATTCGAAATCTGGTGGTGGTGGAGTAGAAGACTCGAAGAAGAAGAAGAAGAAATCTGGTGGTGGTGGAGTAGAAGACTCCAAGAAGAATTAGTCTGAAAATGCCTCGTTTTTCCCAAAATCCCTCCCCCTTGTAAAGTACCGACAAAACAAAAGTTTCCAATTCTTTGCTAAAGAAAGGGGCTTACATGTAAATTGATTTTTATTCCAAAAACCATTACGACTTTTCTAATATTTAGTCGAATTAAGAGACATGCTTAGTTGTCAATTACTCAATTGGATTGGGATTGATTATTAAATCAATTGGGTTTAGTATTGCATAGAACCCTAATTTGAATGTTGTTTTGGTTCGTCTTCTTCCTCGTAATTTGTTTCCGATTGATTTTGAATTTTGTGCTCTGAGCTCATTTCAAGTGTTTATTCTTCACCGAAAAATGGCAATATCCGATCCAGCAATCAAAAAGCGAGTGGGAAACAGACAGACTCTAATGGGGTCCTCGACGACTTTGGGTATACAAATTTCTGAAAAGTTTCATACAAATTTCTTTGAAATTTCTCTTCTCTTCACTCGTTTTCCTTCCACATATAAGCAATGGATTTGATTCCTTCTCCACAAACCATTGTGATACTTTCTTCTTCGATCTCTCTTTTACTCAATCTCTCTCTCATGGCTTCTTCGTCTTGCATCAAGAGGTACCATGTATTTCCGAGTTTCCACGGCCCAGACGTTCGTAGAGGATTTCTCAGTCATTTACACAATCTCTTTGCAAGGAAAGGGATCACGACTTTCAAGGATCAAGAGATCGAGAGAGGTCATACGATCGGACCTGAACTCGTACAAGCGATTAGAGAATCGAGAGTCTCGGTCGTTTTGCTCTCGAAGAATTACGCATCTTCAAGCTGGTGTTTAGATGAATTGGTTGAAATCTTGAAATGCCAAGAAGCTTCAGGGCAGATTGTGATGACTATTTTCTACGATGTTGATCCTTCTGATGTGCGGAAACAGAGAGGAGACTTCGGAAGCTCTTTCGAGAAAACTTGTCAAGGGAAATCTGAAGAAGAGAAGCAGAGATGGAGCAAAGCTTTAGCATATGTAGCAACCATAGCTGGAGAACACTCTCTTAACTGGTTTGTTGTTTCTTTCGAGCTCAATGCTTTAATCTTTTCTAATCTGATGATTCAATAATATTTTTGTTTGTTTATTAGGAATGATGAAGCAGCGATGGCTGAAAAGTTTGCCAAGGATGTTTCGAACAATCTGAATATCACTCCGTCGAGGGATTTTGACGGGATGGTGGGAATGGAAGCTCATTTGAGAAAAGTGAGCACTTTGTTGTGCCTTGAGAATTTACAAGTGAAGATGATTGGAATTTGGGGTCCTGCTGGAATTGGTAAGTCCACTATTGCCAGAGCTTTATACAATTTACTCTCTAGCGATTTTCGACTTAGCTGTTTCATGGGAAACCTCGGGGGGAGTTTTAAGAGCGTAATGGCGGGTGTTGATGATTATGATTCCAAGTTGTGTTTGCAAAACCAATTTCTGTCTAGGATTTTGAACCAGGAGGATATGAGGGTGCGTCATTTAGGTTCAATTAAAGAATGGCTACAAGATCAAAGAGTGCTTATCATTCTTGATGATGTAGATGATCTAGAGCAGTTAGAGGCTTTGGCAAGTGAACTTTCTTGGTTTGGTTTAGGAAGTCGAATCATCGTTACCACAAAAGATAAAAAGATTTTGAAGGCACATGGGATTGACGATATATACCATGTGGATTTTCCATCTCTAGAAGAAGCTCTTGAGATCTTATGTCTATCTGCATTCAAACAGAGTTTTGTACAAGATGGTTTCGAAGAGATTGCAAATAAAGTAGCAATGCTTTGCGGTAATCTTCCGTTAGCCCTTCGTGTTGTGGGTTCATCTTTGCGTGGGGAGAGCAAGCATGAGTGGGAACTTCAATTATCTAGGATCAAAACTAGTCTTGATAGAAAAATTGAGGACGTGTTAAGAGTGGGATATGACAGATTGTCGAAGAAAGATCAATCTTTATTCCTTCACGTTGCATGCATCTTCAATTATTATTTTGGTGGTGTTGGTGTTGATGAAGTGACAGTCATTCTCGCTGACAGTAATTTGGATGTCGAAAATGGGTTGAAGACCCTAGCCGCTAAATCTCTTGTGGAGCTCGACCACAAGTATCGGCCGCATATAGAGCTAAGGGTGCACGGTCTACTGCAACAGTTGGGTAGACAAGTAGTTCATGAACAGTCAGATGAGCCTGGGAAACGTCAGTTTTTAGTAGAGGCTGAAGAGATTTGTGATGTGCTAGCAAATGAAACAGTAAGTTCTTACATATATATTATATATTCTCTAGAGATCTTGCCTATTGCTTTAATTACAACAATTTGATCAGTCGAAATATGTACAACTGATACTCATCTAATGGTTAGTACAATTGATAACACAAATTTTCGACTCTAATGGTTAGTACAATTGATACTCATCTATTTGAAATCATGCTTTTATCTACGGTATATATAAAACCAAACTAAAAATTAAATAACTCCTTTTTTGGTGAAGAATATTAAATAACTCTAGCCATATAATATAGGAAGCATAGAAATGCATAAATGCTTTTATCTTCTTATTATTGTTGAAACGTATGTAATCTCATAATTTTGGCCATGAATATACATGTGCAAAACTTGAATTTTTCTATCAACACTATAAATTTGTAAATATATTACTTAGATAAGTTTATTACGGGATTAGTGCTGTTTGGAAAAGTAATGGTTTGTAAATTAGGATAGTGTTAAGAGTTTAGTTAATTAAATAAAAAATAAAAATAAAACTGATTTTTTTTGTGGTGATAACAGTTAAACAAAATTAGCTTAGAATGATTTTCTTTTATTTAATATATAGAAAATATATTTGGAGTGTGTTTTTGTTTTCTTTTTCTAAGAAAACTCTTCAACAAATCTGTGTTTTTTTTTATAACAGTTTTATCCTTCTTTTTTGAAATGTTTGTTAGGGTACTGGATCTATCATAGGTATATCACTTATTGATGTACAAAGCATGATTGACATCTCCATAAGTGGGCGAGCTTTTGAAGGAATGCGTAATCTTCGATTCTTAAGAATCTATGATAAGCAACCTATCTTAAGGAATGCTCCTAAAATGATTTTTATGGCAAGATCAGAGGAACTTGAATATCTACCTCGTCTAAGGTTACTTGATTGGGAATCATACCCAGGAAAACGCCTCCCTCCAACATTTCAGCCAGAATGTCTTGTCGAGCTCCGTATGCGATTCAACAAACTAGAAAAGCTATGGGGAGGAATCCAGGTTGGTATTTGTTAGTTATCAAACCTCGAAAAGCCTCAATATGATTTTTCTCATTTGTTGTAATTGACACATGCAGCCCCTTGCAAATCTCAAGACGATAGATATGAGCTATTCCCGTTGGTTGAAAGAAATCCCAAATCTTTCGAAAGCTACTAATCTTGAGACACTGACACTTACGTCTTGCTCAAGTTTGGTGGAGCTTCCCTCCTCAATTGGTAATCTACACAAACTGATAGCGCTGGATGCGTCATTTTGCTCTGAGCTACGAGTTATTCCCACCAACATCAACTTAGCATCTCTTGAGCGAGTCGACATGAGTTATTGCTCTAGATTGAGAACATTTCCAGATATTTCTAGCAACATCAAATATCTTCATGTAGATCGCACAGACATACAAGTTGTTCCTGCATCCGTCGTTGGACGATGGTCTCGTCTTGACACGCTGCATATAGGAGGCTGTAGCATCCTCAAGAGATTAACACATGTCCCAGAATGTGTAAGGAAGCTAGACCTAAGCAACAGTGATATAAAGAGGATCCCAGATTGTGTCATAGGTCTCCCTAAGCTAGTTGAACTTATCATCAGAAACTGCAGAAAACTAGTGTCACTGCAAAGTCTTCCGCCTTCACTTTGGATTCTTGATGCATCTAATTGTGAATCGCTCAAAAGCGTCAGTTTCTCGTTCTATGAACCAAGAGGAGATATTACAGTCATCGACCGTAACTATTTGAAATTGGAGAAAGAAGCGATAAGTGTATCTTCCTCTCTCATGAACCTTCATGACACACCAGTCAGGTTTGACAACTGTTTTTCACTTGATGAAGAAGCAAGAAGAGTAATCATACAACGATGGGTTTACATGAATGTATTGTTACCAGGTACAGAAGTCCCTGCAGATTTCACTCACAAAGCCACAGGAAACTTCATAACCATCTCTTCGGGGACTTTCTCTGTGTCCTCAAGATTTAAGGCTTGCCTCCTGCTTTCCCCAACCCTACAGATGCGGGTACATACTATAGTTTGTTGTTTAAGAAGCAAAGGTGTCGTCATCAATGAATTTAAGTTTAGCAGATCGTATATTAGATCGGATATTGGATTGCATCTCCCCGTAACGGAACAACACTTGTTCGTATTTTCTGGGGACCTGTTCAAAGAACACATATGCCTTGAAGCGGATGCGACTACGAGCGAGATTCAATTTGAATTCAGCTGCAAGGGAAACGATGACAAGATTACTGAGTGTGGTGTACAGATCTTGGAGGAAGAAGAGGAGACTAGTAGCAGCAAACGAAAGGAGCACAGTGATGGAGCTGTTTAGGTCTCTAAAGATGAAAGCGTCGTCAAAAGCAGTAAGCATACAGGTTGGTGGAATTGGCTTAGGAAACTTGGTCTGAGGAAGAAGAAGACAGTGTGAAATTTTCAGGAATTGGGCGTGGATTTCAAGATCTGTGACCTCAATCTCACAGAACATCTGTTTAGCCAGAGAGAGAGAGAGCGAGACCGTGAGAGGGCTCAAGCCTGAAACCGGAGGCAAGGGAAAGAACAAAGACGACGGACTAACTCCGCAGCAACGCCTAATTATTGTCCTTAATTGAGACAGATCTTGCTTCTTGATAGTTTGTTTGTACTTTGTAGGAGTAATCAAGGGGATGTGATTACAAATTTGCAAGTCTCTCAAATCGAAAACATCACAACAATATTAGCTTAAGAGTCTTTTCCTAGGGAAGAAGAAGACAAAAGCTGCATAATGATTTCAAAATTCTAACCATGTTCGGTTGTGCTACTATACATACCATTTCACATACGTCTTAGAATTTATTTGACCCATTATCCGATGCAATAAATCAAACCAGAAAGTTTGGGAGGAGATGCTTAGATTTCTTAATACGGAAACTTGTTATTATAGTAAGGGAGATCCTATAAGATTTCTTGCAACACAGGGTAAGTAAGGACATTCAACAACAAGTAAAGAAGTTTGCAAGAAACAACTTTAACAAATCATATTAAAACATGATTATAACAAACACCAAAACTGCATTCATATCTTCATACATTTTACCAATTCATTTTCTAACCATTATCATCTCCAACTACTGGAGAAGTCTGGTGGAGAAGTCTGCTGGAGAAGTCTGCAGTATCCAAAACCAAACATCGTATAAAAAAATAAAAGCACAGAAACATAATGAAGACCTTCGATTTGGAAAACTTTTGATTACTAAACATACTGAGAGATGCAAACAAATACACATCCTCTCACAAACCTTGTATTTCGATGAAGTTAAACCGAATTTCGTAATTTCCGGCGGCAGATCTGCAAACATAGTGTCAAAACTTTGGTTCTAATAGCTCTGCAGGGCTGATGATAGTAAACTCATTTTAATTGTATGCAAGAAATGGTCTTTGTTGTAGTTAAATTTGCGCTATAACTTGCAGTCAATATCAACACCACAAAAACCCATACTATGACTAGGAATTTTGATGACATATTTTGCAGCTTCTCCGCTGCCAAAGAAAGAAAAAAAAAGAGTAAGCCAAGGCAAGACAAGACATTATATGGGTTAATAGTAATAATACACTTAGTCACTGTTGAAATATTGCCTAAGTGTCATAAGACTCTAACCCAAAGAGAAGGTCTTAGCTATTTGAAGAAACAAAGGCACGAGGAGCTCATGTGCCTCTTCTTTACAGCTCATATGGGTTGAGACGTAATTAACCTCAATCTGAAAACAGAGCATGTCTCTTGTCTTCTTCCTCTGATTCAAAACGGTGGTACAAGAGGAGAGAGAGGAAAGAGAGATGGTGAAGGAGCTGTATAAAAGGCAATCAAAGCTAAGACATTAGGGTAACAGGAAAGAGAGTGCAAAAGAGAGGCAACTGTGAGTTTATACAGTGTGTCTCTAAGGGTTATTTGTAACCAAAGCTTTCTAGTGGATTTCCGAGTATATCTCGGCCAGACGTAGCGATTCCGACTTGGAACGTGAACTGGATAAAGTTTGTGTGTCTTTTCTTTTATGTTCTTAAACACACGAGTGATCGAACGTCCATGAGAGAAAGTGAGAGATTCCGCTAAAATCAAGTTAAAGGTTCAAAATTTCTTAACAAATTGGTATCAGAGCCTTGGTTAAAGCTTGAGGGTTGAAGAAAGGTCTGAACTTTGATAAAGCTTGAAGCTTTGGTGATAAAGCTTTGAGCTTTGGTGATAAAGCTTGGAACTTTGATAAAGCTTGAAGCTTTGGTGATAAAGCTTGAAGCTTTGGTGTTAGATTGAAACTTTTGTGATAAAGCTTTGAACTTTCTCACTTCTCATGGCTTCTGGGAGATCAGAAGTGGAAAATTTCGATGGAGAAGGTGACTATATCCTCTGGAAAGAAAAGTTGCTTGCTCATATGGAGTTACTGGGTTTGATGGAAGGGCTCGAAGAAGATGAAGTTGCAGAAGGTGAAGTCTCAAAACCAGAAACAGGTCCAACGCAAACGACTCCTCCGGCAACAAGTGAAGGTTCAAAAGCAGATACAGGAACAAAAATCACAACGACCCCTCCATCCAAAAAGCCAGGAGATAAAAGTCTAAAGGAAAAGAGAAGGAAGGCCAGATCCACAGTCATACTAAGTCTAGGAGACCACGTTCTCAGGAAGGTCATAAAGGAAGAAACTGCTGCAAGTATGATCAAGATGTTGGATAAGTTGTTTATGGCTAAATCTTTACCCAACCGTATCTACCTAAAGCAAAGGCTTTATGGGTATAAGATGACTGATAGCATGACAGTTGAAGAAAACGTGAATGACTTCTTCAAGTTGATATCTGATCTGGAAAATGTTAAAGTTTCTGTACCAGACGAAGATCAAGCAATCATTTTGCTTATGTCATTACCAAAGCAATTCGACCAGCTCAAAGAGACATTGAAATACTGTAAAACGACTCTAGCTCTTGATGAAATTACTGGAGCAATTAGATCGAAAATATTAGAGCTTGGAGCAAGTGGGAAATTGCTTAAGAACAGCTCTGAAGCTTTGTTCGTACAAGACAGGGGAAGGTCTGATAAACGAGACAAGAGTCTTAATAGAAACAAGCATCACAATAGATCAAAGTCCAGAGATAAGAAAATGTGTTGGATTTGTGGTAAGGAGGGACACTATAAGAAGCAATGTTATGTCTGGAAAGAAAGAAACAAAAGAGGAAACAGTTCAGAAAGGGGAGAAACTTCAAATGTCATAGGACAAGTTGCAGATGCTGCTGCCTTAACTGTCTCAGATGCGTTAAATGTAGAGGTTGAAAACAATGACGACGAGTGGTTAATGGACAGTGGTTGTTCGTTTCATATGACGTCAAGGAAACATTGGTTTGTTGATTTTGATGAGTCAAAGACTGGAAGAGTGAAAATGGCCAATAAGACTTACTCTGAAGTAAAAGGCATTGGGAGCATAAGGATTCAAAACGATGATCACTCAACTGTCCTACTCAAGAACGTCAGGTATGTCCCTAGTATAGATAAGAACCTGATATCAATGGGAACCTTAGAAGACCAAGGTTGCTGGTTTCAATCTAAAAACGGGATATTAAAGGTTATCAAAGGTTGCATGACTGTGCTTAAAGGCAAGAAGACTGGTACTTTATATCTGCTGCAGGGACTTGTTTTAACAGGAAGTGTAAACTATGTTACAAGCCCAAAGGATGAAGCGAAGCTATGGCATAGCAGATTATGTCATATAAGTCAGAAGAACACAGAAATTCTGGTCAAGAAAGGTTGCCTTCAAGCTAATAAGGTGAAAGGTTTTGACTTTTGTGAAGATTGTGTTTATGGTAAAACACATAGGGTAAGCTTCGGGCCTGGTAAACACGTCACAAGAGAGAAGCTTGAGTACATTCACTCAGACCTTTGGGGAGCACCGTCCGTACCAAACTCTTTGGGAAACTGTCAATACTTCATCACATTTATTGATGATTACACAAGAAAGGTGTGGATCCATTTTCTAAAGAAGAAAGATGAAGCTTTTAGAACATTTGTTGAATGGAAGAAAATGGTCGAGAATCAATCAAATAAGAAGGTGAAGAAGCTAAGAACTGATAATGGACTAGAGTTTTGCAACCAACAGTTTGATAATTTCTGCAAACAAGAAGGTGTGGTGAGGCACAGAACGTGTGCATATACACCGCAACAAAATGGCGTTGCAGAGCGAATGAACAGAACGATAATGGACAAAGTCAGGAGTATGCTAAGCGAGTCTGGTTTGGGAAAAATGTTTTGGGCAGAAGCGGCATCAACTGCAGTTCATGTGATAAATATAACTCCATCCTCTGCAATTGAGTTTGAGATACCAGAAAAAGCATGGACAGGAGCCCTACCAGACCTTAGTACTCTAAGGAGTTTTGGATGCATTGTTTATATTTATTCAGACCAGGGAAAGTTGAATCCGAGAGCTAAGAAAGGCGTGTTTCTCGGATACCCATTTGGAGTGAAAGGATATAGAGTGTGGCTGTTAGAAGATAAGAAAGTTGTGATAAGCAGGGATGTCGTGTTTAATGAAGAAGTGATGTTCAAAAATTCTGGTCAAATGAACAAAGAGGCAAAAACATCACGACAAGAAGTTGAAGTTTCAATAATCGATACACCTATTGAAAAACCTATTGAAACTGAAACAGCAACCAAAACAGTTCAAGGTGGAGCTACTGATCAAAGGAGTAGAGAAGCTGACTTATCTTCTCTAAATCAAAGTCTTGATCTGGATTCGGAAAGCGACTCTGAAGATGACTATATGCCTCCAAGTCTCGCAGATTACCAGCTAGTAAGAGACAGAGAGAAAAGAACATCTAAACCACCCAAAAGGTTTGATGAACTTGGAGATTCTGGTTTTGCTTATAACTTAACAGAAGATGGAGGTTTTCTAGAGCCAATGAGTTACGCAGAAGCAATACAAGATGCAGATAGTGAATTTTGGAAAGGTGCAGCAGATGAGGAAATGCAATCTCATGACAAAAATCACACTTGGGATCTTGTTGATAGGCCTGAAAATCAGAGAGTCATAGGCTGCAAGTGGGTATTTAAGAGAAAGCTTGGGATTCCAGGAGTAGAGGAACTAAGATTCAAAGCAAGGCTTGTTGCAAAGGGTTATTCTCAAAGGGAAGGAATTGATTTTCAAGAAATTTTCTCACCGGTTGTTAAACATGTTTCAATCCGCCTAATGTTATCTGCTGTTTCTCATTTTGATTTAGAATTGGAGCAACTTGATGTAATGACTGCATTTTTACATGGAAATCTTGATGAAGTTATATACATGAGCCAGCCTGAAGGTTATGAAGACAAAACATCACCTGAGAAAGTTTGCTTGCTGAAAAAATCTCTATACGGATTGAGACAATCACCAAGACAATGGAATCAAAGATTTGATTCGTTTATGAAGTCCACAGGCTATTCACGAAGCAAGTATGATAGCTGTGTGTACTTCAAAGGAACAACAGAAGAAGATAGAATCTTCTTGCTCTTATACGTTGACGATATGCTGATCATATCTAAGAACAAGGAAACAATAAAAAAGCTGAAGGAAAGTTTGAGTTCTGAGTTCGAAATGAAGGATTTAGGGCCTGCAAAGAGAATTTTGGGAATGGAAATTACAAGAAGCGGGCCTAATATTTTGGAGTTAACTCAGGAGAGCTACTTGCAGAGAGTACTAAAGACATTCAGAATGGATGAGTGCAAGCCTGTTAAAACACCATTGGCACCTCATATGAAGCTTAAGACAGCAACGTGTGATGAAATGGAAGAACAAGCTGATGAAATGAAGTCTATACCTTATGCGAATGTTGTGGGAAGCATAATGTACTCAATGATTGGTTCAAGACCCGATCTAGCTTATCCGGTTGGTGTTATAAGCAGGTTTATGAGTAAAACTTTGATGAGTCATTGGCAAGCTGTCAAATGGGTTCTCCGTTACATCAAAGGGTCAGTTAGCTCAAGACTGCAGTACAGGAAGGAAGGTGAATTTGTGGTTACAGGATATTGCGACTCAGATTATGCAGCGGATCTTGATAGAAGAAGGTCAATCACCGGTTACACTTTCACGGTAGGAGGTAATATAGTCAGCTGGAGATCATGTCTACAGGATGTTGTTGCTCTCTCGACTACAGAAGCCGAGTATATAGCTCTAACAGAGGCTGCGAAAGAAGCTGTTTGGCTTAAGGGATTGATGAATGAGTTGGGGTTTACGCAAGGACCTGTTGACATCCACTGCGATTCTCAGAGTGCTATAGCTCTAGCAAAGAACGCTGTTCATCATGAGAGGACAAAGCATATTCAGACGCGGTTCCATTACATTCGAGATGCGATAAGTGATGGAGAAGTAAAGGTGTTGAAGATATCCACAATACACAATCTAGCGGATATCCTCACAAAAGTTTTACCAGTTAACAAGTTTCTGAGCGCGTTAAAGAAGCTCAGGGTAACCAGTACCTGATAAGAAGATCAGGGTCCGAGATGGAAATCAGATACTCTAGAAAGAAAGCACAGAAAGTTGACACTACGGCAAGGTGGAGTTTTGTTGAAATATTGCCTAAGTGTCATAAGACTCTAACCTAAAGAGAAGGTCTTAGCTATTTGAAGAAACAAAGGCACGAGGAGCTCATGTGCCTCTTCTTTACAGCTCATATGGGTTGAGACGTAATTAACCTCAATCTGAAAACAGAGCATGTCTCTTGTCTTCTTCCTCTGATTCAAAACGGTGGTACAAGAGGAGAGAGAGGAAAGAGAGATGGTGAAGGAGCTGTATAAAAGGCAATCAAAGCTAAGACATTAGGGTAACAGGAAAGAGAGTGCAAAAGAGAGGCAACTGTGAGTTTATACAGTGTGTCTCTAAGGGTTATTTGTAACCAAAGCTTTCTAGTGGATTTCCGAGTATATCTCGGCCAGACGTAGCGATTCCGACTTGGAACGTGAACTGGATAAAGTTTGTGTGTCTTTTCTTTTATGTTCTTAAACACACGAGTGATCGAACGTCCATGAGAGAAAGTGAGAGATTCCGCTAAAATCAAGTTAAAGGTTCAAAATTTCTTAACAGTCACTTACTTACTGTGAGCAAACACAAGGGTAGAGAACCCAAACCAAAGCATCATACAAAGCTGTTGTCCCCATGAGCCCTGGAATGCAGGATTAACCGCCCGTTCAAGCAACCAAACAACAATGCCGGTCAAGATGAAGAAAACTCCAGCTCATAAGCAAGATTGTCATAAGCAATGCCCAAGGTATTTGGTATGAACCTGAGTAGATAGGTCATAAGCAAGATTGTCATAGTTATTTCCATCATAAGGTATGAACTCCAGCTCATAGTCTAAAGGGGCAATACAAGTCTTGAAAACCTCTATGCAGAATCCAGAGAACGTATTAAGACCCGTTTCAGGATCAGGACGCACCGCCACCAGATTTGGGAACCTGTTTCCTGCGGTTACCAAGACCCTAAGCAACTTCTTCTTTTCACCGTTGTCTTCCAAAAAACGGTGTCTTGGGATTCTACCAGACCCACCAGGCCAGATTATGGTCTCAAGTTCATTGGTAGAAGAAACCACAATGCCTCTTCTTCCGTAGAAATGATCACAACTCCATAATCCTATTCTTCTTTCCCCTGTCCCTACCATATTCACAATCTCAAATGTTTTTGCGAGAAATTTGTTGCCAATGATTTCGATGTCACCACCATGACGACACAAACCCTTGATTCCATTCTGCTTAATTGTCTCAAGAAGATTTGTAGATTCTCCTCTTAGCCTCATCTTCTCTACTGCATTCGCTAGAACACAAGCGATATCATGTCCCCATACACCGATGAGTTCTAAACTAGAATGCTTTGTTCCATCATCATCAACCATAAGTTTTCTCAATCTTTTAGTAAAATTCTTAACTTGTTCTGACCCTGAAACATAGGATCTGAAACCAATCACCCCTTGCATCGAATTAACTGCGAAACGATCCGTGTAATGAAAATGATTCATGGTTCTTGCGGTAAGGATCCAAACATAACCTTGTTCCATCATTCCTAACTTGTCCGCACATCTGAAGAGACTAGAAACAAGAGACTCAGACATATGCACAACGAAAATTGATGTTCTTGAGGACTTGAGCTTCCGTAGCTGATTCACCATATAATCTTCTTCTCCTCGTGAAGATTCCGCAAAAGAAACGATACGATCAATGTTGATTCCTTTGTCTTGGACATGATCCAAGAGAATCTGCAAACTCTGTCTCCAATCATCAAGATCCTCGTATATAACAACAATCGATCTCCAGTTGAAATCATGTATGAGTTTCGTAATCCCTTTAGCTTCTGATGTAGAATCGTGCGTGAATTGAATCAAGTGATCGTATTTGCTCAAGGATAAGGAAATTGGCGCGAAAGGAGATATGACTGGAACTTTGTCTTTCTCACTAATCGTAGCTAAAAGCTTTGCTTCTTGTAGTGATTGTGCACCAACAATGGCTTCTACTTCTTCCCTTTTGACAAGATCTCTAGCTGCTTTCATACAATAAATAATTGTAATTTTTCAAGAAAATTCAACTATAATGCAAAACAGAATCAGATTTTTTCTTAGGAATGTAATTGTAAATTTTCGAAAAATGGAAAAATATTTCTAACTCTAAGATGTAGTGAAACAGTAACGACGTGATACGGTTTGACGCAAAAAAAAAAAAAGAGATTTATAAATATCCTATATTTTATTGAATTTAAAAACTACACTTAATCTTACAAAAATTAGAAAACTATATTTTTGTTATATAAAATTACGTAAATACCTCTATACATATTTAACTTATAATATAAAATTAAAATAATTGATAATTATTAAATTTAAATTCGAAATTTAACATCGTATTTAGTTTTTATTTTAATTTTTTTTTATTAATTAATCATTATCTAAAAGTTGCAATTTTTTTGGTTGATTTATTTAAACCATTGATTTATTATTTTATATTCGTCGACTTAATATTCAGCTTCGACTTATTTTAACCTATCTTCTATATATTAATTGAAGAGACACTAAGTAAATAAAATTTATTTCACTCAAAGAAGATTTTATGGGATTCATCAATAAAATTAACCAATCAAAACATTATAATTAATTCTATATGTCATGTTGGAAATCTCTACATATTTATATTATTTTTTAGCATGACCTCACAAATACATATGTTATTCATTTAAATCCATCTAAAATATAACATTTAAGTATTTAAACGTTATATAACATAATATTTTAACGATAAATTATTTATCGATGTTAATTATTTTATAAAAATTATATTTATATCTATTTGGATATCATATGTGATTGATCATACAATTATTTTCTTTTATATCGTTAATTGTATTCATATTATTCTAATTAAGGTTGTGCTTTTTTTATAAACGTACAACTTACAAATCAAACAATAATGTTTGAATTCCAAAAATAACCACTTTCACTTTTTATTATTTTTTATTTAAGAAAATTTACATACTAACGCGATCATTTTTGGGTTTCATGAGCTCAAATAAGTTTGAGAAAATCCATAATATCAAACGTATTCAATTTATATTAAAATTGCTTACATTTAATCTAAGTGTTATGCAGATTAAGTTTTGTAAGATAAAATATATTTATCTATATGGGAGATATATATACCATTTGTTTTGTTTTTGTTTTTTTTTAATTTCTCATCTATATTATAAAAAATTATAATTTTTAATTTTTAAATATTCTAATCCCGCGTTTGACGTATGACAAAAATCTAGTTGACTTATATTTTGTTTGCTTCATTTTTTATCTGGTCGACTTATGTAACTATTGACTTATTTTTTGTCTTCGTCGACTTAATTTTCAGTTTTTTCGACTTATTTTAAACTGTTGACTTATATTTCATTTGCTTGATCTTTTTACTTTGTCGATTTATTTAACCATTGATTTTTATTTTTATCTTCGTCAACTTAATTTTTAGTTTTTAGACTTAATTTAAACTGTTGACTTATATTTCTTTTCCTTGATATTTTTACTTTGTCGATTTATTTAACCATTTTTTTTTTTATCTTTCTTGACTTAATTTTCAGTTTCTTCGACTTATTTTAAACTGTTGTCTTATATTTCGTTTTGCTTGGATTTTTCACTTTGTCGATTTATTTAACCATTGACTTATTTAACGATTGACTTATTTTAAACTATTGACTTATATTTCGTTTCCTTGATATTTTTACTTTGTCAATATATTTAACCATTGATTTTTTTTATCTTTTTTGACTTAGTTTTCAATTTTTCCACTTATTTTAGATTATTGACTTATATTTCGTTTGCTTGATTTTTTTACTTTGTCGATTTATTTACCATTGACTTATTATTTTTTTATATTTCTCGACTTAATTTTCAGTTTTGTCGACTTATTTTAAACTGTTAATTTATATTTTGTTTGGTTGATTCTTTAAATTATCGACTTATTTAAATTAATGACATAATTTTTCGAGTTTGTGGACTTAAATTTTTTTGTTGATCGATTTATTTTAAACTATCGATTTATATTTTGGTTCGTTGACTTACTACTTTGTCAACTTTATGAAACCATTGACTTAATTATTATGTCATCGAATTGACATATTATTATCTAAATTAATTAAATTGTAAATTACACAATATAAATTTATTTATAATAAATTTGTGATATTATCATTTCTTAATTTTAGCTAAATCAAGTCTAGAATCTTCTTATGAAAGAGAATGTGGAAAAAGCGATGGATTTAGAAGAAAATACTATTAGATTTTCTTATATGTAATATCAAAATTATTGGATTATATATTCATGATTTTCAAAAAACAAATTGTGAATTTTAACGATTAATTCAGGACAAATTTTTTTATTTCAATAACACATAAATATATTTTTTAAAGTTTAACAAATTCGGTATAGATTTCAAATTTCCATTAACATGTAGGATATACAAGCAATTTTTTTCTTAAAAATATTATCTCAACTAGATAACAGAAAAATAACTTTTTTAGTTATCTAAAAAATACATGAAATAAATTAGATTGCTAAAAGAGAAAATTTGAAAAATTCACATCTTCGAATTAACGGACGTAAACCCGATAGGCGGAAACAATAAAAATAAAAAACACATGATTATTAAAATTTTATAAAATTTCTCTAAACATACACAAATGAAATAATAACTGCCAGAAATTAGACATACTTTTTTGCTCCCCGAATAAATAGATGAACTATTATTCTTTTTTCTGATAATACTCATACTAACAAACCGTGATGTTTATCTCATTAATACATTGATCCAATAAATTGAAACGCAAAAAATGTTTTGTTGTTTTGCAAACAATAAACTATAAGACTCTTTTTGTGTGAGCAAAAGAAATGCATTGCAGCATTTTTTTTTGAAGCATTGTCACGTAGAGGGCGAAGTCCTTCGCGTTACTGATACATCTTAGGGTGAAATATTTCTCCATTCATAGAAATTTCTAGTGCATCGGATTTGAGACTTATATATAGGTTATAAAGGTTTGAATTCACACAGTTAATGAAAAAACCATAAGCAAAAATGTATTCGCCTCAACGAATTTTCTCTAGTCTATCATAAATCCGTTTTTCTTCTTTGTTCATCATCTATTTTACGACAACATGCAATAAAAAAATTGAAACTCACCAGCATCAAGAGCAATAAGAAGATCTCCTTGGGAGTCTCTAGAGGAAAGAGTGACTCTGGTTTCATATCCGTTGTTGATGCGATAGAAATCCGATAACGCTAAAGAAAATGAAGTTTTGAAATTCTTTCCTTCTATAGAACCCAAGTTCACAACCAATCCAACCTTAACCTCTTTGAAAACACCATCGTTTCGATACGCTATTCCAGATTTAATCGTCGAAAAGAGAAGAATAAAAATGACAAGAATCTCCATCTATTTGTACTAAACTGTGTACTATATATTCGCTTCGACTTATAGTTCAACTGTGTTTTTATATCTACCTGTGCCATAGGTCCATGGTCCATGGTCCATGGGCTACGTTTTTGATTTTTATCATTCCCCAATCCAAGCTACACGGTATGACAAAGTCAAAGTCACTGCGTGTTCATCGACTCAAACTTTCGAATATGTATATACATATATATTTTTTCTAATCACTACTAGAGATCTTTTTTTTTGTTGTTGTTGTAACTAAATACGGAGCCAACACCGATCCCAATTACTCCCGAGACAAACTAAGGACTCATGCTACTTAATATTGAGAAATTACCTAAAGACGTGGCTTCAAATTTGACCAAGTAACAAAATTTAAAGCCACATCACTTAACCAAATATCGTCACCTAGTTCTTTCTAAATAATTAAATACTGAGAAATGACCTTAAACAGTAAATTATTTTATTACTCAAACAACACATTTGAAATGCGATTTACCAAACAAGGAAACCCCCCAAACAACACAAATTTAAAAGGAAAAAGCTTTTGATTCTTTTTAAAATTATACAATTAGGAATTATTTCTATGCCATTTTGTTTTTTTTTTTTCAAAAATCTACAAAACAAATTCATAATTATTTAAGGGATAATTGGCTATATAACACCAAAAAAATTGTATTTTTAAAAAGTAACCAAAACCCCCTTATGTGGCAATATTCTTGCCCTTAGATATAGGATTTTTGGATATAACTTTTTTTGGTTATACACAAATTAACCCATTATTTAATGTCTTGATTGATTAGAGTAAATGATGAGAATATTATATATATCATCAATAGGTTACGATCTAAAATTGATATCTCTGTTTTGTTTTCGAATCGAATTAAAAAAAAAAAGAGGAAAAAAAGTGAGACAGATTCGAGAACAAGAACCATGGCATATGATGAATTGGCATTGATATATTCATGTTGATTTATGTTGTCTTTTGGTCTAGCAATACATATACCATGAAGATACATATAAATTGGCATTAGCATACATATATATCTAAGGAATTAAATGGAATCGTTTTTTTTTTTCTAATAAAACGGACGGACATAAACAAACCTAACCTAAAATAGAAAAAGTTCTTTAGTGTTCTCTTCTCTATGAGCAGCTAATTGTTCCGTTCGCCAGGAAATACACGGGCCACGACCGCGGATCACGCAGCTTCAACGGATGGGAATCGGAGTCGTAATCTCTATTTTTTCTATGGTCTCAGCTGGAATCCTAGAGGTGGTTAGGTTAAGCTATGTCCGAACACATAAAGGTCATCTTGATTACTTGTACTGGTTATTGGCTGTTTTGAGTTTCTTGGTCTACCTTTGGATTGCTAAATGCTACACTTACAAGAAAGCAACGGGTCATGCGCTATGAAGATAAAGAAACATCACGAAATCTGCAACATCTTATAGATATCTCTGTTTCTTGCTCTTCTTGTTTCGCTCTGTTTAACGTTCTTACAGTATTCTTTTGCGTAATTTCAAACACATAAGTCATTGATTTTTCGTAATTCACCCACCTGCGTGTGTTGAGAGATTCTATAGTGAAACTACTTTTAGAATTTTTCCTTGTTCCAGTGGCTGACCTTGTTTTCTCTGATTGCAACGTGAACAATAATACCATTTAGTGTTTTCTCTGATTGCAACTTGAAGCATACTTGTTTCTTTCAGCTACTTAAACATAACATTTCTTCTTTCAAGTAAAGGATAAAGATTCCACCTTTATGCAAATTCACAATCATAATTCAAAGATTAAAGGTGAGAGGATTAAGAAAAATATGAACGTTATTAATCAACGGTAACTTTTCTCTCTCTTTATGGAAATCAATAGTTTAATCACAAAAACAATTACATAAAACTTCCTTTTTCCTTTAAATACCTCAAAGCTCTCTGCAAAAATCACTCTCTCTCAAATCATCAGAAGTGGAGCAAAAGAAGATCTTTGTTCGTCGTTCTCTTTCTGAAATCTTTTCCTTCGTCGGAGACTCGCGGTGGTGACGCCGACGGATTCGGAGCTTAATGTAAGTGTCTTAACGTCTTTACAATTGTCAACTTTCACAGATTTATGTTTTTCCGATGATGGTTTTAGGTATTCGTGATAAACGCAATTAGGTTTCCGATGATGGTTTCACAAATTAATCTGTTTTTTTCTTTTTTTTCCAATTGTCCTGTGAACTTAATTTCTCTTTCATTATGAAATTTGTCGTCTCTGTTTCCTTTGATTCGTCAATCAAATCAAATAAAAGATTATGATAAACTTAGATAGAAATTAAGCTAAATACCATTAGGACTTATCTTATTTGTTTCTATCTGTAGCTTAAACGTAATGGAGAGTCGGAATATACAAGAAGAAAGTGCAAGGACGAATCTAGAGGCCATGGTGAGAATTATTTTCTCATTTTTTTTTTCCTAAATCTATTACATAAATATTGGTTTTACTTTGATATTTTTTTCATTTGACATATATTTTTAATTTTTGGATTTTGAAACTTGAATGATAAATTTAAATAATTGTGTAAACAATTCAGACATGACATCCTGTCATCGACCGTTGTCTTTATCCGTTAGCGGTGTCATTTGTCCGTCTTGTCTTAACAATAAAATGTAAATTTAATACTCAAGTTTCTCTTTTATTTGATGATTTTTTTTTATTGGTATTTTTTTATAAACCCAAATTTTATATATTTATATTTAGAGAAATTTCAAAAAATGCCACTTTTCAAATGTCACTTTACAAAAATGCCACACTTTTGAAATCATTGCAAAAATGCCACTTTTTGATAATTATTTTTTCTTTATATTATTTATGTTTGGGTTAACTATATTCTATTAGGGTTTAGTTTTGAGGGTTTAGGAGGGTTTAGGTGTCAAAACATTTTTTAGGGTTTAGAATTTTAAGATATAGGCTTTATAAATCTATAATTAGTGGCATTTTTGCAAATGAACACCCCTAAGTGGCATTCTTGCAAATGTGCACATAAAAAGTGTCCCTTATATTTTTTACCGGATTTTACTTTTTAAGCACACACTATATATTATAGATTTTCAGATTTTGAAACTTGAGTGATAAATTTACATAATTGAGTAAACAATTCAGTCTGTTAGTGGTGTCATTTATCCGTTTTGGCTTAACAATAAAATGTAAATTTAACACTCGAGTTTCTTTTTTATTTGATAATAAAACTTTTTTCTTTTTTAATTAGTTTTTTTATAAACCCAAATTTTATAGAGAATTTTTTAGAAATGTCACTTTTGACTTTTCAAAATGCCACATTTTTAAAATCTTTGCAAAAATTGCACTTTTTTAAAATTATTTATTCATTATATTATTTTATGTTTGATTTAACTATATTGTATTAGAGTTTAATTTTGAGGGTTTGAGGTTTGTTATGGGTCAAAATATTTTTTAGAGTTTGAAATTTTAAGATTTAAGCTTTAAAAATCAATAATTAGTGGTATTTTTGCAAATAGACAATCTATTGTGGCATTTTTGAAAAGTGACACACTAAAAGTGGTATTTTTGTAATTGTCGCAATTTTATGTGTATAATTTTTATAAGATTTTACTTTTTAACCACACACTATATATATTATAGATTTTTAGATTTTGAAACTTGACTGATAAATTTACGTATTGTGTAAACAATTCAGACATGACATCATGTCATTGACCGTTGTCTTTGTCCGTTATTGGTGCCGTTTGTCCGTTTTGCTTTAACATATATTTATAAAATGTAAACTTACACTCGAGTTTCTCATTTATTTTTTGGTAAAATTTTCTCATTTATTTGATAATTTTTTTTTTCAATTGATTTTTCAATTGATAGTGAAAACATGAAAACATAATTAAGGAAATAAAAGTTTTCAATTTCTTAAAAAAAAGAAAAAAAAAGTTTTCAATCTATCTATTCAACATAAACACGAATATCAATAGAGTTAGACGAAGTGATCGACGATATTTTTGTTCGAGTCGGGAATGGTTCTAGCCCAACACATTTTTTCTTTCACCCAAAACATTGTTGACAATCTAATACTTGTTTTTCACATTTTTCAGCAAATTTGCGTTAGGGATACTATTGATATGGGATTTATAATCTAACTTTATAATGCTTTGATTTCTCTCTCTCCCGATCTCTCTATCGATCCCTCTCTCTGTCGATCTCAGCCAAAATCTGTTCTGGTAAGATATCATGATTGTTGTTTGGGGTAAACGATCGAAATTAGGGTTGTTGATTAGGGTTGTTCCTTCATCCGAATCGTGTTCCGAGCTCTGACCATTTCATGCCTTCTTTTGTCCCAATCGCTACTCTTCAACAGCAACAACAAATGGCCGCCGCCGTTAATCCTCATGGCCGACGACGAATGGGAAATTCGATCCGGCGTTCTTGGCGAGTCAAACGCAGCAGCAGCAGCAAACGCTACACAGAATGTCTACACCGTCGTTGCATAGTCCAGTTGGTAATTACGTTGAGGATTTGGAATCTGCAAACGCTAATGGAGGAGGAAGAACAGTCTTGACTTTATTCCCAACTCGAGACGATTGAATCGAATCTCTTCCGGTAATAAAGCTTTAAACACTTGAAATCAAGATTCTGATTCTTGATCCTATTTGTCTGTAGCTTGCAATGTAGACCAGTACTAGCTATTGAAGTTGTGTCAGGCTAATAGATGTTGGTAATTTGATTCATTTGTACTGAGCCAAAGCAGCTTGCTTTCTCTGCCGCACTTGGTATTACCTTGGGAATATTTCCAATCTGCGGTACGCCTCTCTCGCCATTTTTCTGTTTCTTAAGCTTACTGCTTGTTGCTTTGTGCCATTTTGAGATTGCAATGTTATCTTATTTGGGGTTGGTTTTTGGTTTGAAAACAGGTGTTCCTGTGTTTCTATGTGGAGTAGCTATTGCGTTTCTTGGATCTGAACAACTACAGCCCTTGGACTCCATGACAAACAAAGAGGTATGATATAACAGATGAGGATAAAGTATTTATGTATGCATAATATATGTTAACAGCTATGTGAACCCATTTGAAATTTTTGTTTGGCGATTCTTGTGTCTTGCAGTATGGAGCTGAGCCACTCTCGTGGTTCCAAAAGGAGATCAGAGGAAAAATGATCGTTCTCACATCTTAAATTGATCACTTTCGTGGTTCCACTCTATGTTTTAAATGTTTTTGTTTAACGTATGTTTCAAATTTCATATTTGTACTATGTTATCAATTTTAAGAAAAGAAATTTTATTTTAAGAAAACCCAATTTCATAATTTTTTTATTTTTTTTAAGAACTCATCTATATTTAGTACCTATAATCACAAAAATATCAATAAATTAAATTGGGGTTCTAAAATACAATAAATATTATAAAATTCACATATTATCCATCTATAATCATGCTCTTAATTGTACATTTATTTTTATTCCAAAAACATTGACTTTTATGATATTTAGTCGATTAAGTTGTCAATTACTCAATTGTATTGGGATTAATTAATAAATCGATTAGCATAGAACCCTAATTTCATAAATAGTCTGACAAACTATTTTCAGAAATGCAAGGATTTTGATTGAATAGCCAATTAAATTGGGAGGAATCGCATTGGTAAAATATGTTTTTTCTCTGTTTTTAATGCAAAAATGAATATGAGTTATTATAATTTTTGACTGTTTTTATATTGTTACCATGAATTATTTTGTAAACCCTATTAAAAAAACATAACGTTCTTATTCGATGAATTTTCACAAGTCGCTGATTGTAAGTTTCCAGTTTTTCTTCGTTTATAAATTCGTAGCTTTGTGAAATTTTAAAGTTCGTTCTTTAATTGTTTTTTTTTATTTTTAATATTTCAGAGTTTTTGGAGAAACCTTATGCTATAATCCAACGTTAAGAATATATAGTCTCTTTTTGGCTCCACTGATAGGCAATATAGTGACAAGCTATCTGAAGCTTTTAAACAATATGACTGAGTTATTCTTATTGGTCTTGAAAATTATTATCAAAATTAGAAGTCTCTTTTTCAAATAGAGAAGAAGTCATATGTTTCTATCAACCATTTTTTTTGTTTGCTACACTTTCTGTATTTAACTAACCTAATGTGATTGATTTGTATTTTAACATAAAAAACTATAACAGTTTTTATATTTTGATCGTTCTGAAGAGTACTTAGTAGTCTAAATACTATTTGTTTTTAACGAGACGGTTGTTTTGAATGGAAACTTTTGCAATTCTTTGCTAAAGAAAGGGGCTTACTTGTAAATTGATTTTTATTCCAAAACCATTACGACTTTTCTGATATTTAGTCGAATTAAGAGACAAGGCTTAGTTGTCAATTTTTTTCCGATTGATTTTGAATATTTGATACTTGTGCTCTGAGCTCATTTCAAGTGTTTATTCTTCATTGAGTGGTCCTCGACGACCATACAAACTCTAATGGGGTCCTCGACGACTTTGGGTATACAAATTTCATGGAAATTTCTGAAAAGTTTCATTGAAATTTCTCTCCACTTCACTCGTTTTCCTTCCACATATAAGCAATGGATTTGATTCCTCCTCCATAAACCATTGTGATACTTTCTTCTTCAACCTCTCTTTTACTCAATCTCTCTCTCTCTCTCATGGCTTCTTCGTCTTGCATCAAGAGATACCATGTCTTTCCGAGCTTCCATGGACCAGACGTTCGTAGAAGATTTCTGAGTCATTTACACAATCTCTTTGCAAGGAAAGGGATCACGACTTTCAAGGATCAAGAGATCGAAAGAGGTCATACCATCGGATCTGAACTCGTACAAGCGATTAGAGAATCGAGAGTCTCGGTCGTTTTGCTCTCGAAGAATTACGCATCTTCGAGCTGGTGTTTAGATGAATTGGTTGAAATCTTGACATGCCAAGAAGATTCGGGGCAGATTGTGATGACGATTTTCTACGATGTTGATCCTTCTGATGTGCGGAAACAGAGAGGAGACTTCGGAAGCGCTTTCGAGAAAACTTGTCAAGGGAAATCTGAAGAAGAGAAACAGAGGTGGAGCCAAGCTTTAGCATATGTAGCAACCATAGCTGGAGAAGACTCTGTTAACTGGTTTGTTGTTTCTTTTGAGCTCAATAAATTAAAATGCTTTAATCTTTTCTAATCTGATGATTCAATAAGATTTTGTTGTTTTGTTGTTTGTTAGGGATGATGAAGCAGCGATGGCTGAAAAGTTTGCCAAGGATGTTTCGAACAAACTGAATATCACACCGTCGAGGGATTTTGACGGGATGGTGGGAATGGAAGCTCATTTGAGAAAAGTGAGCACTTTGTTGTGCCTTGAGAATTTACAAGTGAAGATGATTGGAATTTGGGGTCCTGCTGGAATTGGTAAGTCCACTATTGCCAGAGCCTTATACAATCTACTCTCTAGCGATTTTGGACTTAGCTGTTTCATGGGAAACCTCGCGGGGAGTTATAAGAGCATAATGGCGGGTGTTGATGATTATGATTCCAAGTTGTGTTTGCAAAACCAATTTCTGTCTAGGATTTTGAACCAGGAGGATATGAGGGTGCGTCATTTAGGTTCAATTAAAGAATGGCTACAAGATCAAAGAGTGCTTATCATTCTTGATGATGTAGATGATCTAGAGCAGTTAGAGGCTTTGGCAAGAGAACTTTCTTGGTTTGGTTTAGGAAGTCGAATCATCGTTACCACAGAAGATAAAAAGATTTTGAAGGCACATGGTATAATTGACGATATATACCATGTGGCTTTTCCATCTCTAGAAGAAGCTCTTGAGATATTATGTCTATCTGCATTCAAACAGAGTTTTGTACAAGATGGTTTTGAAAAGGTTGCATATGAAGTAGCAATGCTTTGCGGTTGTCTTCCGTTAGCCCTTCGTGTTGTGGGTTCATCTTTGCGTGGGGAGAGCAAGCATGAGTGGGAACTCCAATTATCTAGGATCAAAACTAGTCTTGATAGAAACATTGAGGACGTATTAAGAGTGGGATATGACAGATTGTCGAAGAAAGATCAATCTTTATTCCTTCATATTGGTTGCATGTTCAATCGTCATAGTGTTGATGAAGTGACAGCCATGCTCGCTGACAGTAATTTGGATGTCGAAAATGGGTTGAAGACCCTAGCCGCTAAATCTCTTGTGGAGCTCGACCACACGTATCCGCCGCGTATATTGCTAAGGATGCACGGTCTACTACAACAATTGGGTAGACAAGTAGTTCATGAACAGTCAGATGAGCCTGGGAAACGTCAGTTTTTAGTAGAGGCTGAAGAGATTCGTGATGTGCTAGCAAATGAAACAGTAAGTTCTTACATATATTATATATTCTCTAGAGATCTTGCCTATTGCTTTCATTACAACAATTTGATCAGTCGAAATATGTTTGTGTATATTTGAATTGCAATGATATTTTATAAGAATGAGTATTTGAATTTGGTTAACTGATTTTTCTCTACCTTTTTAAAAATAAGTCGATTTATATATCATATTTATTGTTAGATTAGTTGTTAAGATCAATTTTGAGATTTTAATTGCTCACACAGATTTTGAGATTGATACTCATCTATTTGAGATTGGAAATCATGCTTTTATCTACGGTATATATAAAACCAAACTAAAAATGAAATAACTATAGCCATATAATATAGGAAGCATGGAAATGTCAAGTTATAAAAATGAAATCATGCTTTTATCTACGGTATATATAACGATGTTTCATCTTCTTTTTATTGTTGAAACGTATGTAATCTCATAATTTTGGCCATGAATATACACTAAAGAAACCATGCGTTTATTGACTATAAATTTGTAAATATATTACTGAGATAAGTTTTTATGACGGGATTAGTGCTGTTTGGAAAAGTAATGGTTTGTAAATTAGGATAATATTAAGAGTTTAGTTAATTAAATAAAAAATAAAAATAAAAATGAAATTTTTTGTGGTGATAACAGTTAAACAAAATTAGCTTAGGATGATTTTCTTTTATTTAATATATAGAAGATATATTTGGAGTGTGTTTTTTTTTGTTTTTCTAAGAACTCTCTTCAACAAATTTGTGGTTTTTTTTATAACAGTTTCATCCTTCCTTTTTTGAAATGCTGGTTAGGGTACTGGATCTATCATTGGTATATCACTTGATCTACAAAGCATGATTGACATCTCCATAAGTGGGCGAGCTTTTGAAGGAATGCGTAATCTTCGATTCTTAAGAATCTATAATGGACTTAAATCTATAAGTGGTCCTAAAAAGATTATTATGGCAAGATCAGAGGAACTTGAATATCTACCTCGTCTAAGGTTACTACATTGGGAATTCTACCCAGGAAAACGCCTCCCTCCAACATTTCAGCCAGAATGTCTTGTCGAGCTCCGTATGATATTCAGCAAACTCGAAAAGCTATGGGGAGGAATCCAGGTTGGTATTTGTTAGTTATCAAACCTCGAAAAGCCTCAATATGATTTTTCTCATTTGTTGTAATTGACACATGCAGCCCCTTGCAAATCTCAAGAAGATAGATATGAGCTATTCCTATAGGTTGAAAGAAATCCCAAATCTTTCGAAAGCTACTAATCTTGAGACACTGACACTTGTTTATTGCAAAAGTTTGGTGGAGCTTCCCTCCTCAATTGGTAATCTACACAAATTGACAGCGCTGGATGCGTCATTTTGCACTAAGCTACGAGTTATTCCCACCAACATCAACTTAGCATCTCTTATGCAATTCGACATGAGTTATTGCTCTAGATTGAGAACATTTCCAGATATTTCTAGCAACATCAAATATCTTGATGTAAGAAACTCAGGCATACAAGATGTTCCTGCATCCGTTGTTGGACGATGGTCTCGTCTTGACATGCTTTCTATGGGCAGCAGAAGCCTCGAGAGATTAACACATGTCCCAGAATGTGTAAGGAAGCTAGACCTAAGCAACAGTGATATAAAGAGGATCCCAGATTGTGTCATAGGTCTCCCTAAGTTAGTTGAACTTATCATCGAAAACTGCAGAAAACTAGTGTCACTGCAAAGTCTTCCGCCTTCGCTTTGGAATCTCGATGCATCTTATTGTGGATCGCTCAAAAGCGTCAGTTTCTCGTTCTATGAACCAAGAGGAGATATTACAGTCAACGACCGTAACTGTTTGAAATTGGAGAAAGAAGCGATAAGAGTATCTTTCTCTTTATTCTATCCTGACACACCAGTCATGTTCAACAACTGTTTTTCACTTGATGAAGAAGCAAGAAGAGTAATCATACAACGGTGGGCTTACAAGTCTGTATGCTTACCAGGTAAAGAAGTCCCTGCAGAGTTCACTCACAAAGCCACAGGAAACTCCATAACCATCTCTTCGGGGACTTTCTCTACGTCCTCAAGATTTAAGGCTTGCCTCCTGCTTTCCCCAACCCCAGAAATGCAGGTTAACGAGACTATAGTTTGTTGTTTAAGAAGCAAAGGTGTCGTCACCAATGAACTTAAGTTTAAATTTTATCACGAGGTAACGGAACAACACCAGTTAGTATTTTCTGGGGACCTGTTCGAAGAACACATATGCCTTGAAGTGGACGCATGTACGAGCGAGATTCAATTTGAATTCAGGTGCGAGGGAAACGATGGCATTATTGAATGTGGTGTACAGATCTTGGAGGAAGAAGAGGAGACTAGTAGCAGCAAACGAAAGGAGCACAGTGATGGAGATGTGCAGGTCTCTAAAGATGAAAGTGTCGTCAAAAGCAGTAAACATACAGGTTGGTGGAACTGGCTTAGGAAGCTTGGTCTAAGGAAGAAGAAGAAGACAGTGTGAAGTTCTCAGGGAATGCGTAAGCTGAGACACTTATAATAATAATAATCTCTCATATAATCATACGTCTTAAAAAATCATAAGTTTGAGTGGTCCGTGGAGATGGTTAGATTTCTTGATACGGAAGCATGTTATTATAGTAAGGGAGATGCTATAAGATTTCTTGCAACACAAGGTAAGTTAAGAACATTCAAAAGGTTAGAACAACAAGCAAATAACTTTGCAAGAAACAACTTTAACAAACCTAGAAATGGTTACTAAAAACCTCGTCGCCAAATTCAAAACTCCACGGCTTAAATCCGATCTACCTTCTCTACAACATTCCGGGTTTAATGCAATCAAGAATGATCCAAGAATAATGATGAGTAAGTATGCTTCAAGGAGAATTATTGCGGTTTCGTGCTTAGATCGACCTAATCCTAGGCCGAATCAAATCTCTAGATATGATGTTATCATGAAATTTATTCATCTATTAACGAGAAGAATAAAGATGGATTGAGTAGTTGCATCTCCAACGATTGTTTCATAGATGATTTCTCTTTCTCTAAACCTTTTCGAGGAAGAAATGTAAGATGTTTTTTTTTACATTTTACATCTCAAGATAAGTTTTTGTTAATGAATTCAAGATTAAGAAATGTATATAATTTCTGCAGGAAGCTATGAAGTTTTTTTGAAGAATTGATGAAGAGTACGGGACAAAACGTTAAGTTTTGTATTGATAACGTGTGTGAAGGAAATGGACATATAAGTTTATGAATTCCGAATTATATTATCGTTATTAGATTTATATACTTCGTTTTTTTATTTGGTTAACATATTTATTTACTTAATTTTCTTGAGTTTTTATTTTTTATTTTTATGAAGAATGGAAAGGAAAAAAAATTCCCTTTACAAGAAGATGTAGCTTCTATGAATTTAAAGAAGAAGGAACAAGATTGGTTAAAGGTAGATAGTTTTCTTGGGATATATTGATATCTTAGAATTATATTTTTAGTGAAATATTATAGATTTTGTTGTTTTAAGGAAGAAGCTCGTTATCAAAACCAATGATCAAATAATCTCATAAAAATTGTGACAAACTACTTTAAGAAATGCAAGGATTTTGATTGAATCGCCAATTAAACCGAGAGGAATCGCATTGGTAAAATATTTTTTTTCTTTGTTTTTAAATGCAAAAATGAATATGAGTTATTATAATTTTTTTACTGTTTTTATTTTGTTTCCATGAATTATTTTGTAGACCCTATTAAAGAACATAACGTTCTTATTCGATGAATTCCCACAAGTCGCTGATGGTAAGTTTTTAGTTTTTCTTTATTTATAAATATTTAAAATTTGTAGCTTTGTAAATTTTTAAAATTGGAAATGTGTTCTGTACTTGTTTTTTTTTTAATATTTTTGAGGGTTTTTTGAGAAACCTTATGCTATAATCCAATTAACATTAAAAATTTATGATCTATTTTTGGCGCCATAGGCAATATAGTGACAAGCTATTAAACAATATGGCTGAGTTCTCTTGAAAATTATTATCATAATTCGAAGTCTCTTTTTCAAATAGAAAAGAAGTCATATGTTTCTATAAACCATTTTTTTTGTTTAACTACACTTTCTGTATTTAACTAATCCAATGTGATTGATTTGTATTTTAACATAAAAAACTATAACAGTTTTTATATTTTGATCGTTTTGAAGGACTTAGTAGTCGTAATACTTTCTCCTTTGTTAACATTTAACAATTCCTATTTTACTTGTCTACAAACAAACATGTTTGTGTTATAATAATGCATTTCACTATATGCATTCCACTATATGGAGCCCATTTACCTACTCCCAAACACTAACTTATGCTTTTCATCTTCTATATAAATGATGCATTTCCTTCATTTGTAAGGACACACAATTCATAACTTCAACAAGAAGAAATAGCAAATCATTCATTCTCTCTCAATTTTATTTTCATCAATATCTCATTCTTTACCGGGTATAATATTTTGTTCTTATTAATATTTATCGAAATGATAAATTATACCATTCTTTTTATAACACGTTATCAGCACGATCACTCTAAAAATATCAATTTTCATACGCATACTTATTGTACCATTTGGTGTGCGGACTACCGCCTCCATAATAATTCCATGTGGTTGTTTCACACACCATAATTTATTTATTTATTGCTTTAATTATTTATGGTCGGTTTACCGCCTGATTATTTATTTATTATTATGGTTGTTCTACACACCATAATTTATTTATTTACTGCTTTAATTATTTATGGTCGGTTTACCGCCTGATTATTTATTTATTATTATGGTTGTTCTACACACCATAATTTATTTATTTACTGCTTTAATTATTTATGGTCGGTTTACCGCCTGATTATTTATTTATTCTTATGGTTGTTTTACACACCATAATTTATTTATTTACTGTTTTAATTATTTATGATCGGTTCAACCACCCTGAAAATTTATCTATTGCTTTAATTATTTATTTAGTATTCTCTCTTGGATGACTTTTTCACCATAACCTTGTTATTACTTCTATGTTAATTTTATGTCTAGTATATATAATATTCAACCAGTTTTTTTCTAAAATTAATATTTGAACTGGTAAATTTATCTGATTGATTATCAAATATTTTCAGAATAATTTTTCTTTCTCATCCGATTTTAACGGTCACAAAGAAAATATTTCAAAATAATTTTTAAAATTTTTTCACTTTAAAACGGCTATATAACGGCTATGAACAGTATTTTTCATCTATAAATACACTCATATTTCACTCTTTCAAAATCACTCAAACATTTCATCTTCTTCCAAACAATTTCACAAAAAAAAATATTTTTAGTTCTCATTTTGTAAGAAAAATGTTTCGTTTGTTTTTGATTTTTATTATCGGTGTATTTCTTACCGTGATTTATGGTCTCTTCGCCGGAGAATTTACTCGCGAAGAGTTTATCATGAATATCGGTTTACTTGTTTATGCTTTAATGTTCTTTGTAATTGCGATTTTAATTAATGTATATGGTTTCTAAAATCATGTTATATTTCTAATAATAATATTTTCGATTTTATTTTTTTGGAAACAAATGGCAAACATCGAAAAGCTTAAGATCCCAGCTCTCAGAGTCACTGGTGAAAATTACATAGCATGGTCCACTGATGCTGAACTTTATCTGGATTCTCAGTCTCTATTAGATACTATTAAAGAAGAAAAAGAATCGACTGCCCCTGCAAAGGCAAGGGCGGTAATTTTTCTGAGAAAACATCTAGATGAAAATCTAACGCATGATTATGCGAATACAAAAGACCCTGTAGAGCTGTGGAAAGCTCTTAAAGAAAGGTTTGACAACCAAAGGGCAATAACTCTCCCACATGCTCTTGATGAGTGGGCAAATTTAAGGTTCCTTGATTTTGACAAGGTGGATAATTATAATTCCGCCATGTTAAGAATTGTGTCCCGATTGGAATATTGTGGTAAGAATGTGAGCGAAGAGGAAATGCTCGAGAAAACTTACCTAACATTCCATAAGGAACATTTTGTTCTTGCTGAACAATACAGGAACTGTAAATACAAGAGGTTTTCTGAGTTGATTGTGGCTCTAATGTTGGCTGAGAAGAATAATGAGCTTCTCATCAAAAACCATAACGTTCGACCTGTAGGAACAATTGCTGTCCCTGAAGTGAACGCAATGGATGGAAAAAATCGTGGACAAACGGATGTGAGGTATCCGGGGAGAGGAAATCAAACCAACCGGGGTCGTGGTGGTCGATTTAATCGTGGCCGTGGGAGAAATTATAATCCAAAAGGACGGTCATTTAAATGGGTCCGGTCTGAACAAAATCTCAAAGGGAAAGAAAAGAAAGACAATTTCACCCAGAAGCGTGAAGGTGTTTGTTACAGATGCGGATGTAAAGGCCATTGGTCCAAAGTGTGTCGTACTCCTTTGCACCTTTGCAAATTGTACCAAGAGTCAGTTAAAGGCAAAGGAAAGGAAGTTAATCTTATGGAACACCCTGAAGGTGATACATACCTTAACGCTTCGGACTTTGATGATGATGCCGAAATGACAGACCTTGCGGATAATCAAGATGCTTGTAATGAGACTACTGTATAGTCTCTGTTTATGCCATGAAATGGAAAGCAAAACAAACGGAATGATATCTAAAGGAAATATTAGAGAAATATGTATACCAGATAGTGGAACAACGCACACTATTCTGAGACATAGAAAATATTTCACTGATTTAAAACCAACGAAAATCGTTGTGAATACAATATCAGGTCCTGCAGACTTGATTGAAGGAACTGGTAAAGCCAACTTTATGTTGCCAAATGGAACAAAGTTTTCCATAAGAAATGCCTTATTTTCTCCGAATTCTAAAAGGAATTTGTTGAGTTTCAAAGACATATACCTTCAAGGATATGATACTCAGTCTGCGACTGAAAATGGAAAAAAGTATATGTATGTAACTTCCGATAAATCTGGAAAAAGGCTTATATTGGAAAAATTTCCAAAACTTCTTTCAGGACTGCATTATACTCATATAAATGCAATCGAATCACATCTAGTGGTTAAAAGAAATCCAGAAGATTTCACATTATGGCATGATCGCCTTGGTCATCCAGGCATTTCAATGATGCGAAAGATCATAGAGAATTCACATGGTCACCCACTGAAAACCCAGGAGGTATATCAGGGGAATGGAAAGACATGTGTTGCATGTTCTCTTGGAAAATTGATCATAAGGCCATCTCCAACAAAGGTTGATAAAGAATCACCAAAATTTCTTGAACGGATTCAAGGCGATATATGTGGACCAATACATCCATCATGTGGACCATTCCACTATTTTATGGTGTTAATTGATGCATCCAGCAGATGGTCACATGTTTGTCTATTATCATCTCGAAATATGGCATTTGCGAGATTTCTAACTCAGATAATCAAACTAAAGGCTCAGTTTTCTGATTATCCAATTAAAAGAGTTAGACTAGACAACGCTGGTGAATTCACATCCCAAGCCTTCAATGATTATTGTATGGTAACGGGAATAGAAGTTGAACATCCTGTAGCCCATGTTCATACACAAAATGGTTTGGCTGAATCATTAATTAAACGTCTGCAATTAATTGCAAGACCGTTGATCATGAGATCAAAACTCCCACCTAGTGTATGGGGGCATGCAATTTTACATGCTGCAGCACTTATCCGAGTAAGACCAAGTGCATATCATAAGTATTCCCCATTACAACTAGTATTTGGTCATGAACCAAATATTTCTCATCTAAGGGTTTTTGGTTGTGCGGTGTATGTGCCTGTAGCACCCCCACAACGTACAAAGATGGGACCACAAAGAAGGTTAGGGATATATGTTGGCTATGATTCACCATCTATTATAAGATACTTAGAACCTCAAACTGGTGATGTCTTTACGGCACGGTTTGCCGACTGCCATTTTGATGAAAAAGAATTCCCAGTTCTAGGGGGAGGAAACAAACAAGTAGGAAAAGATATAAGGTGGAGTGTGCCATCTTTATTACATCTCGATCCTCCTATGAAACAGTCTGAACTGGAAGTTCGACGAATTATGCATTTGCAGAGTATAGCGAATCAGTTACCAGATGCTTTTGCAGATACTAAGACAGTAACTAAGTCACACATTCCAGCTGCAAATGTTCCTGCTCGAATTGAGATTCCTACAGAATCTGGAAGAGCAGATGATACACGAGAGTCTAGGACACGCCTGAAGCGTGGAAGACCTGTTGGTTCTAAAGATAAAAACCCTAGGAAGAAAAGGGAAATTGAAAAGGTTGATGTTCCCAGAGTAGCTGAAAATACTTTGGAAGAATCACATCAAGAAACGAATGAAGATGTGGAACATCATGAACCTAAAGAAAACCATGAGACCTCTATCAACTATATTCATAATGGAAAAGTTTGGAATCGAAATGAGATGGTTATTATGGATGACGTTTTCTCATATCTTGTGTCAAAAGAGATAAATGAAGAAAACGAAGATCCAGAACCTCAGTCCGTATATGAATGTAAAAAGAGGGATGACTGGAGAAAATGGAAAGAAGCCATTCAAACCGAACTTGATTCGTTAAACAAACGAAGTGTATTCGGGCCGATTGTACTTACACCTGTAGATGTAAGACCGGTTGGACATAAATGGGTTTTCGTTCGGAAACGAAATGAGGATAATGAGATTACGAGATATAAAGCTCGTCTTGTGGCTCAAGGTTTTTCTCAAAGACCTGGGATAGATTATGAGGAAACCTATTCTCCTGTCATGGATGCAATAACGTTTAGATTCCTGATGAGTCTAGCCGCTTGCGAAAATCTAGAGATGCGTCTCATGGATGTTGTTACTGCTTATCTGTATGGATCATTAGATACGGATATCTATATGAGAATCCCTGATGGGTTTAAAATGTCAGAAGCATTAAGTTCCAAACCCAAAGAATTATGTGCAATCAAATTGCAAAGATCATTATATGGACTAAAGCAATCTGGACGTATGTGGTATAATCGTCTCAGTGAGCATTTAACAAAAGAAGGATACGTGAACAATCCAATATGCCCATGTGTTTTCATCAAGAAAACAACATCAGGATTTGTGATTATTGCGGTCTATGTTGATGATCTAAATATAATTGGAACTCAGGAAGAAATACAGAAAGCCTCAGAATATTTAAAAGGGGAATTTGAAATGAAAGATCTCGGACAGACAAAGTACTGCCTTGGTTTACAAATTGAGCATTCTCAAAAGGGTATATTTGTACATCAATCTACATATACCAAAAGAGTGCTAAAACGATTTAATATGGATAAGGCAAATCCATTGAGTACCCCCATGGTCGTTAGATCACTAAATGTCGAAAATGATCCATTTCGACCACATGAAGAAAATGAAGAGATACTTGGTCCTGAAGTACCGTACCTAAGTGCAATCGGAGCCCTCATGTATCTTGCGAATTGTACTCGGCCTGATATATCATTTGCTGTTAATCTTTTGGCAAGATTTAGCTCGTCCCCTACACGAAGACATTGGAATGGGATTAAACATATTTTCCGATATCTTCAAGGGACGATTGATTTAGGATTGTTTTACCCTAAAAATCCAAATAGCCAAATGGTTGGTTTTGCAGATGCAGGATATTTGTCAGATCCGCACAAAGCGAGATCACAAACAGGATACGTTTTCACGGTCGGAGGCACCGCTATATCCTGGCGTTCCCAGAAGCAAACGCTTGTAGCTACTTCCTCAAATCATGCTGAGCTTATCGCACTCCATGAAGCAAGTAGAGAATGTGTATGGCTAAGGTCAATATATCAACACATTCGATCATGCAGTGGATTACTTGTAAATATGGAGCCGACAATATTATATGAAGATAATGCCGCATGCGTCGCCCAAACAAAGGAAGGATATATTAAAAGTGATAGAACCAAACATATCCCTCCAAAGTTCTTCTCATACACCCAAGAGCTTGAGAAGAATAAAGACATTGAAGTAAGATATGTCCGATCATGCGACAATGCTGCAGATCTCTTCACGAAATCACTACCTACCTCGGTGTTCAAGAAGCATATATATGACATTGGAATGCGCCATCAGCGAAATCTATAAACTTTATCACTCGAGGGGGAGCATGCTAGTTGCACTCTTTTTGCCCTTCTAAGGTTTTTCCCAATGGGTTTTTCCTAGAAAGGTTTTTAACGAGGCAACAAAAGACACGAGTCAAGAAACATAGTAAAACTGGTCTCCAAGGGGGAGTGTTATAATAATGCATTTCACTATATGCATTCCACTATATGGAGCCCATTTACCTACTCCCAAACACTAACTTATGCTTTTCATCTTCTATATAAATGATGCATTTCCTTCATTTGTAAGGACACACAATTCATAACTTCAACAAGAAGAAATAGCAAATCATTCATTCTCTCTCAATTTTATTTTCATCAATATCTCATTCTTTACCGGGTATAATATTTTGTTCTTATTAATATTTATCGAAATGATAAATTATACCATTCTTTTTATAACAGTTTGATTAATTTCTAATGAAGCTTAACTATGGGCCTCTAAGCCCAAACTATAAACAAGGCCCATAAAAAAAGAAGTGGAAAAAAAAAGATTCTTTGAGTTTGGACTAAGTTTTTATATCGAGTTTGGACTAACATGAGTCTTTCTTTTTCTTTGTGTTGTTGTAAAAACTTGTAGGTGGTTTTAGGTGGACCGTTTCTTCCACATATCGAGGGCATTCTTCGTTCTAAAGCAGGATCGATGTCGTCATCGGTTATATTGGCATCAAATATTGGATCTAGTTCTTCAGTCAAAGGCATCATCAACAAAAACGGGATCGGGCTTTGCCAGTCCTGTGACATCGTCATACATAATGAGAGAGATGATAAACCAGTAAGTATCGAAGACTTTTTCTTTCTTAATTTAAAGCAAGAAAGTCATTTGTGAATCTTAACTATTTTACCAACAAAGTTTATACATACATAAATGCAGATTGTTGAGCTTGGTGATGTAACTCTACGCATGCTTGGACATCACCAGCTCCAGAATGCTGTTACTGCCACAAGTGTGTCTCTTTGTCTTCGCGATCAAGGTATGATTCACTTTGAATCTCTATATCATTTGTACAAAACAAACAAAAGAAGTAAAAGTTTACAAATTTCGTTTACTTCTTGATTGGAATAATCAGGATGGGGGAGAGTAACAGATGAAGCTTAGAGAATACTTGGTAGAAGTCAGTTTCTGACACCAAGCGAAGCAGAGATTACAATTACCCGGAGCAACAGTGCTTCTTGATGGAGGTTGGTTGGTCTCTCTTCGCCATTATTCTTGATGATATAGCTTTAATGTCTCTGTTTTTAGTTTTCTCGAAACTTTTGGTTTACGGTATTCAATCTTTGGTCTGTTTTTTTCAGCTCACACCAAAGAATCTGCACGAGTTCTAAAGGAGATGATAAAGAAATATTTTGCAGAGAAGAGATTAGTGTTTGTGGTTGCAATGGCTAGTCACAAAGATCATGTTTCTTTTGCAAAAGAGCTTCTCTCAGGTGTAAAAGCAGAAGCAGTGGTCTTAACAGAAACTGACATTGGTGGAGGTAAGGTTAGATCAATCGCTCGTTCGGTTTTGAAAGAATCATGGAGAAAAGCGGCTGATGAGTTAGGTTCAGAAACTGTGTTTGGTTCCTTAAAGCTTGCCTATAAAGTTTATGGAAGCTTCAGAAAACAAAACTGTGTTTGGTTCCTTAAAGCTTGCCTATAAAGTTCTCTCTGATGACACAACCGGTGACTCTGGGAATGGTTATAGTCACCGGTTCACTTCACATTGTTTCTTCAGTCTTAGCTTTTCTTCAACATTAGATTTCTTCTTTCTTCTTTCTTTTTTTTTTGTTACATTTTATGATTCTTTTGTATTAAATCAGTTTCTTTGTACACCAAAAGAATACACAAAGACAAAAAAAAACTCGAACCAAAAACCGAAAACAATTTTGAATTGAAATAGCAACAGTTTTTTTATATTGAAAAACCAAACGGGATCGAATAAAAATTATTAAAAAAAGTTGTAGTAACAATACTATCTTATTATATAAAATTTGATATGTGAAACGTGATAATTAACAAGATCGTGACACGTGTCAAAACGATTAGTCAGATTTTGATATGTGTAAAAACAAATATTTTCAATTAGATTTAATCACATCCATGATACTACTCTTATGGAGTCTCTGACTTCAACAGGTAGTTTAGGATTTGTAGCTTTGTTTTGCCTATCTTTTTGTGGAAATAACATATAATGAATGAATGTTTTACATTTTCACAAGAAGTCCTAAAATATAGTATTTGAAAAATCTATGGTTTGTTTTTTTTTTTTAATCAAACACAAATCTAGAGTTTGAAACCGAATTAGATGAATGAATAAATTACAAGGTTTAAATATGATTTATAGAGAAATTTTGAGAAATGTCACTTTTGATTTTTTTAAAATGCCACATTTTTAAAATCTTTGCAAAAATTGCACCTTTTTAAAATTATTTATTCATTATATTATTTATTTTTTACTTAATTATGTTGTATTAGGGTTTAGTTTTGAGGGTTTAGGGTTTGTTATGGGTCAAAACCAATATTTTGAAATTCGATCCGGACAGTGAACCGGCTTACCTATCGGACCATCAGGTCACTGGTCCAACCACGGGTCAATAGATTATTAAAATTTATATATATTATATATATATATATATATTGTAAATATATACAATAAATAAAGTTTTAAAATTTTTTCTTTTGATTTTAAAATAAACGGTCTAAACTCTAAAGTTAAAAAAAAATAATAATAAATCTCAAGAGTATGAATTTGAAAGAGATGAAACCCTATATAACCAGCTAAAAACAAACCCTCTAATTCATGCTAAGGTTTTTTTCAAAACCCAAACCACCGGTTCAACCAACGGGCTCCCGGGTTAACAGCGGGTTTTTCTGGATTTTGACTGGTTTTTTATTAGAGGATTTTACCATATAACCCGAACCATAATAGTGATCGGGTCGCGGTTCAACCGGTTGAACCGGCCGGTCTGGACCGGACTTGAAAACACTGGTCAAAACCAATGTTTTGAAACCCGACCCGGACAGCGAACCGGCTTACCTATCGGATCATCGGGTCACTGGTCCAACCGCGGGTCAATAGATTATTAAAAATTTATATTTATTATATATATATTGTAAATATATACAATAAATAAAGTTTTAAATTTGTTTTCTTTTGATTTCAAAATAAACGGTGTAAACTCTAAAGTTTTAAAAAAATAATACTAAATCTCAAGAGTATAAATTTGAAAGAGATGAAACCCTATATCAACAGCTAAAAACAAACCCTCTAATTCATGCTAAGGTTTTTTTCAAAACCCAAACCACCGGTTCAACCAACCGGTTCGCGGGTTAATAGCGGGTTTTTCTGGATTTTGACTGGTTTTTTATTAGCGGATTTTACCATATAACCCAAACCGTAATAGTGATCGGGTAGCGGTTCAACCGGTTGAACCGGCTGGTCCGGGCTGGGCGTGAAAACACTGGTCAAAACATTTTTAGGGTTTGAAATTTTAAGATTTATGCTTTAAAAATCAATAATTAGTTGCATTTTTGTAAATAGACAATCTATTATAGTATTTTTGAAAAATTGCACACCAAAAGTGGTATTTTTGTAATTGTCGAAATTTTATATGTATATAATTTTTACAAGATTTTACTTTTTAACCACACATTATATATATCATTGATTTTTGGATTTTGAAATTGACTGATAAATTTACGTAATTGTGTAAACAATTCGGACATAACATCATGTCATTGACTGTTGTTTTTGTCCGTTACGTTTGTCCATTTTGCTTTACCATTAAAATTTAAACTTACACTCGAGTTTCTCATTTATTTTTTGGTAAAAGTTTCTCATTTATTTGATAATAAAACTTTTTTTTTCAATTGGTTTTTCATAAACCCAGTTCATATATTTCTATTTTTTACTGGATTTTACTCTTAACCACACACTATATATATTTTATTTTTGGATTATTAAAATTGAGGGATAAATTTACATCAATAGAATCAAAATTAATATTTTGATAAATTTACGTAATTTTACACGGTATAAACAACATAGATGATAGATTATGATAAACTTACATCCCTAGGACATCTCTAACCTATTTCTATTTCTTCCTCTAAAAATAAAGAAAAACTAGCAATTTTCTATTTTTTTTCAATCCATAATAAGTGTAAATAACTCTAAAATAGAAAAAAATAGTATTTGCTCTACATTAAAATAAAAATAGAAAAATGCTAATCGATGAACAGAACTAATGTCTATCATCATCTATGTTGTTTACACAGAATCAAAAATACGTAAATTTATGGTTAGGGATAAATGTAAACGTAAAATTTTATCTTGACCGTTGACCGTGTTCTATTGAGGTTTACTAATAATTCTTCTTCTCTTCTTCCTCTGCAAAAAGAAACACAACAGGTTCTGTGATTTGCTCCGATGAGTTTTCCGATCATCCCTCATGAATCGAATCTTGTCTCCATCAACGTCGGAGGCCGAATCTTCCAGACGACGAAACAAACCTTAACCTTAGCCGGAACCGATTCTCTTTTCTCTCGACTCGCCACTGACTCTACTTGTACTCGTTTCCTCGATCGAGATCCCGATTTATTCTCCGTTCTTCTCTATATCCTCCGTACTGGAAACCTACCGGCGAGATCAAGCTCCTTCCATGTCAGAGATCTCATCGATGAATCTAGATACTACGGAATCGAGTCTTTCCTCATCGATTCTCTCTCCAATTCCTCGCAATTCGAGGCGTTCGATCTTCGTAAATCCCAGATTCTTACTTTGAACGGTCGAGATTCTCCGTCGACGGTATCACCCACGGCGAACGGCGGAGGAGGTCTCCACGTCGCGCACGGGAGCAAAATCACTTCGTTCGATTGGTCGTTGAGACGGAAATCGACGGTGCTTACGAATTTCTCCGCCGTGGATTCTCTTCTTGAGATATCTCCGGGAGTTTTAGCAGCCGGAGCTACTGATTTCCCAGGTTTGCAAATTATCGATCTCGAAAACGGCGGATTTGTTCGTACAACTCTGAATTGGGAAAATCCGACTAGGTCTAGCTCTACGGTTCAAGCCATAGGTTCTTCTTCTGAGTTTTTGTTCACTAGCTTTGAATCTAGTAGAAGGAACTCGAATTCGATTATGGTGTATGATCTTTCTAGCTTGATGCCTGTGTCAGAGATCGACCATTGTGGGATCTATGGTTTTGATATTGATTCTGCAATTCCATCGACTAAGTTGAGATGGATTCAGAGTTGTAATCTGTTGATGGTTTCTGGTTCACATAGTAGTCCATCTGGTGTGAATGGTCACATAAGGTTTTGGGATGTTAGGTCAAGGACTATGGTTTGGGAGATTAAGGAGACACATGATTGTTTCTCTGATGTTACTGTCTCGGATAATCTCTCGGCGGTTTTCAAGGTCGGTGTGACTTCTGGGGAAGTTTTTTACTCTGATTTGAGGAGTTTAGGATCTAAGGATCCATGGATTTGTCTTGGGGAAGAGAAGAAGAGGAGCTTGAAAGATAGAAGAGAAGGAGTTGGGTGTAAGATAGAGAGCTATGGGAATCATGTGTTTTGTAGTAAAGGAAATGGGATTGAGCTTTGGTCTGAAGTGATGACGGGTTTAATTGGGAATGCTAGCCGGGATGTATCGGAAGAGAGGGTTTTTAGGAAGAATTCGTTCGGGAAATCGGCGGATTCAGGAGAAATAAAGATAACCGGATTGGCGTTTGGAGGAAACAGAATGTTTGTGACCCGAAAGGATCAACAGTCTATCGAGGTTTGGCAAAGTCCTAGTCGTGGAGTATTGATCTAATGAGCATGTATCAAGCTTTGGTTAAAATCGAATTCAACCAAAACTACTTGCATTGTCTTAAACAAGAATGAATCTACTTTAATCCCAGTGTGTGATGAAGCTGTGTCACCCATCAAGTTTTTAACTTTGGTAATCTTAAAATAAGGACTAATACATGGACCACACCGAGGCGGTGAAGGATATTTGCTTCTCTAGCGACGGGATCTTGTACAAATCCCAAATCTTAGTAACCATACCTGCAGAGTGAAGCAAATGGCAATGCTTGGGGAAGAATCAAACTGTGGAAACACTTGTGGTGGAACGGTTAGTTACAGAAGACGTTTATTTCATTCCAACATCAGCGAGAAGAAAGTCATATTTTTTTTATTTTTTTTGAAGAAAATCCGATTTTTCAATCGCTGTATCTTCAAATTCAAATATTTGAATCGACTTAAGGAAAAGATAGTTCCTCGTGTCTCTGGAACAGGCGTTTATCTACCAGAGCTGGTTCTGTAATCCGAGAGGCCGTTAATACCATTTCCTACTTCAGATTCGGGAAACCTGCCATCGGAAAATCTTAAGGCTCCACCACCCACTCTCAGACCTCCAAACATATTGTTATTGCCTCTCTGCTGCAAAGACGTCGCAGGATTCACTTGTGCTGGAAAATTATAACCGCCAGCGATCGGATTAGGCTGGAAAGCTGGCGGAAAACCAGATAAGTAACCGTTGTTGTTAAACATAGAATTCCCTAATCCTTGTCCTCCTGTGAATCCTGTCTGAAATTCAGAAAGATCAGAAATCTGAGATACTACTGGTGGTTGTCTCAGTTGAAAGTTGTTGTTACTTGCAAAAGACATAATCCCTTGGCTTGAAGAAGGAAACAACGAAGGAGCGACTGGATAACTCTGCAACGACGGCAATGTAGACAGTTTCGGCACATAGGGTATCACAAAGTTATGATCTTTCTGCGTTTCGGATCCTGTTCTCTCCACCATTGATGATTTGTTCTTGATGGTGTTAGCTTCTCTCGTCTTCTTTTGTTTCTCGCTCAAATTTGGAGCTTTGATGGCCAAAACAATGCTCTTCTGATTCATCACTGTCTCGTTCTTCTCATTCTCCATCTCGGTTTGCGCAGTAATCCCTTCTTGACCTTCTTGTTGTCGATGGAAGTAGTTTCTTCCTAAACAGTCTTGACCGCTTTTAAGAAACCTATTCAACGGGCCAGCATTACAATCAAGTTCTTGAATTTGATCTCCATTTTGCGCAATCCCTTTAGGTGGGTTCATCTCTTGACAGCTCCTGGGATAGTTATCCAACGTTCCAGCATTACACTCAAGTTCTTGAACTTGACCTTCACCGTTTTGCGCAATCTCTTTAGATTTGCTCATCTCTTGACAGCTCTTGAGATAGCTATCCAACGGTCTTGCAGTACAATCTAGTGCTGGAACTTGATCTCCACGGTTTTCCGCAATCTCTTTAGGTTTATTCATCTCTTGACTGATATCGTCAAGTTTACTCTGTTTCTCAGTCTCCTTCTCTTCTTCTTCCTTCTTCTTCCTCGGCATCCTCTTTTTAATTGATCTCTGCCCTGCTACCGCAGTGACCGCTCTCTTCTTTGCAGGCGGTCGAGACGCAACATTTTGATCCGATCCATACAATTCAGTCTTCACCCAATTCATTAAACTCTCTCTAGAAGACGTAAGATCATCAATCAACGTTTTCATAAACATTCCAACATCATCCGTCGGCATTACTGTTTCTTCTTTCTTTTTGTTCTCCTCTGCACAAACAGTTTTTGGTTTCCTAACTCTTACTTGCTTAGCTTTCTCAGGCTTACTCACTTCTTTCTTGGTTCTCCTCGTCCGGGTTTTCGCAGGTTGTTTTCTTGTCACTGTTTTTGATCCGTTTTCGAGCTGATTCGAATCAACAACAAGATTTGGGTTATGGATGATAGGGTTTCGGGTCGAGTTTGAATCTGGATCATCACTTGAAGAATCATCAGAGTTGTTCTCTTTCCTTCGAAAATCCCATTTCTCACTAAACTTTGGCTCATCTCCCATTCTTAAAGATTTCACTCTCGTTAAGATTTCAACTCTCAGTAAGATTTTTCAGATAGCTGCAAGAAATAAAAAAGACCGAGGACAAAACAACAACAACAAAACAAGGGTTAATGTTTCAAAACTGATGTTTTAGACACGTGAATATTTGCGTAAAACAATGATCATTAATCAAATCAATACTAATCATCTATGTTTTATAAGATAACATGAGTGTTCTATAAACAATGGGATATTGAACAAGGAAATAGCAAATATGTAAACCAACAGTATCCATAATATAAGATTCTAGATTCATCTTTGCAAACATCTAAAGAGAGAATGCATGAAGCAAAAATGATTTCTAATCCGATCTATATTTTCGAAAACTAAGAAGTGTAAACTAAGAACTATATGAGTTTTGACTTGCAATCTTCTGGTTATTAAAAAATGAATAGTGATAGATCTAAGAGTGAGATGTCAACAAATATACAGACATGTAAATGCAAGTTCTTACCGGAGAGAAGGATGTTCAGGACAAAAGACTCACCATCCTCTCTCGCTCTCTCTTTTCTCATTTCTCACTATGTATATACACTACACTACACATATATATATATCTTTATATGTCTTTAAATTTATGTTTTCGGTTTCACAGTTAAAAAGGAAAAAAATATGTTTTTGTCTGAAGAGATATTTTCTATAAAGAAGAGGTATATTGGATTTGCTAGACTAGTCATTGATTGGTTTTTAGCTTCTAAGATAATAATTATTTTAACTTTTCAACTCTAGTTTTAAACCATTTTTGCCCATTTTTTTATATAATTGAGTTGTTTTTCTTCGTATAATTTATAGAAACAATAAAACAAAGCAGTAATTTGGGATTTTCACCATATAGGTTGAAAGAATCAGATTTGAGTTTTCTTATTACGATTTTAATAATTGTTGGTTAATAGAAATGTTTCAAATAGCAAAATACTTTGATTAAAATTAGTTTGAGTTTCGGTTTAAAATATTAGAAACAAATAGAGTAGTAGTAACATGGTTGGTAATCAAAACATAATAAGACATGATTAGCTGGATAAATTAATAGAAAATGTGAAAGTAATTTGGTCAACATCTTTAAATTTGCAAGAAATGAGATATTACGGCATTTATTTTATTGATTCTTAATATGTTATTCAATGAAATCATTTATGAGCCAGTTAACAAAATTAATGATGCTACTTAATATGGGTTTCGTGTCATAACTTTTAACCTTTTTCCTATACCAAAAAAAGTACTTCCTCCGTTTTAAAATATAAGTTGTTTTGGAAGTTTTTTTATGTTTCAAAATATAAGTTGCTTTGATAATCCTATGTATTTTTTAACTTTATTGACTATTGTGTAACCAATAGTATTTTGCAGTCACTTTTTTCATTGGTTAAATTATTTTTATTATATATATAAATTGATAATTTTGAGAAGAAAAGTAGTTTCTTAATATTCGCACTTTTAGCCAAAACAACTTATATTTTAAAACAGAAGAGTATAATCTTCTCTCGTTTCGTGTGAAGCTTTATACCACTATTTTTTGTTTAAATTACTTTTCGTTATAATTATAATAATTTTCTTTTACAACAGAACCATTTATACTTTTTGGCAGCATAATTTTTGACATTTCATTTTCACATTATCTGTACCTTTCACCTTTCACATTTATCTTATATTTTTAAAATATTCAAAAAAGAATATTCAAAGTGTGATTAATTATACAGAATAACTTTGAAAATGATCTAAATTATGACTACTACTTTTGATTCACCGGTCAATTAAACAAAACTAGTAGCCTCGTCGAAAATACTCGTAGTTTTTGTTCTCTTTTTTTCTTTCTCTTCATCTACGTTAAGCAACAAAAAAGACATGAAATCTAATAAAGGTTTTTTGTTTTTACATAAATTCCTAAAACCCGGTTAGAAGAATACCAAGGATTAGAAAACCTAACCGGGGAAATGTTTTGCCATTAATTTAAACCAAGCTAAGCTAAGTAGTCTTCAACAGATCCACGCAACCCTTTGAAGTGCCTCTTTGATCATTCCTGGTGTAGCTATTTTCGATCCCTTATGCTGAAACCAAAACAAATTACCAAATGTCAATTCCGGTTTATAATTTAAATTTCGGTTAAGTAAAAAAGAGGTTGTAGAGATTATACCTTGCAATTGACGGTTAAGCAGAGTAAACCGTCTCTGGTCGAGGATTGTACCGAATGAGAATCCAAGTTGAGAACACTAATCACATCCATTATCTCAAGCAATACTCCTTCTCTCCAAGCACATCTAAGCTCAATAACCACCTCGTTACCAAACGAACCGATCCTTAAATTATCGGTTAGACCAGTATAACCGGTTTCTGCCGGTTCAGCTTCTCCAACCGGAACTATCTTCCCATTATCGGTTTCATTGTTTGTGCAATTGGCTGATGTTCTTTCTCCTGCATCGTGCGGTTTCTTCCTCTTCATTGCCATTGTCCCACGAGTTTCTGTATCGGTTGATTCTCTGCAAGACTCTAGTTCTTGAACCCGTCTTTCGAGTTCTTGAAGATACTCTATTGTATCATCAAGAATCGATACTTTGTCGATCTATCGAAAATGTTAAACCTAAAGATTAGTTTCTTATTATACGATATGGATTTGAAATTTTAAAGATTTGGTTTTATAGAGATATACCTTATTGATTGAAGGAATGATTGATCTCAAGATCATGAACCGTTCATTCAATTTCTCACGACGTTTCTTCTCTAAACCCGCGTTGTTCGCGGTTTCATCTCCGACCTCTGGTGAATCCAACAACAATTTCTCTTTTTGATGAGCTCGCGGAACCTCGAAAAGGATCTTCTTTATCATTCTTTGTGATGATGGTGCAAACACAGCGGTTCTTGATGATGATGAGGTTGATGATTTCTTCCACCTTGTGAAGCTTGACTGCTTATCGCAATTTCGAAATTGCGGTCCGAGAATTAACTGATGGTTGGTCTTAAAAATCGTGGAGATCACACCTTGGTAATGAACATCATCGATTCTTGGATCAAAAGACGACATTTTCACGTTTCTCTGTTGCTCTTGAATTTGCCCTAGTCTTTGAGCCCTACCTTTTCTTGCACTGTAAGAAACTCGTCCAGCCGCTGCTTCAACAAACGTTTGAGAGACGCAATCGCTGGAATTCAGCGATTGGTGAACGCAATTACTAAGCTCGTCGTCCATGAGCTGCCAGCTTTGCACCTGAGAAGCTCCTCCATTCATTTCTTCAACCATGAACGAATCATGATCTTCGGCTACTTGTGTATGTTCGGGATCGAAACCGTTGGTAGTTCTGCTCGGGGAAGTCGTCGGAAAAGGCTCAGTACCAAACATAGGAGCGTAAATCTCATCGCCTAGAATCTGTTGTGGATCGAGATCCATGTGATAATCGGATCTTGTTGGTAATATTGTAGCGTATGGATCAGGAGCTTCTAGGAATGATGTCTTCACGCATTGTATAACGTTCATGTCTTCTTGAATCTATGATATGAAAACGCACACAAGAAAATTCTTACACTTTTGTATGTTTTCAATTATAGACATGTAGAGTGCCTAATCCGTTTAACAAAAGCATCAAAAACCATATTAAACCTTAAGTGTAATTTAGGTTATCCGGTCTTCTTTTTCCTAGTGAAGTGTAACTAAAGGTAAACCGTAAACCTAATTGCAAAGAAAATTTCCCACAAAAATCAAACGTTTTTGAAACTTTTTAAACAAGATAAATTTTGTTAGAAACCACAAAAGAAACGTGGAGATATGGATTGAAGAGTTAATTTTTCAGTTAAAAACTGTGTTATAATTTGGAAAATTTGAGGCAAGAAAACGGAAATAGCGACTTACATGTTCTGTAGTACCGATCTCAACGACTCCTCCAAGGAACGGGAAGCAAACCACTGTCTTAACCGCAGCACTCTAAACCCGCACAAAGAAAAAGAAAAAGAGATGTAGTTAGCGTTACGAGTCTTTCGATTTTAGCGTTTCCAATCGCAGTAATGTTATATAGAGCGGCTAAAATGACTTTTACTAGAATACAACTTACTTTTGCCAAAAGAGAGCGGCTAAAGACTTTACTATTAGCGGTATGAGCGTTGCACAACCATATCGGTTCACCATGCGTAAACGTTCGTCCAGGCATTCTGCGAAGACAATGAAAATGAAAATGAACCTCAATATATTAAGATTAAACTTTTTCTGATTTAATCAAATGTATAACCAAATCCAAATCGTAAAAAAAAAAAAAAATGAGCCAAAGCGAATCAAAATAAAATCAATTCTAATTCAAAATAAAATAAAATAAAAATTCAAAGATTTCGAAAATCTCAAACCGAACTGAACTAAAAATTTGAATAGTAAATTATATTAAAATTAAATAAAATTCTGGGTCATAGATTAATTTCAGAATACCAAACAAAAAACCTAAACCAAGTGAAAAATAGAAATGCATAGACCTACCAAAAAGTAAGAAAACGGTATTTTGTCTTTTTATTTAAAACTGACACGATCAATCTGAACATGACACACACAAATAATAAATGTCAAAGCTGAGAGTGAAAAGACGGAATTACCCTTCACCAATGTTGAAGACGAAAGACATACAAACCAAGTAATACCACTCCGTGTCGGCGAGATCTTCCGGCGAGAGTGCGGCGGCGGAAGCTCGTCTAGTGACCTGAGATCCGGAGGAAGAAGACTCAGCGACGTTGAGAGACTCGTAGAGCTCTCGAAGTTGCTCACTCCTCCGTAAACCAAGCTGATCAGCTTTGATCTCCGAAGCTTGAATCGTCTTCCTCGTTTTGATATCTCCATTATAGTATCCATCTCCCCACTCTAGTACCCTTTTCATTTATACAAAACAAAAACAATACAAGAAGTTTGGGTTTTGGCTTAGGATCTTCATATTATAATTCCAAGAAAATAATAAAAGCTTCAAGGAAAAAACAAGAATCATGAAAAAAAAATGATAAACATTTTCTTGAAACTAATGAAAGAACTTCAAGAAAATCTTCAACAATAGTCTAAATTTGGGTAACAACAAAAATCGGATTACCAAGAAAAACAAAAAAAAAATTGTGTTGAATTTCAGATTTGAAATGAATAAGTTCACATTATTTTTACATTTTTAAAATCCTTAAGACAGTACCATAACAAAAAAAAAAAACCAATCGAATCAGAACCGAACTAGAAAACATTGCCTTGAGTTGAAATTAGAAATAGAACTCCACTAATGGAAATTAGAAGAAGAAAAAACTAATTTGAAGTTTAAACAAAGAAAGACTTACACTTAGTGCACTGTTCTTTTGATCTAACAAAACTTTAAAACTAAAGCTAACAAGTTTGGTGATAGTAAGGGTTATGATTATGAAACTTACCCTGATTGAGAAGCAGAGATAGACCAAAAAATTGCGTAACTCCATTGAATACTTCGAACTGAAACCGCAAGCTGTTTCTTCAGATTCTCCGGTACAGATGCTCTGTTTTGTCCGGAAGCCATTGTTTCATCATCCCTACATCACCATGAAACCAGCAGAGAGAGAGAGAGAGAAGAGAAAACAATCAAACCTTTTTTTTTTGTCCTGATTTAGAAAGTATAATAAGACTTGTTGAATTTAAAGCCAGAAAAGGAAAGATAAACCTATGTATATACATATTTTAAGTATTATTGACAAAACAGAATTGATTTTAAGGATTTTGAGTTTCTCATTACATGAAATGGTTTTGGTTTCCGCCGGCAAAAGACAAACAAACACAGAAATGTTTGAGTTTTTTTTTCTTTCTTTTTTAATCACTCCATAATGTTTTATAAATTGTTGAATATTAATTTTTGTTATTCTTGCTTGAGTTTGAACATGAGAGACTATAGAAGTGTCTACGAATCTAATTTTGTATTGATAGGACGGTATCTTAGTTGGGTACAGAAAAGAACACTGAAATTTATGACAAAATAAAATTAATAGAAAATTATACTCCTTCCGTTCCATGAAGATTGATGTTTTGGTTTTTTCACACAAATTAAGAAATAATTAGTTATAAGTTATGAATGCATTACTTTTTAATATTAAATATTTTTCAATATCTATTAACCAATAGTAATTCAGAATTTAAATACTTTTAATTAATGTTTTTTGAAATTTGCAAAAAATATCATTTAATAATCTAAAATATCAATCTTTAAGGAACAAAAAAGAAATTCAAAACATCAATCTTCGTAGAACGGAGAGAGTATAAAATGGCTTCACGAGAGAGAAAGAAGAAGCATAAGCCTTAAATAGAGGAAAAACGCAAAACGTGGAGTTAGAAATTAAATTGACTTGTCCAAAATGTTTTTTAGAGTTTTATATCATATAACTATATACCATTTTTTTCTTAAGTATTTAAGAGACGCTATGAAGATATCAAAGATAACAATTCGTTGTCATGTTTTTGAGACGGATAGAGAGGGAAATGGCTTCACGAGAGAGAAAGAAGAAGCATAAGCCTTAAATAGAGGAAAAATGCACAACGTGGAGTTAGAAATTAAATTGACATGTCCAAAAAAATTTTTAGAGTTTTATTTCATATAACTATATACCATTTTTTTCTTAAGTATTTAAGAAACGCTTTGAAGATATCAAAGATAAAAATTCTTTGTCATGTTTTTGAGACGGATAGAGAGAAAAATGGCTTCACGAGAGAGAAAGAAGAAGCATAAGCCTCAAGAAGAGGAAAAATGCAAAATGTGGAGTTAGAAATTAAATTGACATATCCAAAATGTTTTTTTAGAGTTTTATATCATATAACTATATGCCATTTTTTCCTTAAATATTTAAGAGATGCTATGAAGATATCAAAGATAAAAATTCGTTGTCATGTTTTTGAGACGGATTACTCATAATTTGTCAACATTACCAGAGCCCCGGAGAAATGGTTTGCCTTTGCCACATTGTTAGATGAGTTTTAAGCGTTTCGTTTTGATTTTCTTAGATGTTATCTCTCGTGAATTTTTTGAACCTTGAATTTAAAAATAGATTATTTAACTCATTTTACTCATATAGATGTTCAGAATCTATTCTTTTAAACACTTCTTTTCAAGATTAGGTGATCGGTAAAGAAGTTTGATGCATTTTCTTAATTAATGGCTGGTAAAAAATAAAAAACATTTGAATATAATAGATCATTTCTATTATTTTAAATAATGTTTAAAGTTCTTACAAACATCTTAAAAAATTATTTAAAAAAAAAAACTAAAACATTGTTCATTATCTCTACAAAAAACAATACTTATAATCAATGATAAATCAATCTAAATAGTCACGAAAAATAAAAACATAAATGATTTTGTACTAAAAGTTGAAACATCATTTAAAATGAAATAAAAAATTAGGCTAAAACCTCACTTAATATATCATAAACCGCTTCTACCTTATTTATTTTTAAAATTTTAAGTGAATTACTTAATGCATGTAGTTCATTGTTGTTGGTGAGCAGATCATGTAATGAACATTTCATGTCTCAAATCAAAGCCTATGTTTACCAAATAAAACAATAATCAGATCAAATTGATTTATTTGTTGGTGTCAAAGCAAATGTTAATTGCTAAAACTATCACAATAATAGAATAGTTGTGGAGGAAAAAATAAATAAAATAAGTACAGTCTTTACTACAATTGGGAAACACAAAAAAGGACATGAAATTAATGTTTTGCCTCGAGGAGTTCCCCCGACACAGACAGACAATCTTAATTTTTACAATCATATATTTTAAATATGCTAGTATATATTTAAGATATCTTTTTCAAAAACAAAATACTCCCATATGTATCTAAGATATTATTTCATCGGTCGATTTTCCCATATGGTTAGTATCTATATACAAGTACAAATATTTATGCCATTATATGAAGATAGGGCCATTAATTATTAGCTCTCTTTTTCTGACCTCGAGTAAAAAGAGAGACGTTGATTTCGGAAAAAGAAGAAAAATGTTTGGTCCCCTGCTAAACATTTCGTAGCTTTGTGTTGACTGTTGACTTTTCAATTAAAATATGATTTGCAAAGTTTTTGTTATACAATTTTATCAAATTTATTAATTTAGTAATTTAATATTTATGTATGATAAAACAACTAATGTTTATAGATACAAAATAATATGTGTTTAAATTAAAATAAATTAATTTTCTGATTTAATATTAATACTATTTAAAAACATGAAGTGATTATCAATTATTTCGGTATCAATAGTTACTATTTAAAATATATTTGTTTAAAACTTTACTACGCACATATATATCACAATTAGATAAATCATATTATCTAAATAACCAATTACGATTTTGAAGATAAAATTTATCAATTATTTTCTTATAAATCTTTATAGTATGATTTCTTATCAATTTTTTTGTCATTTATCTTCGTCTCATGAGTTATATATATTTTGATTTTTGTTCACCGTATAAAACTATTTGAGATTTTCTGATACTATGTTTTAAACGTTGTTTTTTCCTCATAGGTTGACAAATAAAATAGTTAAGATAGTTAAAGATAAATTTTGAGAAATATCACTTTTCAAGTGCCAATTTTCAAAAATCCCACATTTTCAAAATCTTTGTAAAAATATCATTTTTCAAAATTATTTACTCATTATATAATTTATGTTTGGGTTAACTATATTGTATTATGGTTTACTTTTGAGGGTTTAGGGATTTTTAGGGATCAAAACAATTTTTAAAGTTTAGAATTTTAAGATTTAAATTCTAAAAAATCATAATTAGTGGTATTTTTGCAAATTGATAATCCATAGTGGTATTTTTGCAAATTTACACATTAAAAGTGGTATTTTGCAATTGTCAATGTGTGGTTAAAAAAATGAAGTTGTATTAAATGTAAGATTTTATTTTTATTGAGGTATAAACCTTTTAATAAGAGACAAAACCTTTCACATTTCATAAAATATATAGATTTTAAAAAGGGTTTAAAAATATTAATAAAAAATTCTTTTGCTTTTAACATTTTAGATATATGGCTACGTAAGTTGATTTTTACTAATTGTTTCAACTATAAATTCAAAAACACATTTTGTTTGTTAATATATGTAATATATATACATATATATATATACATATATATATACATATATATATAGATAAATATTGCTTTAATATATATATATATATATATATATATATATATATATTTGGTAAAAAATAAATTCACATATTACTAATAAAATCTTGTGTAGTCTTAAATTTATAAATTTTTTATTTTCACTCTATTAGTCTTTCACTATATTTATTCTAATTTAATTTTTTTAGTTATACAAAACCAATAAATAAGGTTTATTGAAGATATGATTCGCGCATCGCGGGAGTTTTTGTTTTATAATTTTATTAAATTTAATAATTTTTATGTATTTATCTAGTAGTTTAGTACTTATGTATGATAAAACAACTAATTCTTTGTAGATACAAAATAATATTTTATTTAAATAAAATAAATTCATTTTGTGATTTAGTATTAATAATGTTTAAATTTATGAAGTGATTATCAATGACTTCGATATCGATAGTTCATGTTTAATTTTTTTTTAAACTTTATTACGTACATATATGTGACTATTAGATAAATCATGTTATCTAAATAACCAATTATTGTTTAGAAGATAAAATTTATCATTTCTTTTTGTCATTTATCTCTTTGTCGTGAGTTTATATATATTTTGAATTTTGTTCATCGTAGAAAAATATTTGAGATATTGTGATACTATTTGTTGAACGTTGGTCTTCGTAATAGGTTGATAAATAAAAATATTAAGATAATTTTTAAGTTTAATGTGTGGTTAAAAAAAAGATAGATTGAATGTAAGATTTCTTTTTATTAAGCTATAAAACTTTTTAATAAGAAAGAAATCTTTCATATTTCATGAAATATATAGATCTTAAAAATAATATAGAATTTTTTTTTTCACATTTTAGAAAACATATGGTTAGGTCATTAATTTTTACTAATGATTTCAACTATAAATTCATAAACACATTTGAATTTTTTTTAATATGTGTAATATATATAGATATATAAACTCATATTATTATTACTAATAAAATCTTGTATAGTATTAGATTTATTAGTTTTTATTTTCATTCATTTTTTTAGTCTTTCACGTTTTTGTTTTAATTTAATTTTTTTATTAGTTATAAAAACATATAATATGATTTAGTTTGTATTAATTAAATATTTTAAAACCTAAATGTTTTAAAAATAGTTTTGCATATGTGGACACTCTAGATAGAGATAAAACTCTCTAATTATATAATAGATTGGAGGCTTAGAACACCTCCAATGGGGGTATCTCCATGAATTTTTTAACAATAAAAAATAATGATAAAGGAAAAAAGAGAAAGAGAAGAGTTTATTCTTGGAAAAACTTTGCAAAAATGTTTTGATATCTATATGAGATTTGTCACTTTATTCTTGGTCCATTTTTATTTTTATAATTTAAAACTTAAATAAATAACTAAAATCATTAAAATAATATATATAAGAAACTTAGTGGGTTTCTAATGATGGAGGTGCTCTTAGGTAATTAATTGGCTCTTTAGATGTTTATGGCTAAATTGTTGTCCTCTTTTTTTCTTGTTTTAAATTGGAGGCTTAGGTAATTAATCGGCTGTTTAGATGTTTGTGGCTAAATTACTGTCCTCTTTTCTTCTTGATATAACCAAAAAAAAATTTCATAAGTAATTTTCAGACTATGTAAAGTTGGATTTGTTATCACTTATCAGGTCTGATTGGTAACTTGAAGCGATACAATTTTTTCAGTTGTAAGATGAAGCGATAAACGATACAACATTGTGCAAAACTAAAAGAAATAGCTGTAAGAATAAGCTATACAAATAAAACTGAGTGTAATGCTTTTTGATACGCATTTATGATTGGTACAATCTAAAACGTTACAAATTGTAAAGTGGTTGTAAGTTGTACAGATTGTGTTACCAATCTAATCTGATCATATAAAGTGTATCTAGTGGTAAGTATGAGCATTCGTAAAACTAATAGGCATCAATAGTTCACCCTAGTTCTTTTTCAAGTACCAAAACCCAAAAAAGCCTTTGAAACATAAATTTAAGGCGTAATCTTTATGAAAATAAATCTCTGTCTCAGCTGTTTTAGGCTTCGAATGGCGACGTCAAGTATTGCCTTATCCAATGCTGAACAATAACAAAAATATATATTTATATATGTGTATCTAACCAAATAAAAAAACAAATAGATACGTTCCTTTAAAACGCTCTCTGGCCCTGGTGCCGAGGTAGCCGTCGTCGCATCTCCGGATGACCGGCAGTCTTCTTCCTTCGACATGTGCTAGGATGATGTCTTACTGGCCACTCGCCGGTGTGCTTCTTCACCGGAGAGACCCAACCCTCCGACCAACCCTCCCCCTCTCTTTGAAGGCTTTAGTTGAGCCATTGGCTCTGCTCCGCTATGTGTCCTCCGCACTCCCCTCTCATTATTTCGAGATGACGGAGAGTTCTCAGGCAAGGCCATCTCCTCCACCTAAGCCGTCTGACTCGCCAGGCCCAACCCCTGCACCGTCGCGCTCGCTCAGCCCTTTTCACCACCGTCTAGCTCTACCGACAACCTCCCTAGATCTGAACGGCACCGGATCTAGGTAAGGTTCATGGTGCAATATCGATGGCGGGTTCCCAAGCCACCTCCACCGTGGTCTTAACGGCGGAGAGATTATCCTACCCCTAGCTCAGTCTCCGGCTTCAATCCTTGCTTCGCCGACTGCAACAACTGTCTTTTCACCGGATTTTCACTTCGACTTCTATGGAAGAGAAATCAACTTGACTCCGACTTCTGTAACGACCGCGAACCAAAATCGTAGATTTTCGGTCGTGTCGATCGACACAGGTAGTGTGTTTCGATCGACACGAGTTAAATTGAACCGGGTCGGTTCGATTTGAGTGTTGGTTTGTGAACCCGGTTTAGGGTGAAACCCTAGGGTTTTCCTATAAATAGGGGTTGGCCACATTTTTCTGAAGTTTTTCAGTTTCAGAAAGTTCCAGAAAAGTTCAAGAGAGTTCCAGAGAGATTTGTGAGAGGAGATTCGTTTGGGAGGCTTTGGAGATCGTTCTTAGAGTGATTTCTCGTGGGTGGAGTGTAGATCTCGGTGTCGGGGTCTGGTTCTTGGCATTTTCATCCGTTTTCCTCCTTTTCTCCTTTCAAATCCAAAGTGAGTGCGTGACCATGGCTTATCTGGGTAAAGGAGGTGATAGGATATGTTTGTTTGTTGTTGGTTGGTGTATTTCGTGATGTGTTGAGTAGATTTGTGCAGGTGAATCGTTTGGAATCGGGCCATGAGAGGATTAGGCTCGATTTCCAGTTCTGTGTCGTCGTGTCGATCGATACACGTTACTCGTGTCGATCGACACGAGGTTCATCGATTCCAGGTTTTGGGATCACTGTGTTGATCGACACATGGCCAGATTTGGCGAATATGTGTTGTTTGTTCTTGCTTGTCTTGTTGCGTGATCACCCTGGTATTGTATCATTTCTCTTATGCATGTGTGTATAGCCTTGTAGATGGGATAACCGTCTCACTGAGTATTTATGATAATACTCACGCGTCTCGTATAACCATGTGATGCAGGTAAAGACAAGGTGTGATCGTGAGATCGTGGCGAGGAAGAGAAGATGGTCTAGGGACTCGATTGTCTGCTCGTTATTGTAGAATTGCTAGGGTGTTAGTAATTCTGGAACATGTTGGATTGTTATTGACTTGTGTTATTATTTGGATTATGGTTTATGTTTGAATTGGATCGTTGATTATGGGATTGACTTAGTACTGTTAGTGTTCAATAAGTATGGGATTATTAAATGTTGTTATTGGTTTGTTGTCTTCCGCATGTTGAGAATTAACCGTTGAGGATTATCATTTGCGATAATGATAATCCGGGTTTTAAATTGGATTTTTTTTTAAATTTTCGGGTTGGGTCATTTCAACTTTCGCCTCCAGTTCGCCCTTCCCGTCGTGGTAACTCTTCTCCGACCAGTCATCACGGTGGCCGTTCCCCCTCCTCCTTAGAGGAAACAAACCCTACAACTCTCTAAACCTTATTAAGCTATGGGCCTGGCCCAATCTGCAATTTGGGCCTTCTAGCCAAACAAAGTTGCATAGCCCATCAAGCCTCAATCAGTTATGAGCCTGGCCCAGTTCGGGATATGGGCCTCCTAGCCCATCAAATCTGCTTTCCAAGGCCTTGCTGAAGCCCAATTGGAGTATTGCACTCATTAATCCTGGCCCAGCCCACATGGTATCAAAAATCAGATTTGCAAAAATCACACTTGCTTTTGAGCTCACTGGCTTCTCTCCTTTGAGAAACCCAAAGTTTTCTGGATTCTCAAATCCTGTAATTTACTCTTGGTGGAAGAGTATAATTCCACCGTCTTCCATCTCTTTGAGACTGGTCGTATATTCTTCCTTCTCTTGGAGAGTGATCGAATTCCAAGCTTTATGCCGCGATCTACAAAGTCACATTAGAAAGTGACCAACCTGAAACTCTCCGGCTTTGCCGCGAAAACCCTCTTGACGTATCTGAGACATGACTTGGATCCGCTGTCTATCTCCTGCGATGATCTATCTATCTTATGGTTTATTCACTTAAATTATGTTGTATTATTGTTGGAGGATGCTTAATTCCCTCTCTTTGTACATTAATCGGTTAAATGAATGAAGAAAGTTATTTGAAAAAAAAAAGGTATATGTGTATCTAAAAAAATTTTATGTACATATGTATATATGTATTTTTGTTATTATTTGTCACGTAGCGTATTGTCACCAAAATGGAGTTTAGAGTAAAATTCTCTCCAATCCTATTCCACTTCTAATTCCAAATATGGAGTAATCCCATTTTTCATTCTATTTTTTTTTGTTTTTCATTCCAAATTCTACTCCAAAATGAAGTAGGGTTGGAGTAAAACTCAACTCCATTTTAGAGTTACTCTATTTTAAAGTAAAAAATAGAGTAATGGGTTAGAGATGGCCTTAGAACCTTAATGCATCTGAAATTACTAATTAATACATACTAAAGTAACTTTATTTGACGACCAGAAAGAGTACTCTTTCTACTTTCTTTTCTTATTGATTTTGACATATACAGCACGGTGAAATCAATGTAGTGAATACGACCACTTGGTTTCAGTATTTAGGGCATGTACGAGAAGATGAGATTCAATGCAATGTATCTGACAATGGAAGCACGACACCAGTTTGCTATTAACTGGCATTTGGCAACAACCCTAATACATACTTGGTGACACAAAACCGTGCATATATGATATATACCCGAAAATGTTTGGTGACACAAAACAATATTGTACTCCTTCTGTTTCTAAATGATGTATTTTCAAAAGTTTTCACACCTATTAATAAAACATATTATTCCCTATGTATTAAATTAGATGATTTTCTAGAAATTTTTTTTGTTCAAATTAGATGATCTTTTCAGATTTCAATACAAAATTAAATGTATTTTTATTTAATTTGACTATTTATATTATTCAAATTAATTTTTTATTGGTTGAACTGTATTTAATTGGATGATAAATGATGTTTTAATTTGAAAAAACTAAAGAATTTAAATTTTTCTTAATTTGTGTGATAAATCTTTAAAAACTATTTATTGTGATACAGAAGAAGTAATTTTTAACAATAAATGCATCATTTTTTGTGTTAAACAATTTTCTATAACTTTTAGCCAATAATAATTCAACAAAATCAATTAATATGTCTTAAAATTCACAATTCATCATCATTACCTCATTAAAACTACATATAAAATGTAAAAAATCAATATTGTAGGAACACATTTTTTTTCCAGAAAATCAATCTTATAGAAACGGAGGGAGTATGATTTAATCCTTGATATAATCCTTAATACTCCCTCTGTTTCATATTACTTGATGTATAAGGTTTCTACACACAAATTAAGAAACCATTTAATTTCCTATTTTTCAATATAAAATGATCAATTTCAGTACAATTCAACCAATAAAAAACAATCTGCAAAATTTAAACAGTCAAAAACAACAAAAACACAAATAATTTGACATTGAAAACTAAAAAATCATCTAATTTGAGACAAAAAAGTCTCTAAAACATAATCTATTATGATATAGAAGGAGTATCTACTATAATATTTTAAACAGAAATCTAAAGTTATTGAGACTAATGAAAAATGGTTTAACCCCACCAAACTAAATAAAGAATGACTGATAATTTAAACTTTGTCAAAATATTTTTAGCTTTATCCGTAAGAAAAAATGAATTCAAATTGAAAAACATAGACCCAAGCAAAACTTGATTTGTCAAATTATTTTCTTTGAGAACAAAATTGGATCAACATTTAAAACCAAAAAATCGATTCAAATGAAACTCATACTAATTTTTGGATATAATATTTTATAGATTGAGAACATCCAACAATAAGACAAAAACCAAACAATAATTCACATTGACATGATCGAGCACTCTCAATGACAAGAAACTTATTGAATATTTAAAATCTATTATTTTTTTAAGTTTTATTTAATTTTATTTAATTATTTATTTAAAAATTAAATTACTAAAAAATATTGAACCAATTAAAATTCAACAAATGTCAAATGGGTTTTTAAAATCCTTAGAAACCCATTTGACATTGGTTGAATTTTAATTGGTTCAATATTTGTTTAGTAATTTAATTTTTTGTTTTCACAATACATTTTGTTTTTTTTAATCCTTAATTACTATCAAATATTATATGCATTTTAAGGTAAAGAAAAGCAACTTTAATGCTTTAGTGCTTTGGCAACGTAAATAAATAACCGAATCGGCGCCAACATATTTTAACCCTTTTTTTGTCAACAGTTTTTAATCCAATTTTTAGAACACATGGCTTTTCGAACACTGATGGTGTGTGTATCTATGATACAGTATATATTTATAGTCAAACAATGTGACTGAAAGTTTAAAATTTGGTTTATGATTTGATCCAAAGATCATGGTTGAGATCAAGAGGTAGAGAATCACATGAATTTGGATGGGAATTAAAAAAATTACTATAATTATAGTGGTTTGATGAGACAATTAATAAAGAAGAAACCAAGAGTCATTATTGTCACTGGCTATGTTAATTAACCCTTCAACAATATAAAAAACTTGTCATTTCCCAAACTTGTCATTAATACTTGTTGCGTCTCAATGATAATCATAATGACTATTAGACCTTGATTATTTAATCATATCATTAAGCTCGTATCCTCTTTTGTTTTATCTTACTTTATTTTTATAACATTATTTTCATTAGACTCTGTTCATTTATACATATACTTTTATATCCATCATTTGCACCTATTTTAAATTACAATATAAGTTTTATGCAATCCTCGTATAACTATCCTTATCGGTTTTTTTTTGTGAGTAAGCAATCATGTCAGCTAACATGTATATAAGTATATTATTTCTCGAAGATGTATTTAAAATTATTATACAATGATTTATAGATGAAAATAAGTTCATATTCCCTCAGTTTCATATCATAAGATTTTTCATTTGGCCATTCATTTAGAATTTGCAATGCTTAATCACATCATGAGAAATAGCCCCAAATATCACTAACTAGAAGTGAAAAATTTCTCATACTTTTTTTTTTATATATACTCAATCGGTTGATCTGGTCAGCTCCAATAGAAACACACCAAAATGCTACATAGTAAATTTCTCTCCGAAGTACCACCACACAGTCTGATCCAAATTTGGAATGCCTTCCAACTAATGTCAAAGGATAGTCAGACCGTTTGCATTTCTGACTACTAGATAAAAATGACAACCCACAAGATGCTGTTAATAGCGAAAGAAGAAGATCAAACCCATGATCTGGGAGTTGCACCCCTTCACCCAAACCGCCTTACCACTAACCCACCACCTTACGGGCATTCTCATACTCTCCATAGCCCAAATCCAACTAATTGCTTCCATCTTCGAATTGACTTGAGAAAAGAACCTATCTTACGATTATGATCGAATTACCTCACACGATAAATATAGATATTTGTATAGGACATTGATTTACCTACTTAACTTAAAGCTAAATGTTTGTGTAATAACTTAATTAATACGTTACAAGAGTATAATGAAAAAAATAACCAATCATTTTGTCTATTTCTTATGAGAAGGGTAAGTTGGACCCAAAAAAAAAATCTCTGTTCCTTAATTTTTAAAAACTCAATGGCATGCACTTGTCTTCTATTGTTATCAATCCGTTAACTAAAATTATATATGGTGGTAGATAGGTATATATAATACTAAATCGAAGGAGTAATATCGAGAGAGAAGAACATATAAAAACAATCCTCAGAGAGATTCGCCAATTAATAAATTGGATGGTCCGCTGTTTTCATGGTCCCCTTTAATTAGCATTAATAACATTGTCAGCTCGGGCCAATCTCAATTATTTTGCTCATTATAAAATACACACTAAGTAAAACAATATTAATACTATGTATATTCCAGTATAAGTAATAAATTTTGATGCAAAAGTATACGTCCTTCAGGACTAAGATCAATATTTGTTTGCACGTAAAGTTAGAGGTTCAACCTGAGGACTGGTTTGATATGGATTTAGTTTCAGTTTGGATTTTTTTTTTTATAACAAATATATGTAATTGGAATTTTTTTTTTCTTTTTCCGAAACATGAACTATCCAAAGACCCTCAAAAGGGAACAAAATTTACATAGCGGAAACCTAAACTGGTCAAAGATCTTGCTAAGGCATTAGCCTCACATGAAATAGTAGTTTGTCGACACGGTTTATATTACTACGGTACTAGTTTAGCTACATAGCTTGGAGTATTAGACATTTATTCTTCCGCCATATAGTAGATCAGATTATGTTGTTTTTCTCTAATTGTATCCCCTATCTAGCTAGACATTATATGATTATATTATATAATTAATTAGTTTCTCTTGTTTTTTATGTTAAAAATATATAATTAGTTATTCTCAAAAAAAAAAAATATATAATTAGTTTGTCTTTGTAACCACGATAACCTTTTGGATGATGTATATACATGAAGATAGGGTCAGTATGCATGTCACTGTCTTATTTATTTTACTTTGTCCCTCGCGTATACGGTATACGGACTCAAACACGTAGAAAATACATATAGCATACTATATATATGAATGTGTGTATATATATATATTTATAATTATATACACACGTTTGGCAGTTTGAGTTAAATGATCATGACGCCCTCTGAGTTTATTTTTATTATTAATATTAATACTTCTATAATATATAGTATATAGTACCTATTAATTATTAGTTCTTTCTATTATACTACATTTTAATTCAAGTAAAATAGAATGACGTTTAATAATAAAATTATTTAAACCTTTTATGATGTCACTTGAAATCATTTTTGAACTGTTTATTTTTATTCTTGTTTCTTACGTCTTATTGCTACAAATTATTATTTTTATCACACTGTCAACTTTGATAATGATGAGACCTAATATTTTCACATTATTTTTATTTTTTACATTAAAATAATATAACATCAAAATAGTGTTGAGTTTTTCTCTAATAAAAAAAAATATTTTGAATATATTTTTTTCTCAATTCTTTAAAATTTACGAATACATTTTTTTAAATTAAAAAATTATGAAACATTTATATAAAATACACTGCAACATATAAAATAACAAAATATTAATATATTTTATTTAATTATCACCAAACATATTAAATTTTAGGGTTAACCATCACTAATTGTATATGTTTTTTATCATTTTTGAAATTGCTTAAAATTGAAAAGATTTTTTTATAAATACTAAAAATTTAACATCAAAATGGTATAAATTTATTTTTAACATCAAAATAAGTTTATACCATTTTAGTTTTAGAAATGATATTAAATTAAAAAGAATTTTACACCAAAATGAAATTTAATATAAGATTTAGTGTTGGATTAGAAATGTTTTTTCTGATATCGGTTTAGATGAATATAACGACGACTTTGTTTTGGGTTTTGACAAATCAATTTGCGTTACAGTATAAGCCACGTGCTTGGTAATAAAAGATTTCTGAATTATGTTTTCTTATTTATTCCAATATATATGGTGTAGTTAATGCGAAAGCACATTCTCTTACTTTTTCAACATTTAATATTTATCATATTTATAACACTATTTTACTCCACCACTCTTTTCCACGATCTATGGATGATCAGCGTGGTGCCACGCATGCATGAACAATCATAAACATATAAAAAATAATCTTAAATATAATCTTAAATATCATTCATAAATACTAGCTGATTTACTGAAAAACAACTAACAATGATTTCTGAATTTCGATCAAGTGCTGAAATGAAATCAATGTAATACTAACTGTTTCTGAACCGAGAATACTATTTTATTTCTGCTTACGTAAAACGGTAAAAGTAAATATATTCTCTTACGATAAATAAGAAACAAAGTAAAAGTTAGACAGTCTAAAGAATAGTTATGGAATGAAACTGTTTCTTGTGTCATAATACTCGTAGTTCTTTTAGAATATAAACATATTCTCGCAGTCGAATATATATATTCACTGCAAACTGCAAATCGATTTTAAAGTTCTGATAAATTAACAAACTAATTAATATATGTTGTTGTAATGTGTATAAATATGCCAATATATACTTTCATTTGGTTGATAAAAATCATAAAATTGGCCTTTTTAGACAATGGGCCTTTTTAGTCAGTAAACGTGTAGTTAGTTAACCGTCGAAGCCCAATTTCGATAATTTACTCCTTCCAACTATTAACAATTTTACGCTTAACGACATCTCCAATTGTACTCTATTTTTCCCTATATATTATATTTCATTTGTTCCATGAAAAATGATGTTTTTGAATTTTATTTTTATTTTTAAAAAATTGATATTTTACTTTTTAATTAATACAGTTTTTTTTACAAAATGAATTTCATTGGCTCTAATGTGTTTTAATTGTTTTGGAATTGTGTTAAAAGTTGTTAGATTTACTTTTTCTTAATATATGTGCAAACCCCAAAACATCAATATTCATGGAACGGAAATAGTATGTTTTAGAGCAAAACCATTTGTGGAAACTCCCTTGGCCCAGTGGTTTGGTTAAGAGTTCATTAATGTTTCTACACTAGAAGATCTAGAGTTCGAATCCCAGAAGATGCGATTTATTAATATTAATGCAGATTAATGAAGACAAGTTTACAGGAGATCTTCAGCATAAGATAAGATATAATCGTTTGACATGGATCAAAGCAGAAGATTTGTCCGTTGTAGAATCATCGATGTACCAGTTCTCATAATTTGTAATAGAATAATAATAAATCAAGACGTTAAAAAAAAGAAGCAAAACCATCTTCAGTGGTATTGTATATCTTACTCTAAAAATAGAAAAATGAACAGTATATCTCTATATTTGAAGGAACACTGTACATTTTTCTATTTTTAGAGTCAGAATTTTTTTATTGACAAAGTGATCTTTGAATTTTAGTATGCTACCATTTTAAACCCAAACAAATATTGTATGTTTTAATTTCTTATTTAAATAAAATCATATCAGCAAAAAATAATTTTTTATTTTTTTAAAACACGTTAACTTAACATCTGTGGGAGAAATACGCTATTGATAATGCTTAAATAAAAAAGAGAAAATGCATTAGTTATTTGTTTTTTAATTTATGCAGTATAGAAAAAGTTATTTATATCATAAATGTTTAATTTCAATAATATTGTAATTTTATTGAATTATTGTTACAAATAATATATATGGGTATAATTTATAAGTTTTAAAAGTAAAGGGTTTAATAAAAAATTTATAACATTTATTTTATAATATTTTATTTTTAGAATAAGAAATAGAGACAATCATTGGAACAATATTTCATTTTTAGATAATATATTTTTAAAGAAAAAAATAGAGACAACCACTGGAGATGGTCTAACCTTTTTATTTGCACTTATTATACAGAAAACTAAATACATCATCCAAATTTACAAAAATAAGTGGGATATTAGATTGCGCGGTGTAAAATAAAATGACGTAATTTTATGTAGAAAAGGATTATGGGATTGATTGATTGGTTTTCCCGCTAACAGCTGCAATCTGAAGTCCAAACCAAAAATCCTAAATCTCATTCTTGCATTCAGATTCACTGTTCACTGGATTTTTTTTTGTTTGGGTCGAAATTTGCTTATATTAATTTAAACCATTAAATGGGGGGGCCAGTTTAGATACCAGGGCTGATTTTGCAAGGCAGTCAGCCTGAGAGTTTCGATCTCATTGAATGAAATCAAAAGATACAACTTTCAGATTTTGAGAGATTTGGTGAATGTCCTGGAGAATTTCATAGATCTCTAGATTGGATCCTCCTTTGTTTATCAAATCGATGAGTTGTTTGCAATCTGATGCTACACACTCGATCCGTAGACCTTAAACCGTTGCTTGGATCAAGCCTTCACGCATCGCTAGAGCTTCCGCCATGAGGGAATTGGTGATTTGAGATATTCCTCGGGCTCCCTGGGCTAAGATCAATCCGCTTTGATTGATGATGATCCAACCGATTCCTGCCTCCTTTGAGTCCGCTCTCCAAGCTCCGTCGGAGAATAGACGTGATCCAGATCCTGGTAAGTTCTCTCGGGCTTCTTCAGTAGAAGTTGATACGATCGGTAGTGTGGCTTGTGCCTCCATCCATTCTTTTGAGTCTGTATCACCTTTGTTACTGTCTTTTTAACCGTAAACACCCGATTGTTGAATATTTTGTTTTTCTGTGCTTTTATAGTGTCCATAGGATCCAAGGAGTAGCGGTCCCATTGATTCTGGATGGGGGTAGGTAGACAAGCTGTTTGGAGAGTATCAAGTCGGCTTCTAGATCAGGTACTTGTACTGGATTGACTTGGGTTTTGAAAGGAGCCATGTTCCACACTTGTGTCACGAATTGGCAATGGAAGAATAGGTGGGTAATGGTCTCTGGTTCTCCACACCTGCATCAGTGACCTTGGTTGATGATTCATCTAGATGCTAGCTGCTCTCCCATGGGTAAAGCCCCACTCATAAGCTTTCCACATAAACAATTTTAGTTTTTGTGAGATGTTAGTATTCCAGATTTATGTGTTCCACCTAAATGTAGGTGTAATGGGGGCCACTTCCGTTGGTGTATCCTTAGCTGAATGGTATCCTGACTTCACTGAGTATAGGCCTGAGGGGTTACCAAGCCAGGCATACTTGTCCTCTGCACCTGTTAAACTTGGCTGCAGTTGTAAGATGCTCTCGTGAAATCCTGGGAGCTCCTCAGCTTTCTCTAAGTTCCACCCTTTCCTATCAGGTAACAAAAGTTCCTCCACTAACATATCTTTAGTATCTTCATTTGGTGGCCCAATTGGCTTTTGTGGTTGGGATAGTGATAACCAAGAGTCTTGCCAGACTTTAGTAGTTTTTCCATTCCCAATAACTTTGCCAAGTTTCTGTTTCAGTAATTCCCTGCTGATTATGGTAGCAAGAATTTGGTGTATTGAGCTCTCTAAAAAGGTGCTTGAGTGGCAGTTTTTGCCCAGGAAAGTTTTTGCAAGGAGACAGTCTAGTTTTGTTAGGATTCTCCTAATCAACTTGGCCAGAAAAGCATCATTGAAAGTAGAGATGTCTCTGAAGCCCAATCCCCCTTGTTTTTTTTCCCTTGGTAAGTTTATCCCAAGACACCCATCACATCTTTCTCTTTTCCATACTTGAATCCCACCAAAATCTAGTTAGAGTTGATTGGATCCTTTTACACAGACTGTTTGGAATCTTGAAGCAGAACATGGTGTAAGTTGGTATTGAGGCCAATACTGATTTCAGGAGAACCATCTTGCCTGTTGAGGAGAGAAATTTTGAGGACCAGGAGATAGCTTTTTGGCGCATACGGTCCACAATGAGGGTGAATAGATTTTTCTTCCTTCTGCCAAAGTATTCATGAAGTCCTAGATACTTCTCCACTCCACCCTTCTTTGTTATAGATAAGTCCCTCTTAACTCTCACTCTTATGTCATGTGGAGTTTTGGCCGAGAAAGTAATTGATGATTTTTGTGTATTGATTCTTTGGGTTGATGCTTTTTCGTATTTTTACAGTATGCTCATTAAAGTATGACAACTCTGAGTGGTTGTTTTGCAGAAAAACATAGTGTCATCAGCAAAGAGCACGTGGTTGATTCTCGGACTTTTCCTTGCAACTCTCAAGCCTGGTAAGTTTCCATTAGCTTGTGCTTTTCTGCATAGTCCTGACAAAACTTCACTACAAAGGATGAATAGGTAAGAAGATAGTGGATCCCCTTGCCTAATTCTCCTCGTAGGTTTAATAGCTCCCTTAGCTGTTCCATTTAGTAGAAAAGAATAGCTAACCGTAGATACGCACTGCATGACCCATTGTATCCACTTGGAATTAAAGCCAAATTGGATTATAACAGCCTTGATGAAATCCCATTCTAGCCTGTCATAGGCTTTGCTCATGTCTGTTATAACAGCCATGGAGCATCTCTTTTCTACCTTGGATGATTTCAGGTAGTGGAGGACCTCATGAGTGATCAAGGCGTTATCAGAGATTGCTCTACCCTGGACAAAGGCTGATTGATTCTCAGAGATAAGTTTCTGAAACACCGGTTGCATTCTCTTGGTAAGGATCTTAGAAATGACTTTGTAATATACATTACAAAGGGCTATTAGTCTGTACTCTGGGAGGATTTTAGAGCTCTTGACTTTGGGAATTAGTCTGATGTGGGTAGAGCTGAGTGAGCTTAGGAGAGTGTCAGTCTTAAAAAACTCTTGAATCTCTTTGACAATATCAGAGCCTACTATAGACCAATTTGATTGAAAGAAACCTATTGAGAATCCATAAGGACCAGGTGCTTTATCTGCATGTATGGAGAACATAACATTTTTTATCGCTCTAGGTTGGATCTCTAATCAATTTCATGTTTTTTTCTTCAGATACTATCTTATCAATTGTCTCCACAACTATTCTTTTCCTTTCACCCGGTTGTGAGGAGAAGAGCATGTTGAAATATGATGTAATGACACACAGGATTTGCTCTTCTTCATAAAGGGGTACGCCTTCTTCAGTTTCCAAGACTGAGATTTTGTTTATTGTTCTTCTAACCTTAGTACTAGCATGAAAGTAACCAGAATTTTTGTCTCCCAGGCTCAACCAGAGTTGTCTACTCTGTTGTTTCCAGAAGGATTCTTCAGCTTGGTAAGCCAGAGCTAGCTCCTTGGATATAGTTTGTATCAGGAGCATCTCTGTTTGAAGATCTGACATGGCTTCCTCTAGTTATAACCTCTTTTTCTCAATAACCTTCTAGCTATTTTGGCGTTTTTCCTTACTCCATTTGATAATAGCCCTTCTACAAAAACTGATTTTGCACTCAATTGATCTATTAGGGCTTGCCATCCATATTTTCTCAACTATCTTCTTAATTTCTTGGTTGTCTCGTAGGTTTCTGTCAAATCTGAACAGTCCCTTGGTCTTTTGGAGCTTATTGAGAAGTAAGATGCAATTGGTCTATGGTCAGAGCCCTCAAACTTCAAATATTCACTGCGTGCTGAAGGGTAAGCATCAAACCATGCACAATTAGCCATTGCTCTGTCTAATCTGCAAAAGACAGTGTGCTTGTGTATTTGCCCTCTTTTGGAGAAGAAATTGCATGTATGCTGTAGATCATAGAAGTCACATTCAGAGAGGAAATATCTGAAAGCCACAAAAGACCCTTCAGCTCTTAGAGGTCCTCCTTTTTCTCAGAGCTGTCTACTATTTCATTAAAGTCAGGGAGTGGCCCGGAGAGAAGCTATCACCGTTAGTTGTTCCCATACTCTGCTTCTGGCAGATTGATCAGGTTCTCCATAGACAAAGGTGGCGTAAAACTGTTTCCCTTCATGTTTGATTGATGTATCTATGAAATAATTGTTGTAAGATAAGATTTCTAACTCTATATCCTGTCTCCATAACAGTGCCATGCCTCCTCCTCCAATTCCATGAGGGCTGACTAAGAAGTGAGATGTGTAATCAAGGACTTCAAAGGCTTAAGTACCACTTCATCACGGTTTTTAGTCTTAGAGAGGAACAAGATGTCAGGAGATATAGATGACCGAATCCCTTTTAAACGCTGGATTGTTGTGGAGTTCCCCAAGCCACAACAGTTCCAGCTCACCATCTTTAAAGAAGAGGGTTTGGTGGGAATTGAAAATCCCCTTGTCTACTAGCTCTTCTTCTATCCATACTAGTAGCTGTTGACACTGGTCTTGAGGCTTGATTTTGATCAGTTGGATTATTTCCAATGTTGTGACTCCTAGTTGGGATGATTCTAGCATTCTGAGGTTGAATATTGTTTTGATTGCAGAGCTCACTTCTCTGTGGAGGGTGTTGGCTCGGGCCCGTAGAGTTTCTCACAATAGCAGGGATGATTGGCATGAGATGAGGCATACTGGTAGAGGTTCTATCTGATCCCAAAATCACTGTTCACTGGATTAGGTTCTATTTTTCGTGTTTTAATTCTAAATGGTAAAATCAAAAGCAACGACAAACAGAAGCCACAACTCACAAAGCGGATATGCTTTTGTTGATATATCTTAAGGCCTACCAAGAACTATATTTGCGTAAAGCAAACTTAAACGTAAAATACAATTTTCATTTATTTTTGAAGTTTCCAATAAAAAAGAAACTTTTTTTTTTCTAAATATAAAAAAATAAAATAAGAGGAACTCAAAACTTTCCCCCATAATTAGATTTTTTTTCTTTTCTTCTTTTTCTTGTATTTTGTTTTAAAAACAAATTAAATAGAGAGAAAAAACTGGAAATTTTGAATTCTTTTTTCGGCAAAGGATCAACGGTCGACCTTTTCTTTTCGCCATATTGATAATATATCGTTGAATTTCTTCAGAACATTCAACATCATTCCTATGGCTGCGAGGTTTTCTTAGAGTTTTTTTACCCCCTTGAAATATTGGTAACGTAATTTAAGAATTTCAGCTGATTTTATTGGTTGATTTGTTCAACATTATGGTATTTTTTTCTGGAAATTATTTCTTTTGGAATATTACTGCTTCCGTTTGAAATTTTTTTATGTTCTAGCTTTGTTTTCTTACCGTATCTGGAGTTGATGTTTGGTAAATCTCCATGCAAGTTTACATGATATATCCAAACATACGTATATATAATAGTCATTCTTTAGTTGATAGTTATAATTATGTAATTATAAGAAAATAAGCGAATTAAAATGGTATGTTAGGTAGGAATAGATGCCAGTTGTCTCATCTCATTGAGAGGCATTCCTCGGGATCCAGTTATCAGTATTATACGTGTGAAAAAACATTAAAACTAAACCTTTATAAATTTGAAAAAGTATTTTTTAGCGTTTTTTTCCCTCAAAAAGAAAGAACTTTTGGAGTCGAAACAGTTAGTTTATTATAGAGCTCAATTTGTTATGATTTTTGAAAATTTATCGTAGGATAGTTTGGTTTCTCATGAAAATGATGTACATATAGGTGGAGAAATGTACAATCGAATCGAAGACGGAACCAGCATGGTTGGTGTTTATGGTCGATCAGATGGATCAAGCAGCATTCTAACTTCTAATGGATCAGAAAGTCGTGAAAGTTTAGATGATACTAAGCAAGGCAATGTGTTTATTTTTAATAACTATCGTTGATATTTTTATGACATTAGTTGTTCTAAATTTCTTATTCGTCATTTCTTTGTCCTTAAAGTTTTTTAATTTGGCTTGTAGGCCATCAGAGTTTAGTAGAGTGGTTAAATGAGACACTTCCTTATTTAAATTTACCATGGGAGGCTTCAGAGGAAGAACTAAGAGCTTGCTTAAAGGATGGTACTGTCCTGTGCAATCTCTTAAACCAGCTTAGTCCCGGTTCAATGAAAATGGTAACTGAATTTTTTTTTTTTTTTTTGATAAACCAATGGTAACTGAATTTGTGTGAACCTTTTGGGGTTTCTATATATTTTTCGTTTATTTCTATGTTTTGTGCTCTTTTTTGCTTCTTAGCCACTCTCTTTGGTTTAACCTGTAGGGAGGTAGTTTTGAGCTTGCTTCTGTAAACATTGAGAGGTTTCTGACAGCTATGGATGAAATGGCATTGCCAAAATTTGAGGTTTCGGACTTAGAACAGGTTCGTTCTCCTTTTCTTGATTTATGAAAAGAGAAGTACATTTAGAAACCTTTTCTAAAATAAAATAAAAAACATTTAGTGAAGGGTTATTTGGATGTATAACCAAAATAAAAAACCTTATTTAATATTCTAACCAAAACCTCCCTTAGCTATGTGGTCAAATTATACCCACTAATTTAGGGGTTTTGGTTAGAATATTAGATATAGTTTTCTTCTGGTCATACAACAAATTAACCCTTTAGAGATATACCCAAAATCGGATATAAAGTTATTCATTTAAAACCAAAAATACATGAATTATTTGTTTTTTCATGATTTAGAGTGTTTTAATCCACAATTATGAGTCGTAATTTATGGCCATCAATGCAGGGGGATATGATTCCAGTTTTACAGTCTCTTAAGGCTCTTAAAGCTAGTTTCTCTGATGATGGATATGATAAGAACACACTTTGTGCAAAGAGAAGATGGAGTTTGCCTGAGGACCATTCAAAGGGAGTTGATTGCAACTTTAATGATGGATCACAATTTAAGGAAGCCTCTGAAATCAATATATCTCTTGCTAAAATTTTGGACTTGCTAAAATCAAATAGTTTACAAGTAATTAAAAAATTCTAATACCAATTTAGTCACTAATTTTGTTACAACTTTGCTAATTCAGATTTCATTTCCTTAATCCCTTAACCCTCAACTTCTAATTTAGATTTCGTCTTCCTTTCATTTGGTAGAATACTTCTACTCGGTCGTTGTTTGATATGCTCGATAAGCTTCTTGACGAAAACGTGCAGAAAATGAATGTGGATATGTCTCATGTAAGGAAAAGATTTTGCATTGTTTATTTCATGAAAATTATTTTCTCAATCTTGATTTTTGTTTGGTTGCTATGCTCTTCAGGCTTTTGCATCTATCTTGAGAGGGATTGTGCAAGTAGTGGAACAAAGGATCTCAAATCAAGCTGCAAATCTAAAGAATGTACAATTTATTTACATATTTTTCTTTGCTTAGATTATCATATACGTTCTTGACACAATCATAACATGCTTGGTGCAGCAAAATATACTCTTTAGGGTCCGCGAAGGAAAATATAGATCAAGAATAAATGTATTGGAAACTTTGGCATCTGGTACAACAGATGAGATTGAGGTACTAACTATCAGTTTATGTCTCTAGCTAGTTGCAAATATCTTTTCATTTTGTTTCCAATTTTTCTTTTAAATTTTAATTTTTTTATGACTGATATCATTTAAATCACGGTTTAAAGCAACAAAGATTTGAAACTCAGACTTATTTCACATATACTTCTGAAATTCGGCTTGAAACTTTTGCATCTTTGAAACCAAACATGTAAATATAATTCGTTTGGTTTGAACCATTCAAAAGCTTTTGACCTAGTTTCAGTAGTATACATTGTTTTTGGCCGAGTTTACTAGTTTGTATAGCCAACTAAAGAGGTAAAAAATACGCGTAGCTACGAGTTCATTATAGTATGTGTAGTTTTGGCCAATATCCTTAAAATTTTCAATTTTCTTACGATGTTGTGCTCTGTAGCTAAGGCCAGAAGAAAAAGATTTGCTGCAACTGAAAAAGGAAAAAGAGCGTAGCGATGCTGAGCTTTCTAAGTTTAAGCAAGAGCTTAAAATTGTGAAAGATATGCATGAAAAACAGTTATTAGATTTAGAATCAAATGCTCAAAAAGCTAAAGCTGAGTTGGAGAAGCAACTAAAGGATTCAGAATTACGTGAAGTAGATTCAACCGAAAAAGCAAAACAACTCGAAAAGTTATGTGAAAATAAAACTGAAAAATGGGAGAAGAAAGAGCAAAGATACAAGAGTTTTATAAACCACCAGTCAGATGCTTTGCAGGTTAACTTGACTTTATTGATAGTTTTATAAACATAATTAACTTTGGCAATTCTTTAACTAATATTGAGTTGTGAGAATTCTGTAGGAGTTGAAAGCTACTTCAATGTCTTTAAAACATGAAGTTCTAAAGACAGGGGAGAACTATTTCCAAGATGTAAATTACTATGGTAAGATTGATTGGTTGTTGTAATCGATTTTTTTGGTTTGGCGTTTTTTGGCTTCAATGAATTTTATTTCTATTTACATGCCTTTTGATTTGTAAATTTTACCCCTTAGGTTTAAAGCTTAGAGGAGTGGCTGATGCAGCAAAAAATTACCAGGTAATTGTTGAAGAGAATCGAAGACTTTACAACGAAGTGCAAGAATTAAAAGGTATAAAATGAGTAGTCGCGTTTTGGCACTAAAATATTAGAAACTGGTCTTGGCGTCAAAATCGCAGAATCACTTGATCATGATTTTTGCATGAAAAACACAATATTGTTACGGTCCTAACACTATATATTAGAGACATTCGCAAGTAGATGATCCAAAGTAGATGATTCGTATCTCTAATACTATAGAATCCAGATTTTTATTATTAAATTTTCTTTTTGGTTCATGCATAAAGGAAATATCAGAGTCTATTGCCGGATTAGACCGTTCCTTCAAGGGCAAAACAAGAACCAAACATCAATAGAGTATACAAGTGAGAATGGTGAGCTTGTGGTTGCAAATCCTTTAAAGCAAGCTAAAGATACTCATCGGTTATTTAAATTCAACAAAGTCTTTGGCCCTTCATCAACTCAAGGTTTAAGTCTCTTCCACCTTTTTCATTATGAAGAACTATAATTTTTTTTTTTTTACTAGATATGAAGAAACTATACGTTAAATATTAATGTATAAAGACTTGTACTGAATCTTGTTTATGCAGAGGAAGTATTCTTAGATACTCGACCATTGATTCGTTCCATTCTTGATGGCTACAATGTGTGTATATTTGCTTACGGTCAAACAGGATCCGGAAAAACTTATACAATGGTAAGCACATGACTGATTTCGATCTTTATATTTTATGTGCAATTTCATGGTTTTTAATTAAAAAAAAAATTGGCATATGAATAAATTGACTCCATACTAGTGCTGGTTCCTTCTCATTTCCCAATGGTGAGGTTTCCTAATAGTTTAATTATGCCAAGCATTAAGTATTTTTATTTTGTTTAACATAGAGCGGACCAAGCATAAATTCGGAAGAAGATTGGGGTGTAAACTATCGAGCTTTAAATGACTTGTTCCATTTAACACAAAGTAGACAAAATACTGTGATGTATGAAGTTGGTGTTCAAATGGTTGAGATTTACAATGAGCAAGTTCGTGACCTACTATCTGAAGATGATCCCAATAGAAGATATCCATAATCTAATCTACTATTCGATATTTTGGCGCTATATATGGTTTCTTTTATCTTCAAATGTAAAATTTTCCTTAACTTGCATACACTTGGGATTTGGAATACCGCTTTACCAAATGGCCTAGCAGTTCCTGATGCAAGCATGCATTGTGTAAGATCAACTGAAGATGTCCTTGAATTGATGAATATTGGTCTGATGAACAGAGCTGTAGGTGCTACAGCTCTTAATGAAAAGAGTAGTAGATCACACAGGTCTGGATAAACTTTTGCGCATTTTTGGTATCCAAGACGTTCTGGACCTTACCTCCGGAAGAAGAGGAACTTAGATTGAGCTAAGACATATTTTTGGCCCATTCTTTGCAGTGTTCTTTCTGTTCATGTACGTGGTGTTGATGTTAAAACCGATTCTATCTTGCGTGGAAGTTTGCATTTGGTTGATCTTGCTGGAAGTGAGAGAGTCGATCGCTCTGAAGTAACCGGAGAGAGGCTCAGAGAAGCTCAACATATAAACAAATCATTGTCTGCTCTTGGAGATGTTATTTTCGCTCTAGCACATAAGAATCCTCATGTACCTTACAGAAACAGCAAGCTAACACAAGTCCTCCAAAATTCTTTAGGTACTACTATCTATGATATACTCTTTGACTATTTTTTTTTGTGTTACATTTTTGTTTGTTTTATAACTCTTTCTTGTTGATTCTGTTAGGCGGACAAGCGAAAACTCTTATGTTTGTTCAGATCAATCCTGATGAAGATTCATATGCTGAGACTGTAAGTACTTTGAAATTCGCGGAAAGAGTTTCTGGTGTTGAGTTAGGTGCTGCAAGAAGCTATAAGGAGGGACGGGAAGTTCGACAACTCATGGAACAGGTGCTTATTATATTTCATTTAGAATTTAAACACCATATCGGACCCTCAAGAAACGATTCAAGAAGTAAAATAAACAAAAACACACTTTGACACAAATTTATATAGTGGTTCACCTCAATGTGAGAGTAGATTAATCAATGATGAAGATGTATTTGTATTTTGATAATTGAATCTTGATATTGCATGCAGGTATCAATGTTGAAAGATATGATTACGAAGAAAGAGGAAGAACTTCAAAAGTTTAAGAACGTAAACGGTATCCAAAAACGTGGTTTAAGCAGTCTAAGGTTTGAGTCTCCTTCTCCTAGAAGACATTCTTTAGGAGGAGCTTCACCAAATACTCCAAGACGAAGACAAGGATCTGGTTCACTCGTTAGAACAACTTCAGATTCAGCTGATGAACGTAGACATCAAAATGAATCCCGACCATCTTCGTCTAAATTTTCAGGTGAGGATTAATATATATCTTAGGATATTGAACTCTTAAATAGACCTTGAAGATTCATCATTTATGAGGAAAGATTGAGTAATATCTCTGATAATTGTCTTTCAATGGGAATAGATTCTGATGGTTCCGTTAGTAGCGGTGCAATGGAGTTGACTCTTCTCCCTGAAACATCAAATCCTTCTGAAATGTTTGAACAAAATGAAAAGTGAGTGTATATTCTAATTACTTTCATGTTTGAATCATATTTTTGAAGAAGAGTTAAATTGTGTTAGTGTTAATTGTTATCTACTAATTCCAGAGCTAATGTTGGACCATCAAAGCTACTCAAGCATACAACAAAAACAGACCAAACCAGACCTTCTCGTCTGTCGATTTCCACCACCTCCTCCTTTAAGGCTTTAACAAGTAACTTCACTATAAACTCTTCGTATGCATTTGTCCTTAAAACCAAAGCTTCTCTTCTAGTTGTAAAGTAAAGAATAGGCTTCGGCATTCAATTTTCTTTTTTTTGGTTTACTTAGCTTCGAATTTTTCATTATATATGTGTTTCTTTTTGGATCTTAGGTTCCAAAAGACCGATCACTGGCTTTTCATCGTCAGTAAAACCTCTTAACAGAAAGCGATGAAGAATACTATTGCGGTAAATTCTATGCAGATTAAAATCTATGGCCAAAAGCTTTCTTTCTTATACACGTCAACTAACCTTGTTTTGTTTATTAAAAACTTGAAAGCAAGTAAGTCCGGTTTGATCAATTTATCAATGGAAAATGTTTGTGATGATGTGTTTGGTGTTCTTACAAACAGAGTCTAACAACCTTGAAGAGGAGGGCTTAAATGTTATTAATTAGTTGTCTTTGCAAAGCCGAAAAATCACCTCCAATGATAACTATATTTTGTAGAACTTAATTTTTTTTTTTTGGGGATGATTATAATGTCTAAGTTGAAGTTTAACAATCAACTATTAGCTACTAAATGTTTCTCATTTTAAGCCCTACATGCATCTCTTATCTAGAGTATAGGTAGAAATAGAATAAACCATGGTTTCGGATCTCAACTTTATAAAATTCTAAGGAATTGCTTTTGGGTATATTTTAGATTTAACAAAAAACGAATATGAAAGGGACATACTATTTTTCATTTTCGATAGGACGTCTGGAAATGTTAAATCGGCACTGCCCACGCAAAAACAAACAATTCTTACAACAATTGAAATAAAAACATGAACATAAAAATCTTGCTTTTAGAAACCTAAAACTGCGAACATAGAAGCTGCCACAGTAACAGCCATTCCACCAAATATTTCATTTGTTCCTGCAAAAAAAGGAAAATTAAATCCAAACATTAAACCATTGAGTATTGAAGTTATAATCATTGTTTACATCTATGTATTGTAACAACTATTTTTATAAGTGTGATATATGTAAGCAAGATTCCTTGTTTAAATATATATTAAAAAAAAGAGATTCCTTGTTTACGTTTGCGTTTGCATAGCCAAATATTGTAATTCTTATAACACGGAAATGAAACCACAAACGCGAACGCAAACAAAACGTTCCAAACAATTTTTTTTACCCAAGAACCTCTAATTGGTTGGGTTAGGACAAGAAAAGTTATTATTTTAAAGTGTATTAATTTATAGAATATTAATTAAAAAAAGAAATTATAGAGTAGTTTATACTCTCACCTTTTATCGAGGAGGAACCACTGCGACTCGGCAGTGGAAGCGGCGGCAACGATGAATTGTAGGTGTCAAAACTCACTAAACATTTGGGAGTCCAGATCATAGCAAAAAGCTGATTACTACAACAGTCGGTGATTTCTTGCAACGCAAGTTTCAGGCATGTTGTGCAGTTTCCAGGATCTAAAGAAGGATCACACTGAACAATAGACTCAAGATCATACAAGTTATCGAATCTAGTCGTGTCCATAAGATAATATGGAGTAAACGACGAAGACAACATAGACGATCTGACAATAACTTCTCCCATTTTATCAGCCAATCTCTGTCCAAATTTATCAAAAGATTTCGGTATTGGATCCGTAGACCACAAAAACGTATTAGGCTTTGTCTCTAAGGTCGAGAGGAAGAACTTATCTGAATATCGAACCATACAATCAAAGTAGTAAATGATTGCTTCTCGATGGTTAGTGCAGTTTTTGGCGATCTCGATTGTTGCGGTCTTGACGCAGGAGTTGCAAGTTGTTCTGTTGACATCTCCGGTGCATGAGAACATTCCATGGACTGTGTCTGAAGCAAGACCGGTCGTGAGATTGTAATAGTTTTCCAAGGATGATTGGTTGCTAAGAGTGGAGAGAAGAGTGTTGAGATTTGTGTGGTAGGTTGAGTTTCGAGTGAAGTTGGCGGATGATTTGATGCAGAACGTGTCAATGTGGTCGGATTCGGACATGGTTTGGTTAGTGGTGAAGAGGAGACAGAAGAGAGAAGAGAAGCAAAAGAGAGCAGAGAGTTTCTTTGTTGTTTCCATGTTTTTAGTTTCTTTTGGAGTTATGAGACAAAGAAGAAGAAATTGATTTCTATATAGAGAGCAAGTTCGTTAATCGGTCGTTATTTAAGATTTTTTTTAACATCTAAACAAATTTTATTAACTTTATGTTTTGATCGATAACAATGAAAAAACGAAATTACAGGACGTGGTTTTTATTTTTTATTTTTGAATGAATGTAAAATTAGTATTCAGACAAAAAAACGTTTTTACAATAATTGTGGCTTAAATCTGAAAGCAACTACTTAATTCTCTGAAAAGAAGATAGACATAATTCGCATATGTTGAAAGGTTTAGGTTCCTAAGGTGGTCGAGATGCACACGACGCGGTTTTTATAGTCTTTGTTTATGTTATACGTCTTTTTAACTTTGTTATTTTCCTTGGATTCTCCCAAAAAGAGTTTGACTAATTGGAGAGGACATCTCAAGTGAGATTATTTATAGGGAAAAATTAATTAAAAGATGTGAAACGGATACCCATGTGAAAAATATTACTCCTTTGTTTTAAAAAGAAAAATATTTTGGAGATTTTACATATATTAATAAAACAATTAATAATTTATAATAATATGTATTTATTTTTGCAATAAACGGTTTTCAAAAATTTTCAACTAATAGTATTTTAATAATTTTTTTGAAATTTATAATTTCTTATCATTAAATGATTAAAATGCATAGAAAAAATAAAAGTATATCTTTGTGAAACAAACTTTTTTTTTTGTAAAACATTTATTTTTTAGTAACGAAGGAGTAGTAATGTATTAGATTAATGACCTTAATTATAAAGCTAAATATGTAGTAAATGTTGAGTTATGGGCCAAATCTCGATATTGTAATCAATGTCCCTATAAATAATTATTGACTAATGACCTTATTAAACCAGTACTAATTCATTTTGATATTTTAATCAATAGACGTGATACAATTATATACAAACATTGCATTGACGTGTCGGAACACATAGTAAAATGGTTTGTGTGTCAGTGTGTAGTTTATGTTAGTATTGTTGTTGTATTACCATCTGGTATCTATACTGCATCAATATAAAATTGTGAATTTTACCAAAATTATTATTATTTTCCAAATTATTTTCTAAAATTAACACAATTCTGATGAATTTCTAAAATTGCCACAAATTTACAATTCATATTAGCAAAAAAAATACATTTATCATTTATCTTATTTTCAAACTGCCTCTGAAGTGAAACAAGAGCATAATCGAGGCAAACACCGGATCAGTCCATGGACCGATGTTCCAGACCGTTGCCAGCACTTCCTTGTGTCGACCAAATATTCAGTAATTTGGTTCGCAGTCGTTACAAGGTTTCTTAGCCCTAATTATTTTATTTATTATTTTATGTTTTTTATCTGTATTTTTATTAATTTGCTCACATCGTTATATTTATTTTACATATTTTCAATTTTTTTGAAATTAAAATATGTAAATAAATATCTTTATCAGAAACTTAGAATATTTTATTACTCTCAAATAAAATACAAAATAAGTGAAATATATTTCTTGTTGTAATTTTGTATTTATAACAACAAAATACTCAAATATTTTTGTATGTACCACTTTTAATCATTTATTTACTTATTTTTCTTTTTTTATATAATTCAAGTTTTTAGTAGTTAAAAGTAACAATAAATATACATAAACATGAATTAATAAAACATTTAAAATAAAACTTATTGTAAAAAAACTTTTGCCTATGTGTACACTCTAGATGGAGAAATAACTCCTTAATTATATATATGATTTTATTTTATACTTTCAGAAATAAAATATAACATTGTGAATAAATCATATATTCTAAAATTTTACTTTATTTCCTAATCTTTAGTGAGATTATTCAATATCTTTAACTGAAATAAAAATATATTATTTCTCTTTAGACCTTTAGCCGTCTTAGTTCTAATCGTTTTTATTTATTTTTTCATGTCGTTTATCGGCATTTTTATTTATTTGCTCTTATATTTATATTCATTTTACATATTTTTAATTTTCAAAGAAAAATTATGAAAATAGGCCAAAAAATAATTAAAATTAACAAAATAGGTCATATATTTTATAATTAAAAAAATAGGCTAATGTTGACATATTCATCCCTCTCTTTAAATAAACAAAATTTCATATATGACGTCTTCCGTATGTTTTTCTTCTTGATTACCACGAATCTATTATCATCATCGAATGTACCTCGTAGAAATGGTAATTGCAATCATCTTCTTTAAAAGATTACTTTGGTTAAAGTTGTTGGTGGCTTTAAGGATCTAGTTTGCAGAGAAAGTTGTAATAGGATTGGTTTTACCATCTCAACATTTGACCAGCTCTTCTTGTAGAATACTTCCATTCTCCATAAACAATCTTTGTGGTTTAGTGGCTTTTTCGATCTTCTTTCTCCACCAACTCGTTTCAAACCAAGAAGTATGTCAACAAGATCAGTTGACGAAAAACACATTTTTTGTTGTTGTCTCTTGAATGATCGGAAAGATGAGTTTTGGAGAATTGAAGAGAAAGAAAAGTTCTATCTAAAAATGAAAATCTTGGAGATATGTGGATTTAGAAGAAATGAACTTTCTAAATATTCTGAGGCATACATGAATATATATCCGTTGTTGTTCTTAATTTCTTCCCTAAATGGGTTCTTGTAAGGAAAATGGAGTGTTTGGATCATCTTTAAGCTGATTGACTTAGAATCTTCATATGTTATCATTGTCTTATTATCCTTAAACTACTTGACCTACCAAACATCAGGTTAAGTAAGATGATGAGATACAACGTGAGGAAGAAGATGAAGTGGCCATCTCTACAAAGACCAAATTAATTGTTTGATTTAATTGTTTCCGTAATGTTTTAATTAGTAGTTAGAATGGCTTAGTTGTAATTTCACACATCAAAAGGAGTATTTTTTTTTAATTTTAAAAAAGTTGGCCTATTTTGTTAATTTTAATTAATTTTTGACCTATTTCTTTAATTCTCCCTTTTTTGAAATTAAAATATGTAAATATTTATCTTTATCATAAACTTAGAATGTTTTATTACTCTCAAATAAAATACAATATAAGTGAAATATATTTCTTGTTGTAATTTTTGTATTTACAACAACAAAATACTCAAATATTTTTGTATGTACCACTTTTAATTATTTATTTACTTGTTTTTATTTTTTTATTTAATTTAAATATTTAGTAGTTATAAATAACAATAAATATACATATACATGAATTAATTGAACATTTAAAATAAAACTTATTGTAACAAATTTTTTTGCCTATGTGGACACTCTAAATTGAGAGATAACTCCTTAACTATATGATTTTGCAAAAAATATATCAAAATAGTTGAACATTCAAATGGTGAATCATTTTAGTGGAATAGAGTTCCTAAAAAATATCATAAAACGTTTTAGAAAAACGACTTAGTAGATAAATGACATTTTAGTTTTTCTAATTGTTTTATAACACAGTTATAATCGGTCGAAGTTAGAATGAGACTCTTTTTACTAAATATTTGTTATTCCATTCCATTCTGCTTATCCAACCCCAGATGCATAAAAGATGAAGTGAATAACAAAAACCAATTCTTATATAACAAATGAATCAATTTTAGCAAAAAAAAATATATATATAACAAATGAATCAATAACCACAGTAACATGAACAAACACAAACAATAATTAAACATGAAACAAAACAACAACGAAATTGAATTTTGTTTTGCTCTTAAACACTCAATCTTATCAATTATCATAGACCCGAAAGTGTAGACACCGAAGCTGCCACAGCCATTGCCCAAAATATCTCATTATTTCCTGAAAAAAGAAAATTAAATCCAAACATTACAATACTGGGCAATATATGTAATTGACATTTCCTTTGCATTTATATATAATTTATGATATTGTATTTATTTTTGTAATATGGAATTAAAAATGCAAAATAAATCCATAAATAAGAGTAATATGTTAGATTAGAACTCGCATGATACATTAAATTATACAAGAAACAAAATACATTAAAAATTTGGGTCATTTAGGTGAATATCCTATTATAATTTAAAATGTAAAAGATAGACACTTTAATACTTAAATTTATAAAATGAGATCTGACATTCTGTGTCATGTACGATATGACAGGACATTATGATTTACTGTTCATTATTAAATGCAAAAGAAAAAATTGATGAATATTTCCCATTTGATCTACATTATCTAATTTTTATTATTGGAGTTGAATCATCTTATCATATATACACATTTAAATTTTAAAAAATGAACATGAATTACTCGAATAATTTATATAATGTTACAATAAAACGTAATTAAATATATTGCATAATATATATTTATATGGTATAACATGTTATATTTCATGTATCATGTTATTTATCATATAACATGCCATATATTTGTAACGCCCGTGAACCAAATGTGTATTTTTAGTTCGGGTGTCGATCGACCAACTCGTTTTGAATCGACTGGGTAGTTTTATTTTTAGAGAGAAAAATCAGAATTTGTTAGTGAGTGTTAGTAGGTGTTAGGGGGAATCTTGTTAGTAGGTGTTTGTGGGGGATTTGTTAATGAGTATTTGTAGGTGTTAGGGGGAATTTTGTTAGTAGGTGTTAGTGGGGGATTTGTTAGTGGGGAACATGGGGAAGTGGCTGATTTATTTAAGGAGAAGAATCAGACTTTGAGAAAAGGAAGCAGAGAGAGAACGTGGGAAAGAGAGGGAGAAGAAGAAAGGGAGAGGAGAAGAGAGAGAGAGGTGGAGGAATCTGTCCGGTTTTGTGGGAGACGAACGGAAAGGGAGTTCTGATCGGATCGGACTGAGATTTTTAGGGTAAGTTCTTCACTCTCTTAGCTTGATTTAGGAAAAATCCGTTTGTCAATCGGACGGTTAGATTGGTAGTTATGATCGTTTAAAGTTGGGCCGTTTCTGCAGCTTTCTTTTCCGATCAGTCAACTTCGGAGGAGTTTTCCCGACGAACCGTTGCGAATTAGAGGACGATCTATATACCGTTGTGTAGCTTGTTCCGTCTAGTTTCCAGATCCATTTTCTGATTTGGATTTGAAGCAGCCGTTCGCCCTGTGCGTCGACTTCTTTGTATCCAACGTGGTTCCTGTTCCAGTTCCGATCATCGGGATTACGGGCTTAATTGCCGTCGAACCAGAATGACCCAGAAAGCGTTCTATATACGGTTAGAAAGCTCTATCTGTCTACTTTTCAGATCGGGTTTCCGATCTTGATTCCGTTGTGTTTTCCGTTCCCAGTGTGCTTTCTTGTTCAACATGTCATTTCTGTTCCAGTTCGGATTGTTGAACTTGCGGGCTGTTTTCCCGTCGAATTGTAGGGAGTTAGAGGACGTTCTACATACCATTGTGTAGCTCGTCGTGTCTAGTTTCCAGCGCCGGTTTCCGATTGGAATTTGGAGTAGCCGTTCGTAGTATACGTTGAGTTCTTTGGGGCGTGCGTGTTCTTGGTGTTCTGGGTGTTCTTGAACACTTTTGAATCCGTTTTCCTTCCCAAATCAAGGTGAGTGCGTGACCATGGGTGCGTATAAGCATAAGAAGTGTTAGGATGCGTTTGTGTGTTGTTTGGGATCGAATTTCGTGTTGTTTGATGGATTAGTATGCAGAAAATCGCGTGTGCGAGTTTTCTGGGTTTGGTGTGTCGATCGACACATATGGGTGTGTCAATCGACATGGTGTCAGTAGGTCACCGGGATGGTGTGCTGACGGACATGAGTGTCGGAGTCGGTGTCGATCGACACGGGTTAGTGTATCGATCGACACAGGTTGTTTTTACGCGATTGAGTTGTTTTCATGTTGATTGTTCATCCTGGTATTATAGCACTGCTTATGCTTATATTTGTACATAGCCTGTTGATGGAATGACCGTCTCACTGGGTATTTATGATAATACTCACGCATCTCTTATAACCATGTGATGCAGGTAAAGACAGTCAGTGATCGTGGAATCATGGCCGGGACGAGGGGAATGATCTAGTGGCTCGTTTTCGTGTAATAAGTTAGAATTGCTAGGGTGTTAGCAATTTCAGAACTATGTGTATTACCGAATTGAACTAGAATTAATAAGTATGGGCTTGTTAAACGATAATTGTATTTGATTGTTGAATCATTGTTTCCGCGCTGTTTGTTTATTGGACCGTTGAGGATCACTATTTATGATAATAGTGATCCGGTTAAAAATTTTTTTTTTATTTGACGGGTTGGGTCGTCACAGTTTGGTATCAGAGCCCTAGCGGTTCTAGGGCTAGTTAGTTAATTGATTATGCGAGTTAGTCAATTGATTGTTGTGTGGGTATGGAGTCCTAGATCATCCCTTCCGAGCCTTCAATGAGATTCCACGGTATGTGTTTATGTGATTTTTGTTTTCTAGTACTTAGTATTCTGCGGGTTAGTGCAGAGTGATGACTAGGGGGACTAGAGGCAGAGGTCGCGGGGGCCGTAGAGGTCGTGGTAGTCTTGCTGGGCGTGGGCGTGGGCGGGGACTTGGGAGTGAGTCTGCTGCCACGTGGGAGTCCCAGGAGACTACACAGGAGCGGGTAGCTGACTCGCAGGCGTTTCAGGAGGGGTCCGTGGGTGTGACAGCTACGGGTTCCAGTGAGAGGGCTGGAGGGGCTAGTGTAGGTCCCGATGTAGCTGGCGGTGCGGTGGGCCCTGGTGGGGGTGCTGCCGTAGGCGTTGCCCCGGATCGAGATGATCGTCTGGCGGGTCTACTACAGATGATTCTGGAGAGGTTACCGGGAGGGGTGCCTGCTCCGGGTCATGCTCCTGGGGTGCAGCCGGGTATGGCTGGGGTGCAGCCGGGTATGGCTGGGGTGCAGCCGGGTTTGGCTGGGGTGCAGCCGGGTTTGGCTGGGATGCAGCCGGGTATGGCTGGGGTTGAAGAGCTTCCATCTTATCTGCGGATGATGGAGCAGATGCAGCGGATTGGTACTACATTTTTCTCGGGCGGTGCTAAGCCTGAGGAGGCTGATGGGTGGCGGATGAGGTTAGAGCGTAACTTTCGCTCCATCAGATGTCCAGAGGGATACAGAGTAGATCTGGCGGTGCATTATCTGGAGGGTGATGCGCATCTCTGGTGGAGAGGTGTTGAGGCCAGGAGAGTGCAGGCCGAGATGGTCTGGGAGGATTTCTTGGCGGAGTTTAACGCCAAGTATTTCTCGCAGGAGGCGGTGGACCGTTTGGAGTCTAGGTTTCTGGACCTAACTCAGGGAGATCGGTCAGTGAGGGAGTTCGATGTTGAGTTCAGTCGACTCCTGGTACATGCAGGGAGAGGCATGGAGGGCGAGGATGCCCAGGTTAGGAGGTTCTTGCGAGGACTTCGACCAGATTTGAGGACTCGTTGCAGGGCGAGTAGGTTCGCCACGAGGGCGGAGCTGGTTGAGATGGCTGCTGCGATCGAGGAGGATCTCGGGGAGCAGGTTGTGGTGGTTAGTCCACCGGTGCAGCAGCAGCAGCCGAGGAGATCTCAGCAGCAGCCGAGGAGATCTCAGCAGCAGACGAGTTCAGGCAGGGGCGGCAAGCCTGCTCAGGGACAGAAGAGGAAGTGGGAGAGCACTTCAGGGGCTAGTCAGGGCGGTTCGGGATGCTTCGGGTGTGGGAGCATGTCCCATCGTGTGGCGAACTGTCCGAGGAGGACCGGGACCGGGACTCGAGATGTGCGGGTCGGGGTTCAGGATACGCGGGTGTGTTATCACTGCAGAGAGACGGGGCATATTAAGCCCAAGTGTCCGAAGCTGCAGCAGTTGGCGGTGGCCGCAGTGCAGCCATTGGCAGTGCAGCCGTTGTCTCAGATTGCAGCAGCACCGCGTGTGTTCACGTCTGCGGAGGCGGGTGGATCTAGCACCAGACCGATCACAGGTATTTCCGAACTTGACTTTTTAAATTCATGGTTGTTTGAGTTTTTGTTTGTTGGGAAATTGTGAGTCTGTGCTAGAATGGTAGGGTTCTGAGGCACATGGAATTGTGCAGGGACCTTAGTTGTGGGCGGGTATGAGTCCCACGTGTTATTTGATTCGGGAGCTACGAATAGCTTTATTACGCCGGAGTGTGCGGAGAGCAGCGGAATCCAGAGTGATTCCGGGGAACAGGCGGGAGTAGTCAAGGTGGCTGGATGTAGGACGTTGGCTACTTTCGGGCGCGCTCGTGGTGTGGATGTTCTGGTGGCGGGAGAGTCGATGCCAGCAGATCTGATCATCAGTCCGGTGGAGCTGTATGATGTTATCCTGGGTATGGATTGGTTGGATCGTTACAGGGTCCATCTGGATTGCCACCGAGGGCGAGTTGTGTTTGAGCGAGAGGCGGGGAGGTTGGTTTATCAGGGTGTGAGACCGACTTCCGGGAGTCTCGTGATTTCCACGATACAGGCCGAGCAGTTGCTTCTCAAGGGCTGCGAGGCGTATCTGGTGACGATAGTGATGCCTGAGTCTGTTGGAGGGGTTGCAGTGGAGGATATTCGAGTTGTTCGGGATTTCCAGGATGTGTTCCAGTCATTGGAGGGATTACCGCCATCGCAGTCGGATCCGTTTGTTATTGAGTTGGAACCCGGGACTACTCCGATATCTAAGGCACCTTACCGTATGGCTCCAGCAGAGATGGCAGAGCTGAAGAAGCAGCTGGATGATTTGCTGGATAAGGGTTTTATTCGGCCTAGTGTTTCACCGTGGGGAGCGCCGGTGTTGTTTGTGAAGAAGAAAGATGGTAGTTTCCGGTTGTGCATCGATTATCGGGGACTTAACCGAGTCACCGTGAAGAACAGGTACCCTCTGCCGCGCATTGATGAGTTGTTGGATCAGTTACGAGGGGCTACCTGGTTCTCCAAGATCGACTTGGCTTCAGGGTACCATCAGATTCCGATTGAGGAGGCAGATGTGAGGAAGACTGCTTTCAGGACGAGGTATGGGCATTTTGAGTTCGTGGTGATGCCTTTTGGTTTGACGAATGCACCAGCAGCGTTCATGCGGTTGATGAACGGGGTATTCCAGGAGTATCTGGATGTGTTTGTGATCATCTTTATCGATGATATTCTCGTGTATTCCAAGAGTCCTGAGGAGCATGAGTTGCATCTGAGAGTAGTTTTGGGGAAGCTGCGGGAGCAGAAGTTGTTTGCGAAGTTGAGCAAGTGCAGTTTCTGGCAGCAAGAGATGAGTTTCCTTGGCCATGTGGTGTCTGCAGAGGGAGTTTCTGTGGATCCGGCTAAGATCGAGGCTATCAGAGGGTGGCCTAGACCGAGGAATGCCACCGAGATTAGGAGTTTTCTTGGGTTGGCAGGTTATTATCGAAGATTCATCGCGGGATTTGCGAGTTTGGCTAAGTCGATGACCAAGTTGACCGGGAAGGATGTTCCTTTTGTGTGGTCTTCTGCGTGCGAGGAGAGTTTCGGAAAGCTGAAGGAGATGTTGACGAGTACACCGGTGTTGGCGTTACCCGAGCCGGGTGAGCCTTACGTGGTGTATACCGATGCTTCGGGTGTTGGTTTGGGTTGTGTCCTGATGCAGCAGGGAAAGGTTATTGCGTATGCTTCGAGGCAGTTGAGGAAGCATGAGTGCAACTACCCTACCCATGATTTGGAGTTGGCTGCGGTAATTTTCGCTCTAAAGATTTGGAGATCTTATCTTTATGGCGGAAAGGTTCAGGTGTTCACAGACCATAAGAGTTTGAAGTATTTCTTCACTCAGCCGGAGCTGAACCAGAGACAGAGGCGCTGGATGGAGTTGGTAGCGGATTACGATTTGGAGATCGGATACCATCCGGGTAAGGCTAATCTTGTTGCAGATGCGTTGAGTCGGATGAGGGTTGCTTCGGCTCAGGAGCGTGATATGGAAGCTTTGGTAAGCGAGATTAGTACGTTGAGGTTGTGTGTGATCTCACAGGAGCCGTTGGGGTTAGAGGCAGCTAACCAGGCAGATTTACTGAGCAGGATTCGGGTTGCGCAGGAGAAGGATCAGGGGTTGATTGATGCTTCTAAGGCGACAAGTTCGGAGTATGTGGTCTCAGCAAGTGGGATGATACTGGTGAATGGGCGGGTTTGTGTACCCAAGGACGAGGATCTGAGGCAGGAGATTCTGAGAGAGGCCCATTCGAGCATGTTATCGATTCATCCGGGGGCGACCAAGATGTATCGTGATCTGAAACGGTATTATCACTGGGTCGGAATGAAGAGGGATGTAGCTAATTGGGTTGCAGCGTGCAACGTGTGTCAGCTGGTGAAGGCTGAGCATCAGGTTCCGAGTGGTATGTTGCAGAGTTTACCCATTCCGGAGTGGAAGTGGGATATGATTACCATGGATTTCGTGACGGGATTGCCGTTGTCACGGACGTATGATGCGATTTGGGTGATTGTGGATCGTCTGACCAAGTCAGCACATTTTCTTGCCATCAAAAAGACCGATGGGACGGTAGTGTTGGCTAAGAAGTATGTGCGTGAGATAGTGAGGCTGCACGGGGTGCCAGCGAGTATTGTGTCAGACAGAGATCCGAGGTTTACGTCTGAGTTCTGGAGGGCGTTTCAGGCGGAGATGGGCACTAAGGTGCACATGAGCACGGCGTATCATCCTCAGACAGATGGACAGTCGGAGAGGACTATTCAGACTTTAGAAGACCTGTTGAGGATGTGCGTGCTGGATTATGGTGGTCATTGGGCGGATCATCTGAACCTGGTTGAGTTTGCGTACAACAACTCATACCAGGCGAGTATTGGGATGGCTCCATATGAGGCTCTGTATGGGAGGCCGTGTAGGACACCATTGTGCTGGACTCAAGTGGGGGAGAGGAGCATGTTTGGTGCGGATTTTGTTCAGGAGACGACGGAGAAGATCCGTGTCTTGAGATTGAACATGAGAGAGGCTCAGGATCGGCAGAAGAGTTATGCTGATAAGAGACGAAAAGAGCTGGAGTTTGAGCTGGGAGATCTGGTGTATCTCAAGGCAGCGATGTTAAGGGGTCCTAACAGATCCATTTCAGAGAATAAGCTAAGTCCGAGGTTTATGGGTCCGTTCAGAGTGGTGGAGCGGGTTGGACCAGTGGCTTATCGGTTGGAGTTACCTCAGAGTATGAGAGCGTTTCATAAGGTATTTCATGTATCGATGCTGCGGAAGTGTCTACATGAGTCTGAGGGGGTGTTGGCTAGGATTCCGGATGATCTTCAGCCCAACATGACGTTAGCGGCGAGACCTACGAGGATTCTCGAGCGGAGAGTCAAGGTGCTGCGTCGGAAGAGGATACCATTGGTGAGAGTCGTGTGGGACTGTGATGGTGTCGAGGAGGAGACTTGGGAACCAGAGGCAAGTATGAAGGCAAAGTTCTCGAAGTGGTTCGAGAAGCAAGCGGAGGCTTGAGTGTCTTTCTGGTTTTCAGTGGTTGTATTAGCTTGTTGCTATGAGTTGTATGTATTTTTCGTTTGGATTGTAACGATATACATTGTTGAGATTAATAAGATGGGATGTTTCTTATTATCTTTGGTTATAAGACGGATGTTCTTATGAGTTAGATGACCTGGGGATTGGTCATGAGGGATATTCCGGGATAGGGAATATCGGGGTAGGAAACACCCTGGCGATTGGGTTGTTTCAGATGACCTGGGGATTGGTCATGAGTGATATTCCGGGTTAGGGGATATCAAGATGAGAACCACGGAAGTAAATCGGTCGACAGGTGCTTATGATGCACGTTACAGCGTTACTGCTCCAGGGGATGGTGATATTCTCCTGCATATACTTTGAGGGACAGAGATCTCTCCAGAGGATGTGTGATTTCCTCTGCAGCCGATAGCTTGACGGACTGTGTGTCCCGAGAGTGGGAGGGGCTGGAGCATACCGAGAGCCGGTATGGTATACATCGAGAGCTCGTAGGGTGACGATCTTACGAGTGGGAGTGGTGTATAGAGATATGAGTTTGAGCAAGAGTACATGTAGTGTGATTATAAGTATGAGATTTGATGAACTTCAGAGATCGGGAATGCTCTCAGGTGGTTTGTGGATGTCTAATCTAGGGTTATTACTCGAGTTTGGAATTTTAGTCCAGACGACCCTGGTAAACATATGTAGCCTCTTTGGTCGTACATGTTCTTGTTTGATTGTTGGGCGACCAATTGATCCAAGGTCTGGGTCTACGGTGGGTCGGGCATGTTCTTGTTTGATTGTTGCGCGATCTATCGGACAACCCTGATCCGGATCAGCGAGTGTTGCATCGTGGATGTTTCCTGGGGGAATTTGGTCGGGTTTCGGACGAGAGTGTCAACCTTAGTGAGACGGGTTTTGGCCAGGAAGGCGAGCCGTAGAGAGACGGTGTTGCGTGATTCGAGGACGAATCCGTGTTAGTGGGGGAGAATTGTAACGCCCGTGAACCAAATGTGTATTTTTAGTTCGGGTGTCGATCGACCAACTCGTTTTGAATCGACTGGGTAGTTTTATTTTTGGAGAGAAAAATCAGAATTTGTTAGTGAGTGTTAGTAGGTGTTAGGGGGAATCTTGTTAGTAGGTGTTTGTGGGGGATTTGTTAATGAGTATTTGTAGGTGTTAGGGGGAATTTTGTTAGTAGGTGTTAGTGGGGGATTTGTTAGTGGGGAACATGGGGAAGTGGCTGATTTATTTAAGGAGAAGAATCAGACTTTGAGAAAAGGAAGCAGAGAGAGAACGTGGGAAAGAGAGGGAGAAGAAGAAAGGGAGAGGAGAAGAGAGAGAGAGGTGGAGGAATCTGTCCGGTTTTGTGGGAGACGAACGGAAAGGGAGTTCTGATCGGATCGGACTGAGATTTTTAGGGTAAGTTCTTCACTCTCTTAGCTTGATTTAGGAAAAATCCGTTTGTCAATCGGACGGTTAGATTGGTAGTTATGATCGTTTAAAGTTGGGCCGTTTCTGCAGCTTTCTTTTCCGATCAGTCAACTTCGGAGGAGTTTTCCCGACGAACCGTTGCGAATTAGAGGACGATCTATATACCGTTGTGTAGCTTGTTCCGTCTAGTTTCCAGATCCATTTTCTGATTTGGATTTGAAGCAGCCGTTCGCCCTGTGCGTCGACTTCTTTGTATCCAACGTGGTTCCTGTTCCAGTTCCGATCATCGGGATTACGGGCTTAATTGCCGTCGAACCAGAATGACCCAGAAAGCGTTCTATATACGGTTAGAAAGCTCTATCTGTCTACTTTTCAGATCGGGTTTCCGATCTTGATTCCGTTGTGTTTTCCGTTCCCAGTGTGCTTTCTTGTTCAACATGTCATTTCTGTTCCAGTTCGGATTGTTGAACTTGCGGGCTGTTTTCCCGTCGAATTGTAGGGAGTTAGAGGACGTTCTACATACCATTGTGTAGCTCGTCGTGTCTAGTTTCCAGCGCCGGTTTCCGATTGGAATTTGGAGTAGCCGTTCGTAGTATACGTTGAGTTCTTTGGGGCGTGCGTGTTCTTGGTGTTCTGGGTGTTCTTGAACACTTTTGAATCCGTTTTCCTTCCCAAATCAAGGTGAGTGCGTGACCATGGGTGCGTATAAGCATAAGAAGTGTTAGGATGCGTTTGTGTGTTGTTTGGGATCGAATTTCGTGTTGTTTGATGGATTAGTATGCAGAAAATCGCGTGTGCGAGTTTTCTGGGTTTGGTGTGTCGATCGACACATATGGGTGTGTCAATCGACATGGTGTCAGTAGGTCACCGGGATGGTGTGCTGACGGACATGAGTGTCGGAGTCGGTGTCGATCGACACGGGTTAGTGTATCGATCGACACAGGTTGTTTTTACGCGATTGAGTTGTTTTCATGTTGATTGTTCATCCTGGTATTATAGCACTGCTTATGCTTATATTTGTACATAGCCTGTTGATGGAATGACCGTCTCACTGGGTATTTATGATAATACTCACGCATCTCTTATAACCATGTGATGCAGGTAAAGACAGTCAATGATCGTGGAATCATGGCCGGGACGAGGGGAATGATCTAGTGGCTCGTTTTCGTGTAATAAGTTAGAATTGCTAGGGTGTTAGCAATTTCAGAACTATGTGTATTACCGAATTGAACTAGAATTAATAAGTATGGGCTTGTTAAACGATAATTGTATTTGATTGTTGAATCATTGTTTCCGCGCTGTTTGTTTATTGGACCGTTGAGGATCACTATTTATGATAATAGTGATCCGGTTAAAAAAATTTTTTTTATTTGACGGGTTGGGTCGTCACAATATTAACATGGTATGTCGTGTTATTATTATACATATCATAAGTTATGTTATGCTATCTACCAATAAACATAGTTTTGTGTTTTGAATATTGTTTATAACATAATGAATATGATATTACATGTTATACGTTTCAATAGTATATATATAACATGTTATATATTAGTATAGTAAACCATGTTATATAGTAAAATACTATATTTTGTATGATATAACATGTTATGTGATATATAACATACCATGAATTAACATGGCATGTCATGCTATTATTGTATGGTATGCCATATATTTAGTGTTACATTTTATTGTAACATTATAAGAATAGTTTATGGAATATATGTCAGTTTTTGAAATTTCAAATTTTAACATATGCAAAAAAGATCCAGTTTTTATATATACAAAGTTGATAAAATAATTTAAATTTTAAAAACGCATTAGATCAAATGAATATCTAACAAAAAAAACAAAATGATGAAAGAGAAAGTGATTTAAAAAATAAAAAATTATTACTTTATGATTTTTGAGTCATTTTCGTTTATGGTATGTTATAGTTTCATTTGACACAAAAATATCTAATCAAGGGTATTATGGTTATTTGGTAGTCATACAACATAATTAATTCAAATCCAGTCTAGATTTTTAATTATGCTACAGTGGCCTATATGATGGTATTTCCCTAAGAATTTTATTTAAAAAGAAACATTAAAATCAATCTTACTATGGTAAAATTTAAATAAAATGAAAGTTCTCTTTTTATATCTTAAAAGTCAAACACATTACAGTCAATTATACTATGCATGGTGAATTTTAAATAAATGTTACTAAATATTTACACTGATTCATAGATTTTAAACTTCTGTTTTTTTTTTATAAACCATAGGAGTTCCGAACTTTTGACTAATAATCTCAGAGTCAACGAAAAAATAATCTTTTGGCCGAAATAGAGTTTAATCCGCTTACCATTTTTTCTTTAATGAAATCTAAATTGAAATAATATACACATAAAAAAGTCATAATTTACGATATAACTCACCTTTGATTGAGAAAGAACCGCTACGATTCGGTGATGGGAGCAGAGGCAACGACGAGGTTGTGATATAAAAACTCAGAAAACATTTGGGAGTGAAGATCATAGCCCAGAGCTGATCACTGCAACACTGTGTGATTTCTTGCAACGCAAGATTCAGACATGTTGTACAGTTTCCTGGATTCAAATATGGACTACACTGAACAATAGAGTCAACATCATAGGAGCCATCGAACCGAGTCACATCCATGAAATAATACGGCGTGAGACCTGAAGACAAAATAGACGATCTTACGATAACCTCTCCCATCTTCTCAGTCAATCTTTGTCTGAACGGACCTAGTGACTTTGGTATTGGAACTTCAGACTTCAAAATGCTATTAGGTTCTGTCTCTAAGGTCGAGAGGAAGAACTTATCGGAGTAACGAACCATACAATCAATGTAGTAAATGATTGCTTCTCGATGGTTAGGGCAGCTTTTGACGATCTCTTGTGCAGCCAACTCGATGCAAGCGTTGCAGATTGTTATGTTGACGTCACCTGTGCATAAGTACATGCCATGGACTGTGTCTGAATCTAGACCGGTCTTGAGATTGTAATAGTTAACGATGGATGATTGGTTGCGAAAAGTAGAGAGAATGGTGTTGAGATTTGTGTTGTAAGTTGTGTTGGGAGTGATTTTTCCTGATGATTCGATGCAGAAAGTTCCCATGTGGTCGGATTCGGAGATGGTTTGGTTAATGGTGAAGAAGAGACAGAAGAGAGAAGAGAAGCAAAAGAGAGCAGAGAGTTTCTTTGTTGTTTCCATGTTTTTAATTTCTTTTGGAGTAATGAGGCAAAGAAGACGAAGAAGAAAAAGATTCTATATAGAGAGCAAGTTCGTCAACAGATCGTTCTTTTAATGGTCTTTGTTATTATCTTTTAACATCTAAAACAATTTTATTAACTTGATAATGTTTATCAAGATTGATAGTATTCAAAAAATGAAAATTACACGTAGTGTTTATGGTATTTGTTTAAGTTATATTTCCTCTGTTTCACAAAGAATATCATTCTAAAACTTTATTTTTGTTTCACAAAAAATGTTATTTTGTATTTTAAATGTAGAAAATTGTATAAAAATTCAGTTTTGATCAACTGTTTTAGTGTATTAATTAGAAAAAATATATTTAGTGTATTAATAAATAACATTAATTGTGAAATGGATGGAGTATTTCTTATAACTTTGTATACTTCCGTGGGATCTCCCAAAAGAGTTTACTAATGAGAGAGGATATTTCCAATAATTATAGGGACAGACTAAGTTAGAGATGTGCGACCAATAACTATGTGAAAAACTAATACTAAATAATGTAGTAACTGTTGAGTTATGGAGCCAAATCTCGATATTGATTTTTCTAAGCAAAACGGGTTGGTCAGAGGTTGAACTCAGAAAATAGAAGTGTTTGGGTGCAAAAAGGGTGGTCACTTCGTCTGTAAACAGAAAAATTCAAAGACGTTTCATTAAGAATTATTTCTTTCAGATATTTAAGAAACTCACAGTGTTTTTCTTGTATTTTTTCTTTTAAACCGACTCTTTTTAATCGTCGGGATGAGAGAGTAAGGGTGATTAAGCAAGAGAAAGCTTGTAGCTTTCGAAATTTTTAATAGAAAGTCTACATAGCTCTCAACGTACGTAGCTCTCACGTTGATGATGAACAACTACACATAAATCATATAGTATGTGATTTATTTATTTTAATCTTAAAATCATTTTCTTGAAAGTTGGATTATTGGGATTCAAATCAATAGAGTAAATGACCTATAAACCTTATATAAATATCATATTGTCACTCATAAATCCAAAGATATATGTTTTTGTAAAAAAATTCATAGTTTATAAAATATTGTAAAAATTTGAAGATTTATAGCCAAAAAAAAGTAAGAGTGATCAATCTAGTCCCACGTAAAGTTTGGATCAAAGCTCCTTAGCAAATCATATGTAAAATGAAACTTTTCAACCATGAACCACACCAAGTTTGAAACCAAAACCGTTTAGGAAAATTTGAGTCTAAGGTGTAATGTTTTCGAATCTTATCTTATTGTTGTAATATTTTCGACATTCTGCTCCATATTAGTTTGATTTTCTTTATTCTCCATTTTCTGTCTTACTTCTTCCATTTAAAAATATAAGATATTTTGGTTAAAAACGCAGAGTTTAAGATAAAAATAATTTAATCAATCATAAAAAGTATTGTAAAATACTAGTAGCCACACAATATTCAATAAAATTAAAAAAATATATAGGATTGTCAAAAGATCTTATATTTTAAAACGGAGTAAGTATTAAATAAGAGATGATGCAATGAAAAATATGATAAAACAAAAGGCAACAATCATTAAATAACAATCATTACATGTTACAACACCTGAATAAATAACCAAATCATAGTGTAAAAATCGAAGCATAAGCATGATCAAACATAATTAACGGAAATAATGAATTACTTTTACTTTTAATAATTAGACTTATGCAAATCTTATCACAGAAGTAAAAATGCAAACACCAAAGCAGCCACAGCAACAACCATTCCTCCAAATATTTCTTTGTTTCCTACAAAAAGAAAATCCATACATTACAAAATTGACAATAATATTAATATAAGAAAATATTGTAATTTTTTTACATTATATCAAAAACAAAATAACTGTTTCAAAATAAATATTAAAAACTATATGACTGATTAAAAGACGTATATAACCATTGATTAATTTATATATTTGCTCACCTCTAATGGAGAAGGAATCGCTACGTTTCTGTGTCTCGGATGGTCCCGGCGATGGCGGTAAAAATGACGTCGTTGTGATATCAAAACTGACAAAACAGTCAGGACTAAAAGTCGAAGCCCAAAGACTATTATTACAACAATCTGTTATGTCTTTCCATGCAATCCAGAGACAGACCGTACAGTTACTAGAACTCAAATGAGGATTACACTGAGCAATGGACTGAAGGTCATATGATCCTTCGTATTGTGTCACATCCATTTCATAATACGGCGTATACGATGATGACAACAGAGAGGCCACCTCGATAACTTCAAGCATTTTCTTAGACAATTTTTCTCCAAAATTTCCTAATTTCTTTGGTGTTGATTCAGAAGACCACCATAAGCTATAAGGATACGTGTCTAAGTCTGTGAAGAAGTACTTATCTGAGTAACGAACCATACAATCGAAGTAGTATATGATTGCTTCTTTTTTGGTGGTACAGTTTTTGGCGATCTCGATTGTTGCGGTCTTGACGCAGGTGTTGCATGTTGTTCTATTGACATCTCCCGTGCATAAGAAGGATCCATGGACTGTGTCTGAAGCTAGACCGGTGGTGAAGTTGTAGTAGCTAGAGAAAGATGATTGATTGCTAAGAGTAGAGAGAAGATTGTTGAGATTTGTGTGGTAGGTTGAGTTTTGAGTGAAGTTGGCCGATGATTTGATGCAGAAAGTGTCCATGTGTTCGGATTCGGACACGGTTTGGTTAGTGGTGAAGAGAAGACATAAGAGAGAAGAGAAGCAAAAGAAAGCAGAGAGTTGTTTTGTTGTCGCCATGCTTTTACTTTTTGGGTTACAAGACAAAGAGAAATAGATGTATATATATAGAAAGTACTAATTATTGGTTCTTGAAACTAGTTGGTCATTTGTTTAAGTTTTAAAACCTTTTGGGTCAATCATTATTTTAACCTTGATTTATAAATGTGTGAGTTAGTGCAGTATACTACATATGACTAGAAATTTTGGTAAATAGAAAAAGACAATAGATTTGTTTAAAAAATGACAATTTGTTAAGTTGTTATTAGCAAAAAAGATAATATCAAAGAAAGTTTAGCCATGGAATAGCCCAAGGTACAAATTTCTTTACCAAAATAGGTTTTGTAAAATAAATTGGTTTTGTAAAGTTTTAAATAGTTTATAAGTTTTTAAACAATTTTATAAAACTTTTTAACAATTTTTTGTAAAGTTTTTAAATAGTTTATAAGTTTTTACACAGTTTTAAAAAGCTTTTTAACAGTTTTTAACAATCTTTTGTAACGTTTTTAAACAGTTTATAAAGCTCATTTACACAGTTTTATAAAAAAAATTAATTGTTTTTAACAATCTTTTGTAACTTTACCATAATAGGTTTTGTAAAATAAATTAGTTTTGTAAAGTTTTTAAATAGTTTATAAGTTTTTACACAATTTTATAAAGCTTTTTAACAGTTTTTAACAATTTTTGTAAAGTTTTTAAATAGTTTATAAGTTTTTACACAGTTTTCATAAAGTTTTTTAACAATTTTTAATAATATTTTGTAACGTTTTTAAACAGTTATAAAGGTTTTTTACACAATTTTATAAAAGTTTTTAACAATCTTTTGTAATATTTTTAAACAGTTTATAAAGTTGATTTACACAGTTATATATATTTTGTCAGATAAAAGTTTCAACTTTCATTGGTAACTTTGAAGAGTACAGTTATATATCGTCTCTCTACTCTCTACTCTCTCTGTTTTACGCCTCTCTTCCCAATACTCTCGGCAGCTGTATGTATTGCACGATTAAGCAATTGTGATTAAGTACTCAAAACTTAATCATTCTTTATAAAGCTTATAAAACTTTTGTATCATTCTTTATAAAGCTTCAATTTGACTCTCCTGGTATGTATTGTTTTGACACTTTCTGTTGCTTGATGTTTGTTCAAAATGTACAACGACTCTTGCCTCTTTGAATACTTATATTTCCCATTGTCCTTGTCGGGTGTTAGAAAACCTTTTAAAAACTTACAAAAGTTTATAATTAAGTACTTGTGTTTTGTCGAAACAATAGTCATTACACTAGACTATACACACATACACTCATCGTTCTATTTTCTCTATCACCCGGCAATAGAGAATGTTGAAAATGGTGAAAGCATCAATGACAAATACCAACTAGATATTCCCAAACAACACCAAAGGCAAAGCGTAGAAAATGCTCAGATGAGATTGCATAAACACAAGAAACAAGCTTCTTCAACAATTAAGTAGAGCATAGTGATTAGGGGTCAGTGAACAAACATATTCCCACAGAACAAGAACAAAACCACTATGTTTTTCGGACAAATGTAGTAGAAGTGATAACCCGATGGTGAACTCTTTGGCGTCGAACTCTGTCACCGTTAGGCAAACTCCTCCAACAACGTTTCCTCTTTTAATCTCTTCTCTCTTTCATCTTCCAATCTCTTCACTGCAACAACTTGTGTTGAATCAGATGCAAATTTTCCATATCACAAACAAGAGAATCAAAACAATGACAGTAAAAACTTGAACCAAATGGTCAAATAGTAAAAATCGCTTTTTTGTAATTGTCTCTTTATTTTATTAAATTTATTATAAATAAATTGACCAAAAAAAATTTAGATGATGATATCGATGATATTGATTTAATATAGGATTCTGAGACAATATATTTCATGTTGATAATTCAAAAGGTCTCAAAAGCAATAAAACATGCTACAACCGAAATTACGGGTTTCAAAATGTTTAAATGCTAGAGGTATATATCTACCAATATACTCATTTTACTTAGTATTTTTAAATACCAACATAGCTCTTGTCTTCTACCTATAAATTTCTCTACAATAATTTTTCATTATATTGTTTTTTAATAATTTTCTAAGCGACTAAGCCAACGATTAATTGATGCGACAAATTTTATAATTAAGGGATATTAACTCCTCGGGAGATCAAAGCACGTAGTTGCTGTATATAAAAAGGAAAAGTCGTTGATTAAACAAGTTAATTGGTCTTTTTTGGTAAAGGAACTCGTATATTGGTCTTTATATAAGTTATATTGCTGTTTCTGCGATGTAATCTTCCAACTTAATTTTAGTATTCTTTCCTTTTGATTCTCCCAAAGAGTTGACAAAGCTGATGAGTAAAGATTATTACCAAGTGGGGACTAATTAAGGGAACAATAATAAGATGGAAACGATAACTCTGTAAAAAAATAATGTATTCAATGACCTCAAAACCTACTAATTATTCAAGTTCTTTCTTAATCAAGCTTTAATCATCTGACAAGGCCCGGGAACCTAGTTGATCATATTATTAATGTTCTCAAATACGTTATGAGCTAGTCGGATGATAGACCACCGTACAACATATAAACACACGAACGTTTATGTAACATGTATACGATGTATAATTATTTGTAAATATAGTTGATATATTGTTTTAATAGATAGTAAAAAAATTATAGAAGAAAGCTTAAATATATTTTTCGACTCAAATAATAAAATGACATAGTTGAAAATTTGTTTTAAGTAACAAAAAAAAACGCAAAGCTTTGGCGATGAGTGACTACATTCTCTAGCAACTTGCTTTCATTTTTCAATGTGCACGCTTCTTCATTTATATTCAAGAAACCTAAACACAAAGCTTTGGTGGCTATATTCTCTAGCAAACATCGTTACATCGTCATTTTTGGTTAGTTTGATTTTCCTGTTGAAAACTTCATTTCGATGCCTTCTCCTCTGATGTGATCGCATTACCTCCGCCAAGGTCGCATTTATTGGGATCCCCATATCAATCACGCCTCTGGCACCAACGGTCGTTAAGATGTTTCCCAAAGGAGACCAATTGTCTTCCTAAAAGAACGTTTTCTTGCCATTTCCAACTTTTGTCTTAAGAAAACTGTGTGCGCTTTCCCGATATTTGAGAAGCTTCCTCCATATCCATGAACCTTTAGTTGTTGAGTCGCTTAGTGACCATAGTGACCCATTCTGAAGTATCAAATTCTTGACCCACTTCGCCCACAATGAGACGTTGTTCCCCACAATGCTCCATATTAGTTTCAAACAACTTACGCTATTTGCCTCTTTTATGGATTTGAAACCAAGTCCTCCTTCTTTCCTTGGTTTGCATAAATCCCTCCATGCCACCTTTGATTTCCTCGTGTTTAAAGAAGGTCCCGACCACAAGAAAGCCGCGCACAAGCCTTCTATTTTTTGGATACATTGGTTTGGTAGGCGGAAAGCTTGGATCCAGAAGTTGATAAGACCTTGGATGACTGATTGTAGTAGCTGTAATCTTCCTGCGTAAGACAGGTGACGTGCTATCCATGAACTTAAGCGCGCTCTGATTCTATCAATTAGTGATCCATAGTCCCCAGCACTCATCCTTTTTGAAAGCAGTGGAAGTCCAAGATATCTCACCGGTAGCTCCCCTTTGGTAAAGGGGAATTGCGATATTGTTTCTCTCTTCTTTTCCTCCGATACAGTTGCTAGAAAGATTTGTGTTTTCTCGGGACTAATCTTAAGTCCCGAGTAAGCTGCGAATTCATCAAAGATCTTTATTGTTCCTTCAATCGAGCGTTTTGTGCCATCTATGAAAACCATAAGATCATCTGCAAAACATAGATGTGTTAGTTGGATGTTCTTACACTTTGGGTGAAACCCAATCTTCCTTTCCACTGCCGCCTTATCAATCATACTTGATAGCACGTTCATGCATATGACAAATAGGTAGGGAGAGAGCAAGCATCCCTGCCTTAATCCCCTTGCGCTTCCGAAGTAACCTGATAATTCTCCATTTACCTGAACCGAAAAAGAAGCAGAAGTAATACAAAGCTTAATCCAGTGCACAAATTCCTCTGGGAAGTTAAGTGCGGATAGCGTATTTAAAACAAAATCTCATTGGACTGGGTCGAAAGCTTTGGATATGTCAATTTTTATTGCACATCTAGTAGAAACCGAGTCTTTATGGTAATCCTTAACCAGCTCCGTTGCAAGTAGAATGTTTTCCAGTAATAACCGATTCTGCACAAAGGCGGTTTGATTCCCCGCAATGAACCGTGGCAGCAAACCCTTTAGCCTATTTGCAATAATCTTGGAGATAACTTTATATAGCACATTGCGACAAGAGATAGGCCGGTAATCCTTCATTTCTTTTTCCTCATTCGACTTTGGGATTAACGCTAAGATCGTGGAGTTCACTCCTTTGGGGAGAAAACCCTTTATGAAGAACGATTTGATTGCCATTAAGAAGTCTTTCCCTAATATTGTCCATGATGCCTTGAAAAACTCACTTGTAAAACCGTCCGGTCCCGGTGACTTATCCTTTGGCATAGAGAATAAAGTGTTGCGAATTTCCTCATCTGTGACTTCTCTCATTAGTGAAACTCGGTCATCTCCGGAGCAACGGAAGTGTATCAATGTCTGAATTTCTTCCTTAGTCATTCCTTTGTAGTCCGGAGGTGTTTTGTTAAGAAACTCTTCAAAGTAATCCGAAGCTTCCTTTTTTATATCTTCACCATTGCTCAACATCTCCTCTGTTGATGTTGTTATCTCTCGTATAGAGTTGTGCATATACCGAGCCTTCACCGAGTTATGAAAATATGCGTTGTTTTTATCACCCACCGCAAGCCAATGGAGTTTTGATTTCTGCTTTAGGTACCTTTCTTCCATGATGGATAGATGTTGCCATTTCGCATATGCACATGTTTCCATTTCCATATTCTGTGGTGTTGGATTGAGTAAAGTCTGGCCTTGCATGGAGCATAACTCCTCATGAGCGTCCTGTGTTTGCTTTGAGAGGTTGCCCAATTTCTCTCTGCCTAATTCCCGAAGTGCTGGTTTGATCGCTTTGAGTTTCTCTCTTTACTCATGCGAAAACTGGAATTTTGATGAGATTAGGAAGGGATTTCTTTTTTTTTTAATGCCTACGAGAGGAGGAAAATCGATTTGTTATTGTGCTTGTTGGTAAAAATCTTTGTTTTGTTTCGATTTGGTTTTGTAGAAATTTTTGTTTTGTTTTGATTTAGTTTTGTCTCTAACTATATGCTCTGTTTCTTCCCTTGTGGTCTTGTTATGCAGAAATATTGTTATGATAATTAGCAAAGAAAATTAATCACATTAACCAGCAATATGATGAACATAGTGATCCATTAGATTTAAAAAGAATAGCCATCGATAACAGACTGGTATATTGCAACAAAAAAAGCTTGAGAATGGCAAAGCTTGAACCAAATTTTACCTCAAAACTTGAAAACATATGATTGTATTACTCAGGAATAACTTTATTTTCTTCCGCGCAAATTTATTTCCTAGTTAGTGTAATGTGATAAAGATATATTTTCACTAATTTTCTTAATAATTAAGTGTCTCCACACACATGAAAGATTATCTAATCATACTTTAGTCGATGACAAGTGTGATGAAAATTTAAGAATGGAAACACAAAGTACAACTTCAAAGTATAAAATGCTCTGGTCCTTGGCTTGAAGGAAGGTACGGGTGTATGTCCAGATCGAACTTCTTAGTATTTAAAAAGAAAAAACGAGAATACCCTTTCTCTTGAATCCCTCTTTAACTTATATAGTCATTCCTATGTTAGATAACAAATTAGTGCTTGATTTTGGACGTTTTGATCGGGTACTTGAATTCAATTGGGATTTACATGATGATGGCTGGGGAGCTAATGAGCTCAAACAGTAGCCGAAGCCTTTCAATCCGTAATGTCAATGAGCTTTGCATGGGGATTAGAAGTGAAATCCGAACAAGAACATCAATAATCATAATGAGATAATACATAAGTAATTGACCCTTCACAAGAGAAGAACGACATAAAGATCTCGCAAACACCACACATGAACAGATTACAATACAAACAAATAGATAAACATTGAGATACAGCGTTTAGCAGGAAAAAAAAAAAACATTGAGATACTGAGCCGAACAAGAAGGTCTTGTTCTAGACTTCTGGTGTGAAACGGGTGCTTTCCATTATGTGGTTGGCGTTCTCGAGTTCAAAGGCATCGCGTCTATGATATTCTTTAATCTGCATCACAACTGAAATTTAAAAAATGCAAATAATGTGAATCATTTTTTTTTGTTTTTCCTTCAATTACCTCGTCACGCGGCACATCTTTGAACTCTGGAAGAATTTGACGTTGAGTGAACTCAACGTATGAAGCCGGTATTGTTTCAGTTACTCCATCTGAAAACTCAACCGAAAGTCTTTCCGATATTGACGAGATTTGTAACAGTAGACCATCTTGAGTCACTGAAACATGTATTTGCACATTCATCTCAATTAAGAAAGAAAATGGACTAGAACTGAGACGTTCAAATAAAAAATGTCGTGAGGGGAATAATTAAGTAAAGGAAACCTTTGAGAATTCCTCCTTCACTGTTGAGTTTAAATCCCTTTTCTTCAAGATACTCTTTGACGCATTTGATATCACTGAAACGGTGTTGGAGTCGATGAACCGCAAAAGCAAGATGATTCATTGTGTAGCCGTGTATAAGCGTCCATGCTGCAAACTCGCTCTCTCTTCAACGTTCATACATACATTGAATTAGCTCTAAGTCTCTAACCATCATATGTATTCATTAAAGATGCAATATGATTATTCATTAAAAAATTTAGAACACATACTTGGCAAGTTGATTGAAGTCGGTGGATGTAGGCTTCTCCCAAATTAAAGATCCCAAAGAGCTTGAAAGAACCGCTTGCTTACCACCTTCTGGTTTCAAATACTTCCTTATTATCTCCTAATTAACCATCAATTAAAACCAAGAAAAGCGAAATAATTGATATGTTAGACTCATAATAACAACAGTATGTTTGCGAACATTCATACCTGTGATTCAGAGCTTAATTCGTCAACAAGAAGCTCAGCTATGACAAGTCGTGGCAAAGGGCCGTTGCCTAGACCGTAACCATTATCAGGGACGTAAACATCCGGAGGAGAAAACCAGAGAACTCGTAGTTTCTTCTTTGGACAGTCATGTGCGCCTCCAATTTTATATCCATAATCCATGAAAAAACTCGACAAAGAATTTATTCCGTAGTCATCGACCTAAAAGACAAACCCCCAAAAATACTTTAAGAAGAAAAAAATCACAGTTAGCTTCACCCACTCTTCTAAAAGTCGACCGGTTAGACGCCCAAAATAACAATGCATACCAATTTTGGCCAAATTGGTCAAAGTGTTAATATCTACAACAATATGAATAACACGTAAATATTCGCTAGGTTTTTCTTGAACTCTGGATTAGCGCCTAGGAAATTTGTGACTTATTAGTTTGAAAATTGTTGGTAGATTCATACCTTAAATGTTCTGAAAGTGAAGTGGTCGTAGCAGATCTTTTCGTTGTCCACCGACTGAACCAGTTCCCATATCCTATTTGCTGTCGGGTTCTTCCTCAGATACGTCTTGAGTATATTCTCGAACACATTCCGAAGAAATGCTTCACTTCCTCCCTGTTACAACAACAATATCATGTCTTATGGTAATGAATTTCGTTTTTATAAATCATACTTAGAGAAAGTACCTTGAACGATGAAGCGTGAGGCAAGTCAAGAGAACCCATGCGGGGAAATCCTTGAGCTTTTGTATGAGAAATATTGCTTTGCTTGGTTTTTCTTATCTCGGAACTTCGTTATTAATAAGTAGAAAAAGTGTGGAGAAATGCAAAGTGTCACAGACTCGCAATGTATCATCAATTCATCACTAGCGGACAAGAATTATATTGATTTTTATTGAGCTAGTGGGCGAAACAAAATCGTATCAAATCAGATTCGAGACGTTTCATTATTCAGAAAAGCATTTTCTATAGAAATTAAAAAACCACGAGATTTTAGATCGAATCATATGTCATATCATAATTATATGGGCTGGTTCTGACAAAATGATATGAAATCGTTCGACACACAAATCTCTTATCTGATTCTGCATTTCTGTTATTTTTATTGATTCATTTTTAGTAGGAAAAAAAAATCAAGAGATCCCCTTGCTATTAAAACTAAAGTGCTATTATTTACTTAGTTTAGATGTTTTAACTTAACTAGACCGAGACCTGCGTGTACACGCGGATTTATCTTTTATTGTATTTTGAAAAACAATAATCATAAAGATCTTTATTAGGGTTGAGCATATTATCTGTTAAATTCGATCTGATTCGCTATTCGTTTTGATTCAATCCAAAAAATCTGGATATCCGTTTTGAATCAAAACAAATCAAATAATAAAATTTAGTATCCGTCTAAATCGAATCAAATCACGAATACTAATTTTAAAATCCGAATATCCGATCCGTATATTACTTATATATACATATAATATGGTAGATTTATAACATATATTTACATTTTTTTTACTTTTAAATATATTTGGCGAGTATAATTATAGTAAAAATAGGTAAATACTAACTTTATTTGAAATATATTTCTTAAATAAAAATATATATTTTATTTTTCACTGTTTTAACTTTCCACTTTTCATTTTTTTAATTATATCGAATAAAATTAGATCCATTTCATTTATTTATTCATTACTTAGTTTAAATTTTATATTAAAAAAAAATTTGAAAAAAAGATTATGGTGTTTTAATTGTTTTTTTCGTTTAAAACATATATCCATGAAAATACGGATATCCGCAAATATTCAAAAAAATCCGGATATCTATAATTCCGGATATCTGAAATTTTTCAAAGCAAAAGCAAATCAAAAAATTAAATATCCGTAAAAAACAAATCGAATCACAAATACTGCATTTTTTCCGGATATCCAATCCGTGTCCAGACCTAATCTTTATATGTTCCATTCGTACACAAATTAGTTTTATTTATAATGCTGGTTGCTTAGAAACTTCGAAATTCCTTGTAAAATGATATAAAAATTCAATTTCTGTAATCATTGTTTTTGAGTATTTCAACATAGGTGAGACTCAAAGTTGAGTGCGAACTTTTTCTTCGTAATAAGTTTTGATGCCAACTCTTCATACATTTGTGTGTTTGATTTAGCTATATGATAAACACCACACGTTAGCATGTTACAATAAACTATTTAATGATGATGATGGATTGATAGCATCTATTATGATGAAAACTTCTACAAAAGCAAACGAATTTTTATGTTTACAAACAAAGCTGGCATCATATCAAATTATGATACCAATTGACAGTTGTGATTCTTATCCCTGGAGAACTTTTGTTTCTTCACTCTTACCGGAACAATGTAATTTTTGTTTCGAGATTAAACCTACAAAAGCAATACTAAATCCTTGATGTTAGAAATCGATGACAGAATTAGATATTTTCCTGGCTGTTTTCTAATAAGCCTAAGACAATGAGTATTTATATGTTTAAAACAACCAAAGCTTTGTTGTCTCAATCATCATGTACACTACCGTGGACTGCGGATTATGATAGACGCAACCTCGTATGAGAAACATGAGTTATCGAGTTACGAGACTGAGATGAAAAGATGAGTCTAATGACCTAGAATGCACAAGAATAAAAGAGATAACAGAAGAAATCTTACCTAACACTGTTGTCTAAAGTGAGTCAAGTAGCTGATTGTAAACCTCTCTAATGACACAGATTCTCGGGTGTATGTCATTTCCATGGGTTTTCCCATCAGCCAATGCACCTTGATATGAAATTATGCAATCTTTTGGGTCTAATAATTCAAGAGAACTTTGATGTGTGTTGACGAATGAGATGCAAATGAGCATGTGTTAGAAGATAATGGAAAAGTTAATCATTGAGGTAAACAAAAACATGCAAGACATAAGTGAGAAGGAAAAAAGTAAATCAAGAAAACGTTCTTATACAACACATTTAAGCTTCTGTTTCTACTGTTGATGAAAACAGAATTAAATGGAGCTAATCTAAGAACTTCCTAACTTATCAAAAGAAGCAGCATCATTGTATTAAAAACTTCCACAAAAAGAAATATTTACTCTACTTCCCCCCCAAAATTTCTTAATTTTTTTCTGCCATATTCAACAGCAAATCACAAGCGAAAAGGTATCTTAAAGTCAACACCTCTAGAGCTCTTGTTTGTCTCAGCAATCTCCTTCATACTTGTCCATGATTTTCTCTTCCTCTTGTTTGAACCACCAACTGTTTTCTCCGGAACGCTTTCGGGCTCCACCGGTTTCTTACTTTTCGATTTTCTTATTCTCTTAACCCTCTCCAAGGTAAGCATTGGCTTTGGTGTATTCTCAACACTATTATCCACCTCATCTTTCTTCTCACTTCTTACAGGTGAAGAAAGCATGTCCTGAGGCATCATCTCTTCCTTGTTCTTACGACGTGGACGAGCGGTTTTAGGCTTGGATGGGTAAATCTCTTTCATTTGACCTTTCGCAGTTCCTCGTTTAAGATTACGGTGAGAACAGAAACTGCAATGGTAAACTACATTGTTCTGAGGCAAACAGATGTTAGAGTACTTGTTACACCTCATGTGTTTCTTCTTCTTCTTCTTCTTAGCGGAAACCTTCTCGATTCTCACATTACAATTGAATCCAGGCTGAAGAATTGTCTCACACCTGCAACAAGAAATCTTTTGATCATCACAATAATCCAATTTCGATACATTAAACAGTCAAAGATCAAGCAAATTGAGGCACTTAGGATTACAAAAGAGACCAGAAACTGCAATAGTAAAGTACAATTTTGCTGATCATAATCCAATTGATTTAACTCTTGACATGATTAAACATGAAAATCTTCTCTCAAAATAAGCAATTGAAGCAGAAGCAACACAATAATACTCTAAATTCGCAGCAAAAACGAAAAGGATTCAAAATCTGATAATGAGGAACCCTAAATAGCTAATAAAGGTCAGAGGAAGAGGCAAATACCTTTGACAAGAGACGAGATTAGGATCGGGAGCAATCCCGGAAGCTTCTCCGTCGGCAGCGAGACGACGACCGAACAAGGAAGCAATCGGAGAGTCTACGTTAGAAGACCAGATTGCGAGATTCTTCAAGTGCTCGTGTCGTAGTACAGACTTGAGATTAGGTCCTCCTTGAGCGTTTGTAAGCTTCTTAGCTCCGCGTTTTCCCATCTGAGTGACGCAACCTCAGGGAAAAATGAACGACTACGAAGGCTTTGACCGGAGAGATTAGAATTCTCCCGGAGATCGAAACAAAGTCGTGGCGGTGCGGCGGCGGAGAGAAGGAAGCGCTTTGAGTGTGGTCTTGCTTAAAAAAAAGGTCAAAAATCAAAACAAAAAGACTAATTAGGATTCTATTATGAAACAAAAATATTAAAATATTTATCAATTGGGTCCATAGCTCAGTGGTAGAGCATTCGACTGCAGATCGAGAGGTCACCGGTTCGAACCCGGTTGGGCCCTTTTTAAAAAAAAAAAATTATTTTTTTTAGGTAAACGTGTATCTTGAATACTTAGGACCTTATTGTTTACGTGTTTCTAATCCAAAATAAGGACATAAACTCTAGTCTATACAAACTAGTCCTGGGCGTTCTGGTTCGGATTCGGGTTTTCATTTTTTCGGGTATCCATTTTTAGTAATTTAAAGCCCATTCGGATTTTTGGCATTTTGGATTCAGGTTCGGACTGGATTTTGGCGTTTCGGATTCGGGTTTTAGAAACAGAAAAAGTGACAGAGAAAACAAGTTCAAAGATGCGAAGGTTAGGAAGTTACATACATGGCCACGGTTTTCTTACAAGTTCAAAGAGAAAACAAAAGGTCAAGCTTCTTAAGTTCAAAAGAAATAGTGATGAATCCATCTGGAAATTGTGATGAATCCATCTGGAAAAAAAAATGACAGAGAAACAAAGATTAGTTGGCTCTAATCCAACAACGCATACTCATGAGAATGATTTCATTAATGCCTTGCAGGTGATTTTTGAATAATTCTACATCATCACTTGGAAATGAATTAGGAAAAAACATTAACCTAAATAGAAAAATAAAACTTGAATTACATCAAGAATACTATGGCTCGTTTTTTCTTTCTTCTTCCCCAGTAAAGTACATAATCACTATAAATAATATTTGATTCTTAATCATAATCACTATAAAACCCAAGATGAAGATCCAACGACTTAATGCTTTTCTTTGAACCTGAAGAACGAGAAGACATATCTCTCTGGAAGACATGATTTGCAATAAATCTCAAAACTATATGCCACGGGAATAGAGCGAGATAGCGACGGGAACGAGCCAGAGAGAGAGAGAGAGTCATTACCTGAGAATGATTTCTCGAAAACTCAGAAGAAGGAGAAGCCATTTCTCGAAAACTCAGAGGACGGCGGCGGCGATGAAGAAGAAGAGGGGTTTCAGATTTTTGGAAGAGAAGAAATCGGGTCTCTGGAAGGAAGAGGAATAGGGAAGCAGATCGGGTTTGGGTTTGTTTGCAATGGGCCAATTTCAACTTTCGTTAAACAAAACAACCTGGGCCCAAGCAATATATCTTCAATCGGGTTTTAAATCGGGTTTCGGGTTTTCGGGTATTACCCGAACCCGAACCCGAAATTTCAAAATTCAAAACACGATCGGGTATTTTTCATTTTCGGGTCGGGTTTCGGGTCGGGTTTTCGGGTACCGGATTTTGTGCCCAGGCCTAATACAAACATTTGAAGCACATTAAAAGCAAATCCATAATCATACATTATTATAGTTTTTGTTAACAGATCTACATCACACTTTTTTTCTTCTGTATAAATAGGAAAATGTCTGTACCACTGAATCAAAAACAACAACAAAACAGAGTCCAGTAGCTGTGATTGACGACCCGTAGTAGCTTGAACCCGCAAACTAAAAGAACCCAAAATTATGCAAAATGGGCACTATGAGATGAGAGTGAAATAAAAGCCAGACTAACCAGTGATTTAATTCTGATCAAGGAACAATTGTTGTAGACTTGTACTGTTTCATCTTAAATCTGCAGAGGCATACGATTCATACAATGGTAGTTCTTCGGTGAAAGGGCGAGCAGGTTAGCATAGAAAGGATTATGTTTCTCTCCTACTCTGGTTTCTCCTCTATTTCGTGTTAGTTATGATCTCAAAGTATTTCTTTTGCTTTCAAGCATCGCACTGTCTTTTAGAGCAGCGTGTGCTTCGTTCTCTTGTCCTAGTGCTGACAAAGCTACAGCTTGGAGATAGGATGCGATATGCCAAGCAGGAGATATGACTTGGGCTTGCATTGCATCGCTAAGTGCCTCTTGAGGCTTCTCATTCATTAGATAACACAGACTCCGTCTTGCATAAACGGTTGGAGAGACCATTGTTCCTACCTCGATGAACTACAAACATATCCTTTAGTCAGAAGCGTGATAGCGTTTTCAAAATCTAATATCAGAGAGAGAAAGTAAGTAAAATGCATAAAGACCTCTAAAGATTTTGTGTGTTCACTTTGAAGTAAATATATAAACCAAGTATAAGGTGAATATGAGAGGGTAATGAAAAAACTTGATCACTACCCTTTATGTGGAAACCATCAGCAGTGAGCTTTTGTTATGGTCGGGGACTAAAATTAACTACAGCGTAAAAGGTTTAACCTGAGAAAAGCATTCGATGGCCTTTGCAAAGTCTTTATGTCGGAACGCAACATCTCCCTTTTTTTTGAATATCAGTGTGTCCTGCATCTGGTCGGTCCACATCTGGAAAGAAACCTGAAATTTTGCAGAAACGACGAAAAGGTCAAAGATACCAACAGAAGCCCTATTGCAAAGAAATTGCAAGAATCAAACAATTACAAGAGCATGATAGAACGCAAGATTGGAAATAAGAAAGGAACCTCTGTGGTTGCACCATCGTCATCTTTATATCCCAGCTTTTCGATGATCTCATGTATGGCAGTTAGATCTGATCTTAGGCATGCTTCTCCAAGTGGTGAAAGAGTGGTCGTTGTGGCACTATTGGGTATGCCCATCAGTTCGTGAGAAGGAATCTACATGATTAACATGTTCTTGTTAGTGTCAGATTTAATCTTTTGAAATGCAAGAAGCATCAAGCTTATCTTTCTAGTTGTGCAACTAAATACCAATACACAAGTAGCAGCAAAAGGTAAAAGAAAGATATAAGCCTCTATCATTAATGGTGAAAGCTTGCTAAGCATAAACAAAACGGAACTAGTTAATGATAGTGAGAAAGAACCTCAAGATCCTTCTGAAGAGGAATCATTGCTGAGATTAGAGATTTTGGGTTAGGCCGCTCTCGGGCCTCATACTGCAAGCATCTTGAAGCTAACCGTATTACTTCAGTCCCATCGTCACTTGAAAACTGACCCTCCAGGCATGAATCCATCAACATCTCAATGTTCCTATCCCGTATGAGGTCCAATGCCTAAAATATGCCATACAAGGAACTGGATTAGCAATAGTATTTTTTAAGCATATTAGATTATAACATTCAATATGCTACTCAATATGAGTTCAGGGAGAATGCTTTCAAATCAGGTTCCAGTAACAGACACTAGAAGCCTTACATGGCTTGGAGGAATGTGCTTTCCACTGAGAAGGTCAAGCAACATAGTTCCAAAGCTGTACATCACACTTTCGGGTGTCACGCGACCTGTAGAAATAAACACAGCCCGATACAAAAACAGAAAAGTAGCCACAATACAAATAAAGCATTCATGTTTCCCTGAAACCATAGCAGTCAGCTGGAAAATTATAGACTAACGATTTTGAGAATCTCAGGAAACAATATAGGTATTGATAGACTCGATGAGGTAATTGTACGATATCTTGTCAACATATACCTGTTCTCAGATACTCGGGAGGAGTGAATGCCAGGTTAGTGCTGTAACTCTTTCCATCTCTACTGTTTTTCATCAAACCAAAGCATGAAAGTCTTGGATTCGCGTCCTAAAAAAAACAAAAACACAAACTATTTACATATGCATTTGACAGGAACCAAAGGTAGAAAAGATGTCTCAAATTTACATCATCAAAAAGAACTCTATAAGCATTTAGGTCATGGTAAAGCGCACGTCCTCTGCTGGTACAATACTCTAGCGCCTGAGCAATATGTAAAGCTACTCTCAGTCGCATCGCCCACTTCATTGGTTGCGACTCCCCTAAGAACACAAAAATAATAATTTTTTTGTCAAACATTTTTAATCTTATATATGTATATGTGAAGTTACAGTAAGCTAGGAGCTTACAATGGAAAAGATGTTTTGCCAAAGTTTCATTAGGCATAAACTCAGCAATAAGTAGTCTCTCTTCACCTTCAAAGCAACATCCAAGTAGATTCGCCATCCTATGATTCCGTAATTGACCAACGGCTTTGGCTTCTTCCTAATCTCACAGATTAAAGCCGAAGGATCATCGAGTGAAATAAAACCGATGAATATAAAAGTAGATTGACAGCAACAACAAAAGCAATAGTTTAGCTTTGCGCAAACACAAATTGGCATGTAAGAAAACAAGTAATCCAGAATATAATTTGAGATAACAACCAATGAATACTAGTTAAACCTTCTTCACTACAAACTACAATTACCCATTAGAACAAGCAAAAAGTCACCAGCAATGAACATAGCCAAGTAATTAACACTTATATGCCTCCAAAGTTCCAACTATGAAATGGCATGTGAGAAGAGAATCAAGCAACTATGCATACCAAAAACTGACGAGTATCAGGCCAAGCTTTCCTGTTAAATCGTTTAACAGCGATTCGTCTTTGATTCTCCAGTTTTCCTTTATAAACAACATTTGGAGCTCTCTCTCCATGTTCTGAAACTATATTCTCTACTGCAAATCCTGAAGTAGCATTCCTTATAGTATCGATAGAGAATTCACGAAACTGAGGCAAATCATTCGATTCACCTCTCTTTTCCTCATCTGGACAAACCCAACAAACAGCAAGAGAAGAATTTCAATCACCAAAACAAACAAAAATACACTAAATTGTATCAATGGCTACTTTATCTAAACCTGTAACATCAGGATTCGATTTTCCAGACTCTGAAACGCAGCAAAGTGCAGATAACTTGGAGACCTCACAACCCATTTCCCAAAAACCTCAATCAAACCATAAACCCTAAACCGCTTCGTCAGAATTCCAGAAACGGATCGTAATCGAGCTGGAAACCCTCCGATTCAACAAGAACATCTCACTAAATCGAGATCGAATCGAGAGGATGATTCGTCAGAAAAAAGGAAAAAAACTAAGCAAGATTGAGAAAGAAACAAAAGCTAAAATGACGAATCAAGCGTTCGTGTGTGTGTGTGTGTGTGCTTGAGCTATAAAGCTAACTCGAGAAAAGAGAAATTCTGAAATTTTCTGCTTTGTTTTGTTTGCTTCAGCTTTCTCGGAAACAAAAGCAGAAAACCTTTTAGTTTTTACCAAATTAAAAAGAAAACAAATTAATTTTCAATTCTGAAAAAAAAAAAAAAATGAAAACAGCAAAGCAGCCTCTTTAAGTCAACTCAACAGTGGGTCAAAATAACTGAGGAACAATTATCAATTATTTGAATTAATACATGTCCACCTCTATGTTCCTGAACTTATTTTACAGTATTTTCCCAGGGAATAGAATGAGAATGCTGATATATTGGCACGAACTACTCGATTTCGAAATATAGTTTTCTCTTATGTTAATATGTCTACTTTATATTGGTTTCCAGAAACGACAGTGTTTGACTAACCAAGGTGTAATATGCATTGTGACAAAAAAAAAATACATGTCCATCTCTAGAAGTAAGAGTACTTTAATGAAATTATTGTGCCAATTTTAAAATTGTAACAAGAAGAAAAATAAAATATTCTGTATGAGATATTTGTGTATGAGATCAAGGGGAAGAATGTATGAGAGATTATAAGAATCATATTATTCGTTATGTGAATTTTTCTATTGTAGAATTACATTTGAATTATAAAAATTTGTTGTATCTTTTTATCATTTTAAACATTTATAAAAAATAATAATAAGAATTGAAATCATAGTGAAAAAATTTGAACTCTAATCTTCCAACCTACGATGATAATTCTATCAATTTAATGTTGAGAAATTTCAAAAAATACCACTTTTCAAATGTCACTTTACAAAAATGTCACACTTTTGAAATCTTTGCAAAAATGACATTTTTTTGAAATTATTTTTTCTTTATATTATTTATGTTTGGGTAAACTATGTTCTATTATGATTTAGTTTTGAGGGTTTAGGGGGTTTAGGGATCAAAACATTTTTTAGGGTTTAGAATTTTAAGATATAGGCTTTATAAATCTATAATTAGTGGCATTTTTGCAAATGAATACCTCTAAGTGGTATTCTTGCAAATGTGCACACAAAAAATGGTATTTTTGTAATTGCCCATTTAATGTTTAGGATCGAATATAGAAAATTGACAATACCAGAGTTTTAGAAAATTTAAAAAAAAAAACTTAAGAAAGTGACACATCATACCATCGATGTATATGGCATTTGAAAAGTAATATAATTCATTATTGTTTGGGTTGGACTCCGTACAAGAGATCGTTGATCTCATGCATTAAAGCGTAGAATAGACTTACCGTTCTCTAGAAAGAAAAGAAACGTGATAAAGATGCAAAGGTATTCGAGAGGGTAAGATTGGACTTCCATCCCAAAGATTCTTCGACACCCAAATCAATACATCACGCCATAGTACGTTTGGTTAGGATGTGAGTAAGAATTTAATTTGATACCATATCTAAAAGTCATATATTCTTAAGGAAAATGTGGTTAGAACTCTCTCTTTCAAGTCTTACCGAAGCACTGGAACCAAATGTGGTTAGAACTTTTTAAGATTGAAGTATATACGTCTTTTTCTCTTTTTTTTCCTTGTATTTACAAGAAAACTAAATAAAAGTGGGGTTAATATTACATGATTTTGGTAAAGTTAATTTTAGATTACTAATATCAGATTACCATACTTTGAAATATCGGTATATAACAATTTCGTACATGCAATGGTTTATTTAGCGCAAATGATTTTGTAAAACATAGTGTAGATTTTATATATTTTTAAGAAATATCATATTATTTTATTTGATAACACATTATATTATACAACATCACTTTTTTTTTACAAAATATGTACGATAAAATATATTTTGTATTTAGGAAAAAACCACCGTATTTTTTTCTTGAGAAATTTTAAAAAATGCCACTTTTCAAATGTCACTTTACAAAAATGCCACACTTTTGAAATTTTTGCAAAAATGCTACTTTTTGAAATTTTTTTTTTTTTTATATTATTTATGTTTGGGTTAACTATGTTCTATTAGGGTTTAGGGGGGTTTAGGGGTCAAAACATTTTTTAGAGTTTAGAATTTTAAGATATAGATTTTATAAATCTATAATTAGTGGCATTTTTGCAAAGGAATACCCCTAATTAGCATTATTGCAAATATACACACAAAAAATGACATTTTTGTAATTACCCTTTTTTTTTTCAGTTTTTGAACTATACATTTGATTATCTACACTAACTACAATTTATGATTATTTTTGTAACTGAAAGTATATTGATGGTGGAAGTGTTACACAGTCAAGAAAGAAACCATATTTAAACGACAAAGAGAACACAATGAGCAATCTCAAACCTACGAAGAGATCATGATGAGTTTTGTTCATGTGAAACACACAATGATAATCTATTATATAATTTTGGAATTTTTTCTCCATCTAAATTGTCCACATAGGCAATACTATTTTGTAAACATTTAAGTTTAAAATGTTCATTTAATACACACTAAATCATATTTATATGTTTTATAACTAATAAGAAAAACTATTTTTTAATAAACATTTAAGTTTTAAAATGTTCATTTAATACACACTAAATCATATTTTTATATTTTATAACTAATAAAAAAATTAAATTAAAATAAACACGTGAAAGACTAAAAAAAAAATGAAAATAAAAACTAAAAAATCTAGGGGCAATTGCAAAAATATCACTTTTGGGATGTATATTTGCAAGAATGCCACTTAGGGATGTCAATTTGCAAAAATGCCACTAATTATTGATTTTTAAAACCTAAATCTTAAAATTATAAACCCTAAAAAATGTTTTGACCCTTAAAACCCCTTAAATCTTCAAAACTAAACTCTAATACAATATAATTAAGGGACAATTACAAAAATGTCACTTTTTGTGTGTACATTTGCAAGAATGCCACTTAGGGGTGTTCATTTGCAAAAATGTCACTAATTATAGATTTATAAAGCCTATATCTTAAAATTCAAAACCTTAAAAATGTTTTGACCCCTAAACCCCCCTAAACCCTCAAAACTAAACCCTAATAGAACATAGTTAACCCAAATATAAATAATATAAAGAAAAAACAATTTTCAAAAAGTGGCATTTTTGCAAAGATTTTAAAAGTGTGGCATTTTTGTAAAGTGGCATTTGAAAAATGGCATTTTTTGAAATTTCTCTATAATTAATCCAAACATAAATGATATAATGAAAAAATAATTTTGAAAAAGTGGCATTTTTGCAAAGATTTTGAAAATGTGGCATTTTTGAAAAGTGACACTTGAAAAGTGGCATTTTTTAAAAAATTTCAAAATCTAAGACTATACAAGATTTTATTAGTAATAATAATATGAATTTATATATATATATATATGTATATATATATTACAAATATTAAAAAAAACTCAAATGTTTATGAATTTATAGTTGAAACAGTTAGTAAAAATCAACTAATTTAACCATATATTTTATAAAATGTGAAAAGAAAAATAATATTTTCTATACTATTTGTAAGATCTATATATTTCATGAAATATGAAAGGTTTTTTTCTTATTAAAAGGTTTTGTAGCTCAAAAAGGAAATTTTATCCAACCTTTTTTTTAACCACACATTAACTTCTTTTTTTTCAACACCACACACTAACCTTAAAAAATTATCTTAATATTTTTATTTAACAACCTATTACGAAGACCAACGTTCAAAAACTAATATCACAAATCTCAAATATTTCTCTACGATGAGCAAAATTCAAAATATATATAAAATCACGAGACGAAGATAAATGATTAAAAAAAAAGTAAATTATACTATAAAGATATAATAAAAAATGATTGCTAAGTTTTATATTCTAAATCATAATTGTATATTTAGATAACATGATTTCTGTAATGGTCATATATATGTACATAATAAAGTTTTAGAAAAACGAAAAATAAACGGGAACCATTAATCACTTCATAGATTTAAGCAATATTAATACTAAATCATAAAATTAATTTATTTGATTTAAAATCAAATATTATTTAAAAATTTAAACAGGAACTATCGATATCGAAGTCATTGATAATCACTTCATAGATTTAAGCATTATTAATACTAAATCACAAAATTAATTTACTTTATTTAAAATTAAATATTATTTTCTATCTATAAAAAACTGTTTGTTTTGTCATACATAAAAATTGTTAAATTTAATAAATTTGTAAAACAAAAAACTCGCGCGATGCGCGGGTCATATTCTAATTTCTTCTAATTAATGAGTTTTAACAATGATAATTAATCTAAAGAAAAATCAGTTCTGATTTTTTTTTGTGACAAAAAGTTTTATTGTTGTAAAAATCAATTCTCAAATCTCCCTTTATCTCTCATTGGTTAGTAAACGTTGAGGTGTTGGTTATATAATCAAGCCATGTTCCTCTCATTTGACATACCATTGACAACAATCAACAAAGAAAAATCCCTCACAATTATTTTTTGTTTGGTTTGATTTTGTGTCTGAGAGTACACATAAATTCTTGGTTCGTTAACTTCTATTTTTGAGTGTCACGGAATAGTCGATCGTGTGGCTGTATCCTGAAATTCTGATTGCATCAAAACCGTCACATTATGGGCAATAAAAATTAAGGAAAGCGTGTCTCGCCTCCACACAAACCGTTCATCATTTATCATAATTTTTATATCAAACAAACCTTTTGTATATGTTGTCTATCATTAATCTAAACAATATTCAGTTTTGCCTTAACGTAAAAATTGTTCTCAAGTCCAAAAAATCAAAGAGAAAGCAAGATTTAAGGAAGATAATCGTATCAAGATGATGATGATTCAATCATCACATATGATCATGACTTAGTAGAACATTGTCGATTTTTATAAAGTGTAATTAATTTGTTTTTTCAAATGTAAAGGCATATAAGAGTAAGATTTTGTTAGTTTCCAAAACAAAAAAAAAAGAGTAAAAATTTGTTTGTCAAAAATTGTTTTTGATAACTCAGTCTCATTACTCAAGTTTTCTTCTTAAAAAAAATCCAACCCAAGCATAACTCGGATATAATTTGAAATATAATTGTTGGAATAAGTTTCAAAAAAAAAAAAACATAACTGCTGGAATCACATAATTTGTATTATTATGATAATAGGAAACCAAAATATATAGGATACAATGTTAAAGATTAAATGATATATATCCAAATAATATTCTTTTGATCAGACTTCTCTTTTTCTTTTAACACTATTTGAAATAGTATCAACACCTTTTGCTTGAGCATGACACATTAATCACGGTAGTCAGCTCGTTCGCAAAATTTGTCGGGAATTTTATATCTACAGTTTCTCCCTCTCACTTCAGTTCATTTATCATATCTTTTAGCTTCTTAATCTCCTCTTTCTGCTCACGCATGTGATCTCTTGCCTCCAACAATGCCAAGTGTTGCCATCCGTGAGGTTTCTCCAAATCAAACCAACGAAAAAAATTGCAAGAGTTGTACCCAGTACCAACTCTACGTCCTCTACCAGAACTATATAATCGCCTCCTAGGATTGTCATCTGTACAAGCTTTCACAATCTTTGATGGACACTTACAAAGACACAAAACACCATTGTTGTCATTTTTTGTATTCAAAGTTTGACGAACCTGAACTTTGAGCCATCTGCACAAAACACACTTATACAAATCAAATGCATTATCACTTTCGCACCCACCTTCATTAACCAACACAATCACCATCAATCTGATTCAAAATTTTCTAAATTCATAAATTTATACAAGTAGATATCATAGAAATCAAATCCCTAACCTCTACCGATTCGAAAACTTACGAAGAATTCTTCGATTCTCCATCTCTGTCTTTGACTGTCTCTGATTCTCTCCGTCCCGTAAAATGTCGGCGCGACCAAAAATCATACTTCGACGGTTTAATATGATAACAATATTATCTTGGAGGTTTAACGTGTGAGTGCTAAAGTTTGAAAGTTTAAAGTGCTAGTGGTCTCTATTTTGGAGGTTTGTTATGCCATTTTCCCATTTGAAATATCAAGCCCGAAGAGGCATAAGAGAGTACAGAGAAATTCAAAGATGCCACTAGAAACAACTAATGAACCACTCCAACAAGAGGTAACAAGAAAAATACTGAGAGGAGTGAGAAGATAATAACCACATCCGATCCTGTCAGAAATTACATTGTTTTGATGACTCCAATAACATTAGATTTGAACATGAATTTTAAAATTATAGAACCAATAACAAATTATTTTGTTTGGATTCTCAAATTTATTAAATTACATAAACCCGTGCCCCACTAAATTGAAAACACAATGCTTAAATTTAAAGAAAAACATCAGTTTGAAGTCTTTCTTTAACGTTTTGTTTTTACAGTTTTTATCAAAACAAATCTACTAATAGTCACAAAGACAATAAATATGATTGCAACATTTTATTCAATAGGTATCGATTCCCAAATAGTTAGAAAAATGCCGATAAAATAAAGATACTTTAGATTATATTTTATTTGAGACTAAGGATTTTTTGCCACTTATACTCTAATTTGGGCACATCTTTACCATGGGTAAAATAAATTCCATCTTCTTTCGCGTACCAAAAATTCATCTTACCATAATGTCTTATAAACCCGCCACCTCGATATGCCATGAACTTTGCATAAAATCTGTTACCAAGCCCCTGTTCTAAACCACAATATACTATGGTTCCCAAGATACTATCATAAAAACTCAAAACGTAAGTTTGTCCAGGACTCAAAAGATGGTTGCCAAAGTCGTTTTCATCCGATACACAATGAATCAACAAATTATTATTTCGACCAAGATCATTTTCGAAATGTACAGAATTTTTTGTTTTGGTGATGGTGTACCCTACGCACAATGCAATGACAAACATAAAAGACAGAAAGCGATTCTTCATTTTGCCTAATCGATGTGTTCTTTATTTGTAGAGATTAATGTATCTAAAGGATACAAAATATCCTGATTTATATAAATATGCAGATTTATTTAATATATATATATATATATATATATATATATATATAGATATGTGTATAAATTACATATAAACATAAATGTGTTGACAAAAACAAAATCTGACAATAAATTTAATAGAACCTTAGGGAATGTATACTAAATCTGAAAAAGGTAATTAATTAATGATAGTAACTTTTGATTCCTCTTTTTTTTTAACATCTTCTATATTTTAAATTTTTATGAAACTTTTGCGCTAAATTTAAAAAAAAATACAATTCTATCTATATTCTTCTTACTTTTTCATCTCTTAAAAATTTCTTTTTTAAATTTATTACTAAAGGAAAAAATATAAGTTTGAAATTTTAATTATTGACTAAATAATATATTTGACTCTTAGTTTTGGTTTTAAAATTTAATTAGTGACCAAATAATATATTTTGACTATTAGTTTTGGATATTATCTTATCTTAAAATATAATAATTAAAAATATGAATTAAAAAAATTTGCCAACAATATAAGACATAAAAACAAAATAATGGGTTGGCCTCCTTTTTCTATGCCACAATGACTTATCATTTTTTTTGGGCAAGCACCATTTTTTTATCAAGCACTTATCCCCCTTCCTATTTACTACTAGACTAGATTTAAACTGAAAATCTATATTATAACACTAACAAAGTTAAGTTGTTTTATAATTAATAGCACGAATTGTTAAATATCATAATAAAAATTTAAACGGAAAACTTATACTCAATTTTTTAAACAAATATAGGAATATAGTTTAGCGAATGATAAAAAATTAAGGCAATTGCAAAAATGTCATATTTGGTGTGCCACTTTACAAAAATACCACATTGGATTGTCTATTTGCAAAAATGTCATAATTATAAATTTTTAAAACATAAATCTTAAAATTCTAAACCATAAAAAATGTTTTGACCCCTAATACCCCATAAACCCTCAAAACTAAACCCTAATACAACAAAGTTAACTGAAACATAAATAATATAATGAATAACTAAATTTTAAAAAGTGGCATTTTTGTAAAGATTTTGAAAATGTTATATTTTTGAAAAGTGGCATTTCTCAAAATTTCTCTAAAATATCCAAGGTTTGAGGAAGTTTTGAATTTCCAAATTTTGAATCGAACTTCTTATAAATATGTAAATACATATTTAAATAGCTATAACCGATCTCAAATTTTAATTAATTCGTGAACTGCTTTCAAAATGATTAACGATAATTGAAAATTAACCAAAAATAAGAATTGTAAGAAACATCATACTTCCTAATGTTGCTAAAACGTTCTAGTTGGATAATGAAAGTATATGTGCTAATGCATGCTTCAGGATTACCTATGTATCAAATTTCATAATATTTCACAAAGTAATAAAACATTATAAACAAAGTTAAGCCAATATATATAGTGTTGATTTTGGTGCCATGTCACCAAAATCAACAAATCTCCACCTTGACATTCACAGCTTGAGTCTGTCCCTTGTCGCCGTCAAGTATAGCCAGTGACATAGCACTTAGCTACTTTGAACATAGCCAAAGCCTGCTCAAACTTCTAAACTGGAATTGCTTTTGTAAGCATGATTCTTAGAAGTATGAATCGTCTTCACTACAACCTCTCCATCTTTAACCAAGTCTCTGATGAAGTTGAACTTCACAACCATATGCTTTGTCCTTCCATGAAACATGTTCTAACATCCCATATCCAGGTATAGAGAATTAGTTAACTTAGAATATTTTAGTGGGGGTTGTCGAGGAAAATAAAGAAGAAGAGAATGGTTTCTTAAAGGAGGGAAACCTATAGACCAGCCCACAGAATGGTAAACAGGCTGTCCGCGATCAAAGCGAAGGAAACCCTAATCCTTCCTTGGGAAGGAAGGAATAACACGCGGCTAGGTGGACTTAGACCGTGTAGTTAAGAGGTGGAAAAAAAAAAAAAGGAAAGTGAATATTCTCTACGAGGATTTTCGTGGGATATAAATAAGGGGCTAATGAGCTCATATAAAAATCATTCTTTCCTTCCAGAGCCAAAGAGAAATGTTTAGGAAGAGAGAATAAGGAGGAGCTTTGGAAGGATCTCAGCACTCCAGCCTCGAGGAGAAGGTTCGCGGTGAAATGTAAGGCGCGATCCGTACCTAACTTACCTTTCTAGTACTAATAACAGCTTTGTTTGTATATTTTTACTTTGTATATTTTTAATTTTCATCTTGTTTATTTGTTTTTTATCACTTTAATCCTTATAATTTTTTGAGTCATAAATATTTGTACATATATTTTATAAATTTGATTTTTACATATAAAATTATCTAATCTCTTTAAAATTAAAATTAAAAGTATTATATAACACAAAAGCAAATTTTACATACTAGATATTACAATAAGCAAACGAAATACAAAATAAAATAACAGAAGAAAATAACCATTGCATGAACATAAAAATATTACACAAATTAAAATACTACAACAATACTAATATTAATGTAAATTTGAACTTGAACCTCCAAGATAATCAAAATATTGTCCATAAGAGTTTGGTGCAACCGAAGGCTCTTGTTGTTTTAACGGAGTCTGTTGTTGTTCTTGTTTTCGTTTTTGTACGATCCTTAGTTGTTCATATCAAAGATACTCATGAGTATTACTATCAGAGATAGTTTCTAAATTAGTTAACAATATCTTATTTTCCTTCCGCTTTTCTTTTAAAGCTAATTTTCTAGCTTGATTTTGCATACGTAATTGAGCCATCTCATAACCCTTCTCTTTGCTTGCCGCACTTTCTTTAAAAAAATCAAGGATTTGTTCATTTGATGAAACCAAAGTATCAACAAATGAATTGTTACCTTCACTAGTCTTCCTTTTAAGTTTTGCTTTCTTGGATCCAATGGGACGTTGTGATGAATTTGATCCACCATCATCACTACTTAAATTGATTGAAAAGGAAGACAAACCTGGAGATTGTGATGTTGGAGAACCGACGGTGTCACTCCTAGTATTAGGAATATCATGAATACCAATGTTTACATTATCTGTAAACTTTGGTATATCTTTCATCAAATTCCACACGTGGTCAAATTTAAAGCATTTTTTTCTTTTGGACCTTGTACGAACAATTTCTTGGCTTTTTCCATCTGTAAATTATGGAAACATAAAACTTTGTTAAATATGTAAACAAGTATCATATATAAATATAGTAGAAAATATACATATACTTACAATATCGCTTTCGGATGCACCACTTAGATGCATATTCTCCACTTGGATCACGCAACTCTTCAAATTTCTAACAGAATACATTATAGTAGTCATCCTACCCTGTAGAGATTTGTTACTTCTAATTTCTCAACCCCCATTTTTGGTGTCATTGTAATTTTTTTGTATCTTTTCCCATAATTTTCCGAGAGATTGGTTATTGCTACCAATTGGATCTTGTGATATTTCTAAAGATACATGAGATAGCAACTCATCTTCATTTTGATTGAATGATGAGCCTCTATTTTTATCCATTATTTTCTTTAGAGAGAAGGAGTGGATTGAAGTGTGATTTTTTCAATGCTTGAAGTCTATCATTTATACATGATAATGGATAGATAAAAATACAAATGAATGGTTACAAATCAATTCGTAGATTTTTCTTATCTGATATCATGGATAGGATTTAATCCAACGGTTGAGATTAATGAGAACAAATGAATGGTCGAGATTAAATTACATAGATTTCCTCATCTGATATCATGGATAGAATTTAATCCAACGGTTGAGATTAGTAAGAACAAATGAATGGCCGAGATTAAATTACATAGATTTCCTTATATGATATCATGGATAGGATTTAATCCAAAGGTTGATATTAGTGAGGACAAATGAATGGCCGAGATTAAATTCCGTACATTTTCTTATCTGATATAATGGATATAATTTAATCTAACGGTTGAGATGAGTGAGAATAAATGAATGGCCTAGATTAAAGTACGTAGATTTCTTTATCTGATAAAATGGATATAATCCAACGATTAATGACATATGAAATCTAATGAAAGGCCAAGATTAAATGATCAAGATTCCTTTATTTACTAAAATAATAATCTATATCTATAAAATACACATACATACATTAGAGAAACATCACAACGTTACACTTAGTTAAAAATGAATTTTAATATTGGAGGTCCGTCTTCTTCCAAATATATCTTTTCCTCTTCTGACTCACCTGAGTTTGAAGAATGGCTAGTGGAAGAAAATGCAGCAATCGAGAGAAGAACAAATTGCAGTCAATTTGTTTATCAACAACAACCTCCTTATTCACGAACTCTCCAAACAAAGCGACCACGTAAGTCATCGAGGCTCTACTCATGGTCACGCAGTTATACACCATAACAGAGAAAGTGCTCATCATAATTTGTTTAATGATTACTTTTCTACTATTCCTATGTATGGTGAAAGAAAATTCCATCGACGATTCCAAATGTCACAAAGGCTATTTCTTCACATTGTTGATGCTGTTAAACAACATGACAACTATTTCACTCAATGACGTGCGACATCTGGTATAATGGGCTTATCAACCCCGCAAAAAATAATTGCAGCTATGCGAATTTTGGCGTATGGTATGCCTTCTGATGCCACAGACGAATACATCAAAATAGGAGAGTCTTCAACAATTAAATGCATGAAAAAATTTATCGCGCAGTTATAGAAGTCTTTTCGGAGTGGTATCTCAGGTCACCAACACCAGAGAATGTTGCAAGGCTTCTCAATATCGGCTAACAACGTGGATTTCCTGGAATGTTGGGTAGTCTAGATTGTATGCATTGGAAGTGGAAAAATTGTCCAACTGCATGGGTTGGACAATTTACAGGTGTAGCGGATCACCCACAATCATTCTTGAAGCAGTTGCAGATTATGATCTATGGATATGACATGTCTATTTTAGTATGCCAGGCATCAACAACGATATTAATGTTTTGAAGTCATCTAATTTATTTTCAAAGCTTGCTCAAGGTATTGCTCCTCTAGCTAATTACATTATTCAGGGAAAAGAATATATCATGGGTTATTATTTAGCTAATAGTATTTATCCGAAATGGTCAACTATTGTTCAAACTATAAGCGCTCCTCAAAGTCCAAAGAAAAAATTGTTTGCAATAAGACAAAAAGCATGTCGAAAAGATGTTGAACATGCGTTTGGAGTTCTACAATCCAAGTTTGCAATCATCACAGGATCATCATGTTATTGGAAGAAAGAAGTATTGGATGATATAATGACAGCGTGCATTATTATGCATAACATGATAATTGATGATGAACGTGTATCAACGCACCAATTAGAGATGCTAGACCAGCAACAAAGGCAACAATTGAGCTGACAATAAATGAAATGCCCGATTTCAACAATTTTTATCTCGTAATCTACATATAAAAATAAAGAGGCTTATTTATCAATTCGAAATATATTGATTGATCATATTTATCACTTCGAAATGCATTGACTGATCAAATTTGGAAGCATTACGGAAATAATTTTATTGAATAGTTTAATATTTTATTTATAATTTATTTTATCGTGTGTGTTTTTATTATTATTTATATATAATTTTATGTTTTAATGTAATGTTATTTGTATGCTTTATTTAGTTTATGTTTTAAGTTATTTATAAAAGTTTTGTGATTTTTATTAACTCTAATTATAAAATAACTAAAATATAATTTTTTTTTTTTTAAAGTTTAGTATGAGATTATTGAAAAACAATACCTAAAAAAATGAAGATTGCTCTTGGAGATGCTATGAACGAGAGAAAACAAAGGTCTTCATTGTCTTCAGAAAAAAAAAAATGCTTTAATTCAAAAATCTCTTTTTCATTTTTGAAAATTAATTTTAAATTCTCTCTCTCTCTTTCTCCCTTCTTTTGTCTCTTCTGTCATCTTTCCCTTTCTTTCACCTCGCTGATGTACATTGCATTTTCCATCTCAGAAACCCTAGATTTCGAAATCTAAATCTAGGGTTCTGTTCTTTGGCTCTTCTTTTCTCTCCACTAGACTGTGTAAATCGTAGGAACTATTTCAACTACTATTGTTCTTGTTTCATTACTCATTTAGCAGTCTCAAAATCTTCATTTACTTCAAGCTCTGAGCTCAAGATTTGCTTCTTCTTCTTCTCTTACTCTATACTTCAAAAAAATCAATTTGGATCTTGAGATTAAGTCTAGAGTTAGGCGAAATCTTTATGGGCTTTTTACATTACAAGAAATAAAACAAGATCCCCACTTGATTCTATGGGGTTTCTTCATTTTCTCGGGAAAAAACCTCTGTAAAACCCTAATTTAGGATTTGTATTGTTATATAAATTAAAAGTTTCCTACTTTGATTAGGACTGTATCCTTTTTAAAAATCAGTTTTTTTTAGTAAAATTAGGGTTTTTAAATGCATGGAAGGTCGAGAAGCAATGGCATTCCCAGGAGCTCATCATCATCCTCCTCCTCCTTTCTATTTACCCAGAGGAGCTTTCACTTCAATCTCACCTTCTCAATCCGCGAATGCCCTCCACGCGCCTCCTTCTCTGAGACCAATGTCTAACCCTAATCTACAGCATCCGTTCCCCTTCGGCGAGCAGAGACATCATCAACAAGAGTTCGTCGGCCATGAAATTCACATGGGTATGGCTTCTTCTTCTCCGACTATGCAATCGCCGTCGATTCCTCAACCACCGCCGGTTGTTCCTGCTACGGAGCCGGTGGTTAAGAAGAAGCGTGGAAGGCCGAGGAAGTATGTGCCTGAATCTGATAACCAAGTTGCTCTTGGACTCTCTCCGATGGATTCTTCACACAAAGCTAAGAACTCTTACTCTTCAATGTCCGATCCTGATGCACCTAAACGAGCTAGAGGTCGACCTCCAGGAACTGGGAGGAAGCAACGTCTCGCTAATCTCAGTCAGTTTTCGATTTTGATATACTTGATTATAGCTGAATTGGAGTTGTTTCTTAGTGAATTATGATTCTATGTTTGAGTTAAGAAGTTGCATTTAGCTCTGTTGTTAAGCTACTCAATTTTGATTTTGAGCTAACTGATTGAGTTCATGTTGCTAGTATGTGAATTGGGTTCCTGAACATGGTTAAGTTGACTGACTCGATGGGTCGCTTTTAGCTCTTGTGCTCAATCTTGGCAACTGAATGATTTTTGTGTGTTATTATGTGATTGAGAAGAAGTTATTGGGATTCAGGGTGTGGTTTGTTAACTTGGTATTAGTAAACGTAAGACACTTGATATGATGTCAATCTCCGGGTCTTGTACGCTTGTGATCCCTCTAATTTTTGTGCGGTTTTACTTAGACAGGAACTTGGTTTTGAGTTTCTGTAAACATCTTTTAACTTAGATGTTTTCATTGCTTTGCTTTACTGATGTAGGTGAGTGGATGAATACTTCAGCTGGACTTGCTTTTGCACCACATGTGATCAGCGTTGAAGCCGGAGAGGTACTTTAAACTCGCCATTGATTCTTTATTTCTGCATCTGTGGCATATAATGTATCTTTAAGGTATTATGAGTTTGAGTTTGCTCAGTATATGAGCTTATTACAAAAATCTCTCTTTTCTTCTGCAGGACATTGTTTCAAAAGTCCTTTCGTTTTCACAACAAAGGCCAAGAGCACTTTGTATAATGTCAGGAACCGGAACGGTTTCGTCAGTGACGCTATGTGAACCCGCATCCTCAGTGCCTTCTCTCTCTTTTCAGGTTCGATCTTTTTCTCAAATTCACTTCTTTCTACTCTCGTCTCACAAACAAACTCCTTACTCATTTTCTTGTTGCTGTGAAGGGGCCTTTTGAGATTCTAAGTATAGGAGGATCTTACTTGGTCAATGAAGAAGGTGGACCTAAAACCCGAACTGGTGGTATTAGTGTCTCTCTCTCCCGCCCTGATGGTTATCTGATCGGTGGCGGTGTTGGAACGCTTATTGCAGCCAGTCTTGTTCAGGTTTCAAATCTCTTTTCTAGTATTTACTGAGCCACTGACACATTCATTCACAGTTGCAGTCACTGAAACTAAAAACCTCAGAAACTTATCGATTGGGTTTCCAATAGGTAGCGTTTACTCTGTCGAAGAGACCGAGTCACGGTTGATACATAACTATGTTTTCAATGGTTGGCTTAGATAGCTTTGAAGTCTCTGTTGCAATTCTTGATCTATGATTTGAGTAAAAACCGAAACTTTCATTGTGGGTTTTTGTAGGTCGTGGCGTGTAGTTTTGTGTACGGAAGTGCAAAGGCTAAAGCGATCAAGCAAGAAAACGGATCAAAGGAACACAAAAGCAACAACATGGAGACGACACCGACTAGAGAACCGACACCACCACCAGCAACAGAAGAAGCAGAAGCAGCGGAAGCGGATCAGAAGCCACAAGACTTCTCTTCTCCGGGATGGTCAGGATCTGGTGGTGGGAACAGATCAATTGACTCAAGAAACCATAACCATATCACTGATATTGACTTGACTCGTGGATGATTCCATCTTGTACTCATTCTTACTAGTAGTAGTACTTTAGAACATTGCAGCAGCATACAGAAATCATGGGTGCTGTACACAAACATGTTGTTGTAGATTTATTTCTTCTTCCTACTTTTGGATTTCATGACATTTTATTACAGAGATTTCAGGATTTTGATTTGAACTTCTTTTTTTTTTTTTTGACATTAATTGCTCTGTTGTTTGTAACATAACTCATTTAAAAGTTTCTCGTTGATGAATTAATTTCGTGATATTTTAAATAATTTATTTTCTAAATAATTGTACTCTTTATTATTTCATTATATTCCGGACCCGAATCCGCACCCGATCCGAAAACCCGTACCGAAATCCGAATCCGATATTGCTTAGTACTCGATCGGGTTTTATATGTTGAAATTGCGGGTACCCGATACCCGATCATACATATATGGCATATATACATGTATATTTCTTACCTTAGACTTATTATCCATCGATTTCATTCCATCGCTTACTTTAGTCGAAATTTCGTAGGATTCTAATTTGATTTCCCTCATTTTTTTTGGTTTTGTTTCTAAAACCCGAACCCGAAACGCCAAAATCCAGTCCTAATCCGAACCCGAACCCGCCGGAATATATATATATATTAGAATGGGTTTTAGATTACTAAACCCAAAAACCCGGAAAACCGAAAACCAGAACCCAAACCCGAACGCCCACGCCTAATTTTGTACATTTTTTTACCCACTTCTATTTTTAGTTGGTCCCACATCGATTGTGTAGGAAACTCACGATTTTGGGTACTGAACACGTGCTTGGCACATGGGGGTTGTTGTTGTTGTAACCCTCCGAGCAAATCAGAGACTCTCCTTGAGGGAAAGAAACAAACAAGCGAGAGAGATGTTGTTGTTTGTCCCACATCGATTGTGTTGAGACTTGTAATAGCGAGTCTGGGACTATAAATAGAGAAGAAGTAACATTTCTAAAAAGTATGATCCTTCAGGCAAGTTAAAGGGGAAATGAGGAATGGGTTTAATCTCGCTCTAATGCGTGAAGAGCGTTCCGCTCAAAGCCTGTTACGACAATTGGGCGCTCCAATTATCTTATCATCTGATCCCTCCCTCTCTTTTTTTTTAATTTTTTTTTTCTACAATTTGAAAATAAACTTTATTCCAAATAGTTTTGAAAACGAACGCAATTTTTAATGAAATAAATTAAGAAATTTTTTTTTTAAAAACCCTTGTTAGTTTTTCTTTTTTTTTAGTTGAAAATCTTTATAAAACCCAATATTGTAGTTTTTACCAAAAGATATTGCATTATATTGCAGGCAATTTTGTGATGATTATCTTTATAAAGAAAAATTTGTCATGATTGCCCCAAACTCAAGAAAGAGGTTTCAGAGAGAAAAGGATGACTAACAATTTAGTGGCAGAGTATTTTAGGGAAGTCAAGTGCACAAAAGATTAAAGCAATTTACACAAGATACTAATGAGTAATTAAAACCATTTTAAGCAGGATTTAGTGGCAGAGGATATTATATTTAGGGAACATAAGAACACAAAAGGTTGTCAGAGTCCTCAAAATTAAGCTAAGCAAGAAGGATACTTATGTATAATCAATTAATAGCTCACAAGATGATTTGAAGCAGTGAGTAAGTATTAAAGGATCTCATGTTCCACAATTGTTTGAAACTTGATGAAGAATCATACAACAATATTAATATGTATGTTTACCAGGTAAAGAAGTTCTTCCGGAGTTCACTCATAAAGCTACTGGCTTTATAACCATAACCATCCCTATGGTTATGGATTCAGAGGAAACTTTCTTTGCATCCTCAAGATTCACATATGATATTATATGATGATGATTTTTTTTCTTCAATATATTTTAATTATTATTTTTTTTATTTTTTTTTGCAAAACAAACTTTAATTATTTTCTTACCAATTTGATTTTTCAATATATATACAAAGGTAAAATTGAATAATTTCTACATTGATTAATTCAGTTTAGAATTATAGAATAATTTTCAAAACCTTTCGGATCAGAGTGACATCTATTGTAAAAACAGTTATATGGTTTGATTGTAATCGAAATAGATTGGTTCCAAATCCTTACAAAAAAAAAGAAAGAAGTAAATGAAATTTAGATCTAGGGCCCTTAAGTTGGTAACTAATATTTTCCAAAGTTGGTCATAATCTGGATGTATCCTATACTTAACTGTGATGTTGCAAAGTTACAAAAAAAAAAAGGAAACAGAATTGTGATGTTTCAACAAACCGACTAACAAATATAGTAAAGTTGTAAAATAATACGTTTTGTCTAAAAACAATATGAGTCCAATTTCTCGTAATTTTATGATTACTACTTAAATGTTGATAGCATGTAAGAAACTTGAATTTGCTTAAGTTCAGAAAAAAACATGATGAAAATGGAAAAAAAAAACAATAATAATCACCTAACGTTAGGCTTGAGGTCATCTTCTACATTTTTTTTGGAATTGAATTGAATGTAAACATTTTCTACATTTATTAGGTGATTATCCCGCGTACACGCGGATAAATTATTTATATAGTTTTGTTTTTAATTTTAATATTTAAAAATGTGAAATATGAAGTTGTTTGATTGTATTATAAACATTGTTGTTGATTCTTTTGTTGTTAATTTTTTTGGTCAATAATATCGTTTTATTAATAATAGCGTTTTCTAATGGTTGATTCTTATTTCAAGGGGTGACCAATATTTAATTAATTTAGAAGGTAAAATTGCAAACTTTAACCATTTCGAAGGTTTATTTGCAGAAAATCCAAAAATATATGTCTAAATCTATGATAAGCAAGTAGTATATGATATATTAAATTATTTTTAACTTATATATATTTTATTTTTATCATTTTAATTAATTTTCTAGAGAATTGTTTTTGTATCGAATTAGATGATTTTTTCAGTTTTCAATACATAATTAAATGTGATTTTATTTGATATGATTTTTTATATTATGTAGATTTATTTACTATTAGTTGAATTGTATTTAATTGGATAATAAATAATGTTTTAATTTAGAAAAATTAAAAAATTTAATGTTTCCTTAATTTGTGTCAAATCCTTAAAAATCAACTATTGTGATACCTAGGGTTTTTATGTATAAACAATAATGAAAATCTAAAATACACCAATTCATTTATGAAACTTCCATAAAAGTTTGTGAAAACTTTCGAAATATTTTGTGGTGGTTTTTAATCTCTTATATTGAAAAAACACTTCACATTACTAAAATTAACATGTGTTTAAATGATATAAAAAAATATATTTATACAACTTTTTTAAGTTTAATGATATGTGGAAGCTCTTTTAGTTAAGTAGTTGATTAAGGGGTTCATTAATGCTTCTACACCAGGAGATATGGATTCGAATCCTAGCAGATGAAATTTATTATTATATTTGTAGATTAATAAAGAAAAACTTGCTGGAAATCTTCAGCGTATGACAAAGTAGAATCGTTTGATGTAAATCAAGACAACAAATTTGTCTGTTGTGGAATCGTCGATGTAATAGTTCTCATAATTTATAATAGAATAATAATAAAAATAATATAACTTATCTATTAATTGCATATGCTAATTTTGGTCAAATGTTTATAAAAACAAAAATTTCATTAAAGAAAAATATGTAAAATTAAGTATCCCACACCACCTTGTGTGTGTAGTTATCGTGTGTTAATTACCTATATTATATAAAGATACCTTGCATAAATCCGATACGAAAAACAGAGAAATTGTGACCCAAAAAAACAAAAAAAAACAGAGAAAATTTATAAAGAAATCCAAACTGAAAAAATTAGGACCCGAGAGTCAGAAAAATGGTAGTTTCAGTTTCAAAGAGAAAGTTGAGAACTTCAAAGAAAACAGAAGATCCTCCTCGTATCTTCTTCTGTAACAATCTTTGTTCTATCTTCTTCAGATCCATTTTCTACCTAACTCTCTTCTTCTTTCTTATTTTTCTCTGGTTATCTTTCACCACTGTAGTCTCTGACAATGTTCTCCATATCTGTGTTCTCTCTCGGAAAGTCAACGATCCTTATTGTATCACTGCTGGTTCTAAACCTGTTTTTCAAATTGGTTCTGAAAAGAATGAAACTTTTGCCGGAGAGACCGCCGGAGACAGAGTTTCCGATAAAACAGAGTATGATGTTCTTGATCAAGAACGCAAACCCATGAATCTTGATTCCTTTCTTGGTAATAAAGATGGGGAAATGGGTTCGAAAAAGAATGATACTTTCGCCGTAGAGACCGCCGGTGATGGATTTTCTGATGATCATAGACGCGAACCCAAGGATCTTGAGTTGGTTCTTGATCAAGAACGTAAACCTAAAAATCTTGAATCCATTTTTGGTAATCAAAATGGTTCTAAAGAAAATGTTATTTTGCCCGGAGAGACCACCGGAGACAGAGTTTCCGGTGATCCCACCGAGATTCTTCGCAGTGAAGGTAAGAAGGGGCATGATGTTCTTGACCAAGAACGCAAACCTACCGTTCTTGGTGATAAATTTGAAGAAATTGGTTCCCAAAAGAACCATACTTTGGCCGGAGAGACCGTCGGAGACAGAGTCTCCGGTGATCCCACCAAGATTCTTCAAAGTGAAGGTAAAAAGGAGTATGATGTTCTTGAACAAGAAGACAAACCCAAGAATCTTGATTCAGTTCTTGATCAAGAAAGCAAACCCAAGAACAAGGTCGATCTCAACTCACTCATTGACCTAAAAGCCGAGGAAGAATACAACAAATACATCAAACCTAAGAGTGAAGGAGAGGGATATGCATTAAGGGCAGTAATCAAGTATCTTTACCTACAAAGATCATGGCTATCTCCGGGAGATAAACCGCAATCTTGCCAAGGTAAAGGAGTTTATGTTTATGATTTACCTTCGAAATTCAACAGAGATTTGTTAGTAGAATGCAACGATATACTTCCCGGGGTTGACTTGTGTAGTTACTTCAAGAATGAAGGCTTTGGAGAAGCTATTGAGAATCTTGGTAAAGGTTGGTTTGGAACTCACATGTATTCTCTTGAACCGATCTTACACTCTAGGGTTTTGAAGCATCCTTGTAGGGTTTACAGCGAGACCCAAGCTAAACTTTTCTATGTCCCTTACTATGGTGGTTTCGATGTTTTGAGATGGCACTATAGGAATGTTTCTGATGATGTGAAGGACCGGTTGGGGATCGAGGTTTTAAAATGGCTAGAATCGAAAGAATCTTGGAGGAGAAACACCGGGAAAGATCACGTGTTTGTCCTAGGAAAGATCACGTGGGACTTCAGGAGAGAGCAGATTCCTTGGGGCTCAAGGTTCCTTGAGTTACAAGAAATGCAAAACCCTACCAAGCTTCTCATTGAAAGACAACCATGGCAGGTCAACGACATCGCCATTCCTCACCCGACTTATTTCCATCCGCAAACAGATGACGATATCACCAGCTGGCAGATCAAGATCATGAGTAAACCTCGCCGGAGCCTAGTGAGCTTCGCCGGAGGTGCAAGACCCGGAAATCCTAATAGCATCCGGTCAACGGTAATCGAGCAATGCATATCTTTATCTCCCGACCAATGCCGGTTCTTGAATTGTACAAACGGAAGCTGCAAGAATCCGAAGAATGTGATTGATCTGTTCCAAGACTCAGAGTTTTGTCTGCAACCACCAGGTGATAGCGCAACGAGGCGATCAGTTTTCGATTCACTAATCTCCGGTTGTATTCCGGTGATCTTTAATCCGTACACGGCTTATTATCAATATGCGTGGCATCTTCCGGAAGACCACCAGAGATACTCAGTGTATATAAGTGAAGAAGATGTGAAGGAAAACAGAGTAAATGTAGTTGAGAAATTAATGGCAAAGACTCTAAGGGAAAGAGAGGATATGAGAAGTTACATTGTTCATCAACTTTTGCCCGGTTTGATCTATGGAGATTCTAATGCCAGGTTTAAAAAGTTTCGAGATGCTTTTGATATTACTTTTGATAGTCTACTTGAGAAAATGAATAAATCGGAATAAATATTTTACCTTTTTTGTTTTGAATGGTATATAGTCTTAGTTGAATAAGCGATGTTGAACTGTTGATCATCATTTTAATCTATAGATTGTATTAATTTATTCACACTTTCCTTATTTTCCATCAATAACTTATTTTCCCCTCTCTTTTTCATTAACCTTCTTTTAATCTATAAGTTATTTGCTTACAACTTTAACATTTTTTTTTGTCAACCTTTTATAGATATATATTTTTTTTCCACCAATATGCATTAGGTAGGTTTGAACCAAATAATGACACAAAGATGACAATTTATTAAGCAATGGTACAACTAAATAATATTTAAATATCTTTCATAATTTTCATTTCGATTTTTCTAATTTTAATTTATAAATATATTCCAAAAAAATATATATACAATGAGCTTATTCATACATGTGACATATTTTACCTATCTATTTTTGATTTCGTACTTACTTAAAACTTATAAATTTGTTTTATGAAGTATTTTTTTCATAGTAAAATCAGCTATATCGATAACCAAATATTTATATAAATAGTTATCTCGATTTCCAATATCTTTCTTTTTCTAAAATATTTTTTCTACATTTTTTTCCCAAAATTAATTACATATTTTAATTATCTCTGTATAAAATTTGAAATTTCAACATTAAAATCAATATTTATATATGTTTAATATATGATAAGTTGTAAATTTTTCATGGTTGGTATTATTAAGAAAGATATCTAATTTTTAGTTATAAAACAAATAATTACTACTCATGTATATGTCTCCTATAAGGGAAAGAATCATATTTTTTTTTTTTAAAGTTTCCCAAACCAAAAGATCTATAAGATTCTAAGTGAAGAAAATAAACACCTAGCAGAAAATGGCTATCTTGGTCTCAAAGAGAAAGCCAACAACTTCCAAGAAGAAAGAAAACCTTCGTCTCTTCTCTAAAAATCTTTCTTCTCACTTCAACAAATCCGTAATCTATCAAATTCCTCTCACGACTCTTCTCTTATTTCTTGTTTATCTCTTGTTATCTTCGACCATCATCATCTCCTCGAGGAAACTCAACGATCCAATTGTTGTTCTTATTAAAGATGGAGATATGGCTTCCCAAAAGAATGATACTTTCGCCGAAGATAAAAAGCGGTATGATCATAAACCGAAGAACGAACCCGAGGAAGAACAATACCAATACATCAAACCTAAAAGTATAGGCGAAGGATACGCGTTAAGGGCAGTGATTAAGTATCTTCAAGTACAAAGATCGTGGCTATCGACTAGGAAAAATCGCAAAAATCCGGGATCTTGTGAAGGAAAAGGAGTTTATGTTTATGATTTGCCATCTAAATTCAACAAAGATTTGTTGGTAGAATGTGTTGATATGGTTCCTTGGACTAACATGTGTAAGTTTTTCAAGAATGAAGGGTTTGGAGAAGCAATTGAGAATCTTGGTCAAGGTTGGTTTAGGACACATCAATATGCTCTTGAACCGATATTACACTCTAGGATTTTGAAGCATCCTTGTAGGGTTTACAACGAAAGCCAAGCTAAGATATTTTATGTCCCTTTTTATGGCGGTTTCGATGTTTTGAGGTGGCATTTCAAGAATGTTTCGGAAGATGTGAAGGACCGGTTAGGGATCGAGGTTTTGAAATGGCTTGGATCGAAGGAATCTTGGAAGAGAAACGCCGGGAAAGATCATGTGTTTGTCTTAGGAAAGATTTCTTGGGATTTTAGAAGAAGTAAGCTTCCTTGGGGCTCAAGGTTCCTTGAGTTACAAGAAATGCAAAACCCTACAAAGCTTCTTATCGAAAGACATCCGTGGGAAGTCAACGACATCGCAATCCCGCACCCGACTTACTTCCACCCTAAAACGGACAAGGATATCACCAGCTGGCAGCTCAAAATGATCAGCAAACGTCGCCGGAATCTAATTAGTTTTGCCGGAGGTGCAAGACCCGGTAACCCTAATAGCATCCGGTCAACGCTAATCGAACAATGCAAAACATTTTCTGACCAATGCTGGTTCTTAAACTGTACTAATGGAAGTTGTAACAAGCCTGAGAATGTCATAAAGCTTTTTCAAGATTCGGAGTTCTGTCTGCAACCGTCAGGAGATAGTCCAACGAGGAAATCGGTTTTCGATTCACTAACCTCCGGCTGTATTCCTGTGATCTTTAATCCGTACACTGCATATTATCAGTACGCGTGGCATCTTCCGGAGGATCATAAGAAATACTCTGTGTATATAAACCAAGAAGAAGTGAAGGGAAAGAGAGTAAATGTGGTGGAGAAATTGATGGCAAAGACTCTAAGGGAAAGAGAGGATATGAGAAGTTACATTGTTCATCAGCTTTTGCCTGGTTTGGTATATGGAGATTCTAAGGCTAAGTTTGAAAGGTTTCGAGATGCTTTTGATATTACTTTTGATAATTTACTTGAGAAAATCAACAAGTTGGTATAGATTGGATTTTTGCAATTTATTTGAGAAAATCAACACTCTTTATTGATGATACTGCGACAAATATAACCGTTAGGTCCGTAACGTTATGTAGTTTTGTTCTTAACATCAAGATTTCATTAACTTGATACAGTGTTATCTTCATGTAAAATTACTTGTCTAATTGGTTGAGTTGGGTAATATTATGTATATCATTTTTAAATGTAGTAAGGGTTGGCTCAAACTATTTGAACGTTTGATTCAGTCAAATTCTATTATTCAAAACATAACCGAATATTTTGTGTATCGTTTTATTTTTATATGAAAAAATAAGTTTTTACATATTTTTTTTTTTTCTTTTTCTTTTCAATTACATGATCTAAGGTTTGTATTTATCGTTAAGGAACTGTTTGCCGTTTTATACAAAGAAACGCCACGGAGTTTTACTTTCTATTGTATAAACAGCAAGCAAGCTATATTGTTAGTCACACACTTCTTCCAAGATCAGTGTTCTGCAACCTTGTGATCCAGAATTCATCATCCGAAGAACGAAGAAGATGAAGCTTAAAGTGTATACAGATCGTATGTCACAGCCATCTCGTGCTGTAATCATTTTCTGCAAGTAAATCTCCTTCTTCTTCTTCCTTGTTCATCTTTAATTCTTCAGCTTTTTGTTCGCTGATACATGAAATTTTTGTTTGTTTGTTTGTTTGTTTGTTTGAATTCTACTTTTTTTTAAGGGTTAATGGAATTCAATTCGATGAGATTTCGATTATACTATCGAAGCGTCAGCAATTATCCCCTGAATTCAAAGGTTCGTAAGAAAAATCTGCAAAAAAAAAAGTTTAGTGTTTGTATGAATATTTGACTTGGGTGATTTCGATAAAGTTGAGTAGTAGAAGATTCAACTGTGTTTGAGTGAGTAGAATAAGGCTATATACTTAGTGAAAAGCTCGAAAAATTGCTTCAAAAATGGTGAATTTATCTGTTTTCTGTTCTTGGCGAATAATCAATGTTGAGATGAAGCTTTATTATGCATCCTTGTTACTGATTTCTCCACAAGAACATGAATCTGATGAGATATTTCATACTTGTCTTGAAACCGTAAATCGAAAATGGAAATATTGTCTTGATTTGGTCCTTACCGTAAGAAATGCTTCGATTTTATCTAAATTGTGCGTTTCGATGTTTCTTGTTTCTCAGAGATTAACCCATTGGGGAAGGTTCCAGCTATTGTTGATGGCAGACTTAAGCTCTTTGAAAGGTTCTCTTTTGGATTCTTACTTCTTTTTTATCGACCACTTTTTTTGCGAATCTTTAACCGGTAATTCTTCTTGCAGTCATGCTATCTTGATATATCTAGCTTCGGCATTCCCAAGTGTACTTGATCATTGGTAAGTGGTTATTTGTTTGAGACATGTTCTTGATTCCAAGTTTGATCATTTTACTTCAATATTCATTCCTTTACTTTAGGTACCCGAATGATCTTTCGAAAAGAGCCAAGATTCACTCAGTCCTGGATTGGCATCACACCAATTTACGCCCTGGTGCAGGTACTTGTGAAACACGATGGTGAATACACATAATATTCATATCGGTATCGATGTTGAGAAGTTGTAGAATCAAATGGAATGATCAGCTTAATGTTTCTGAATACGGTTATTTTACTTATTTCAGCAGGATATGTTCTGAATTCTGTACTAGCTCCAGCCCTCAGTCTTCCTCTGGATTTGCAAGCAGCTGCTAAAGCTGAGAACGTACTAACGAAGTCTCTGTCCACTCTAGAGACTTTCTGGCTTAAGGGAAATTCTAAGTTCTTGCTCGGAAGCAACCAACCATCTATAGCTGATCTGAGCCTTGTATGCGAACTTATGCAGCTGCAGGTACACAATTTCGCTGTTTTATGAGATCTAATTCTTCGAAATACCAAATCCAAACTAATCATACCGAACATTCCTTTGCTATGTTTTGGCTATTGAATGTAAACAATCTTTGCAGGTTTTGGAAGAGAAAGATCGTGTTAAATTGCTCAGTCCTCATAAGAAAGTTGGAGAATGGATTGAGAATACGAGAAAGGCGACAATGCCTCACTTTGATGAGGTGCATAAAGTTCTTTTCAAAGCCAAAGAAAAGTTTGAGAAGCAGCGAGAGATGGGAACTGTAGCTAAACCGGGTATTCAATCTAAGATGTAAAGAACAAAACTTATGCAAAACCGGTTTCTGAGATCACTAGTTGTTCGTTGAATAAATCGATGAATGTAAAAACAATCACTTTATCAGAGCTTCCATAATAATACTACAAGTTTTCAAATTGGTTATACCAAACCGGAGAGCATTTTGAATCTCTTACCGGAGTGAACTCAAACCGATTAATAATTTAAAATTTTAATATATTATATAGACCCATTTGCTTGGGCTGCGCGAGGCCCATTAATATAAATGAAGAAAACGACGTTGTGACCTAGGGTTTAATTCTCCTCTCTTCTTCTTCGTCTCTCCATGGAAGCGGCAAGTAACGAAACTCACAATTGCGAAACTATGGATCCGAATCCAACCTCGATGTGGAGTTCCATTGTGAAGAAAGATCCTCCTTCAAAGCCTCCGTCTAACGACGGAGATTCTTCAGCGATTCTCGGGATGGTCGGAAACTGCAAATCCACCAAGGGAATATCTATGGCGGTTGTTGATGCTAACGCCGTCATTGATGGACGACAAAGCTTAACCAACTTCGCCGATAAGTTCGTTACTGTTCCTGAAGTACTCTCTGAGATTCGTGATTCTGATTCTCGCCGTCGTTTAGCTTTCACACCTTTCACTATCGAAACCATGGAACCTTCTCCTGAATCTCTCAGTAAAGGTACATTAACAAGTGTGTGTTTCGAATTCGATAGTGAGACTCTTGTTTATGGTGACATTTCGAGGAAAAAAAGCTTATAGGATTTGGAATGATTTCGCATATATTATCTTGTATCTCTGATATTTGATTCTCTCTTTGATTCTGCAGTTATTAAATTTGCAAGAGCTACTGGTGATTTACAAACTCTATCTGATGTTGATCTTAAACTGATTGCTTTGACATATACTCTTGAGGCTCAAGTTCATGGGACTAAAAATCTCAGAGATGTTCCTCCACCGATTCAAATGGTTAGAGTAAAGAGATTGCCTGAGAAGGAATTACCTGGTTGGGGTTCCAATGTGGCTAACTTGGAGGAATGGGAAGCGTTAGAAAACACTACCGAGGAAAACTCCAACTCAGACTCGAAAATCCTTCCGCTGAAAGACCTTGACTTGAATACCATTCCTTCAGACAATTGTTCTGAGGTTGGTTCGGTTGTGTCTCATTCTGAGCATCAAGAAGATGAAGAAGGTGAGAGGAGGCGTAGGCGATACCCGCCTAAGAAAACAGAGGTAAAGCTTGAAGGTAAGATGGTAGTGGAGGGAATTGATGCATCCCAGGGTGTGTATGACGATGAAGATAGTGGTGATTGGAGACCTGCGGTTAGTAGAAGTACTCACAGTAAGTTTCTTAGAAGAAAGGCGAGGTGGGAACAATCTGTTGCCTTGGCTGAACAAGAAATTCAGCAAGATCAAGAAGCTTACAAAGCTGTAAACATGGTTTCGGATACGGCTGATCTGCAGAAACAGTCGAATCAAATCTCTGAAGAAGCCAATGAAAGCTGTGCAAAAGATGAGGATCTTTCTTCCATCCTAAAAGAAATGAGGTTGGAGGAAGATTCATTAAAGGCTCTCCAAGAAGGGGATGATGAGACAAATGCTGAAACAACTTTGATCGATGGTGAGGATGATACCGATGATGATATTGATGTTGAAGCCGAGGGGATCAATGTTGCAGACCAAGGGTTAGAGAACGTGGAGATTGTTAGTGAGGCTGGGGATACCGTTGAGGCATCATCAATTGCAGATGATGGTAGCAGCGAGCAGAGTTGGTCATTGAGAGCCTTATCTGAGTCCAGTGTAGCTTGTATTACTGGTGACTATGCAATGCAAAATGTTATTCTTCAAATGGGTTTGCGTTTGCTTGCACCCGGTGGAATGCAGATTCGTCAATTGAGCAGGTAACCAGTTTATGAATGGTAAAATGTGTCATTTTTAGACAACCTAAAAGGTTTCAAATCATTTTAGTAACTTTTTATCACTTTATGAATCAGATCTTCCTCTTTTTATCTTTTTCGAATGTCGATACTTTTCTTTAGCATGCTCACTTTATTGCATTTGCATCTTCAGGTGGATCTTGAAATGTCATGCTTGCTACACAGTAACTCCTCAAATTGGAAGAATATTCTGTCCCAAGTGCGGGAATGGTGGCACTCTACGCAAGGTAGCAGTTACAATAGGCGCAAATGGCACCATCATAGCTTCTCGTAAACCACGTATTACACTTCGAGGGACCAAAGTAAGTACTCGTTTATAAGCAGAAGCTTAACCAAAACCACCGTGCATAGCGTTAAACACAACATGCATTTCTATGTGCAGTATTCGATACCAATGCCTAAAGGAGGAAGAGATGCAATCACGAAGAATCTTGTTCTACGGGAAGATCAACTCCCACAAAAGTTTCTCCATCCAAGGACCAAGAAGAAAGCAAGCAAACCGGTTAGTAACATTACAAACACATTTTGATCGAAAGAAGAAAACTTTTTAAAGGTAGTTTCGGGTTTGATTTGTATATTGTTTGTTTTGTCAGGGAGATGAGTATTTTGTATCAGACGATGTGTTCATGAACCATCATAGTGATAAAAAGGCACCATTGCAGCCACCTGTGAGAAAAGCTATGCAGGTTTTCAGTCAGAAAAGAAACCCTAATGATAACCATTACTCTCGTTCTATGCACTGATCTTTTTGTTTCTCCGACACAACAAACCAAAGCATCTCCCTTTACTTGTGAAGATGATGATGCCAAATGATTTTGTCTCTTTTTATTTTCTATTTTATTTTTGATCGTTGTCTTGAGATTTTGAAACTTGTAGTTTGAAAACTTGAGAGATTAGTATTATTATTAGTATCATTATAAACTTTTTGGTGAAGAATTTCCCCTTTATTGGACTTTAGCAACACCAATTTTGGGGGAGCAAAATCTTCGAACAAGTTAATATCCCCAATGTCGAAACTAAAAATTACTCCTCCTTTCATCTTCATTTGAAGGCGAAGCCAGCGCGAGCTCGGCCCATGCCAAAGATGACGACCTGAGCTCTGCTGAAATTGACACACTGATTCTACTTTCTAATGTCTCACAAAACTCCTGAACCAATGAAGAAAGTTTCTTCTTGTCTTCTTCATTCTTGTCCAAGTTCAAGCATTGGCTAGCCACTTCACATACCGCCTCGAGTTCCTTTTGGTTGTAATGCTTCATCTCCGGATCCACCAAACTAGCCATCACATCTGGTGCACCAACGTACTTCTCCTTTGCCTGCATCGTAAAAACGCAATTCGGATTCCATTAAAAGTGTTTGAATCCCAATAAGAGAAAGGTTTTTTGGCTTCTAAAACGCGTAAAGAGACTCTTAGAGAAGAAGCTACTCTTAGTTTCTTACCCATTCAACCAAGCAACCTCTTTCTTGGCAATAAGAAGGTCTTCCGCTAATGATTTCCAGCAAAAGTATGCCAAATGAGTAGATATTCCCTTGTAAATTCAGATCTCGATGCTCCATTGCGTTGGGAAGTACACATATAGCTCCTTCACTACTGATATCCCTCAAATTCTTCTCTGATCGCATGTTAATCGTCTTCCAGCATTCAAAATCAACCAGCTGCATAAAAAAATAAAGGTATTAAGAGTATATTTGCGAAGCTTAGTTATCTGTATTGTCTACGAAATGGATGGGTTAAACGTTACTTTGGGAGTAAAATCTTCCGTGAGATACACTGCATTTGAGTTCAACTCAGAGACTGTAAACGGAGGTTCGAGTTCAGTATGAAGGTACTTGAGACCACGTGCGATGCCTATGACGATTTTCATACGTTTTGCCCACGATACTAAACTCCCTTCCCCATCTGCACCAAACATATTATCAGCTAACTCTACGAGTAAAAAGGGCCAAAAACAGAGCTCTAAGGAAGTTCGATTATATATTACAGTGGAGGAGCTCGTATAGTGTCCCGTTTGATGCATACTCAAAAACAAGCATTCTTGTAAACGGTGTGTTCTCTTTGCAGTATCCAAGTAATTTCCCCGCATTTTCATGGTTTAATCTAGCCAAATCCGCAACCTGAAACAATGAATGGTCCCAAAAAGTCAGGATTTTACTCATGTTTTATTGCAAGTGACTCAGTAATGAACATAAGAAGAGGAAGAAGAAGACCTCTCTCTGGAAATAAAGCTCAAGATATCCAGTCCAATCTTCTTCTTTAACGCAAAGAGCGATCACCGCAATCTCAACCCCGCCTTTGATTGTTCCTTTGTATATTTGACTATCTGCACAAGAATCAATAATGTTGCTGAAATCTTCACACGCCACTTCCAGCTCTTGTCTTGTGAATCTTGAAACATCTTTCAGCATTTCAGAATCTGTAACAAAAACCAGTTTTCTGTAAAAAATTTCATCTCTTGAAGCTCTTTCAGGTTTTTGCATTTAAAATCTTAGAACTTTCAAAAGTTTCTAACCAACGTAGACTGTGAACTGCTCCTTTTCACTTGCAGATTTCTTCCAGGGAACGATGAGAGAGCGCTTTAAGTTGCACATGCTACATATGGAGAAAATTACAACTAGAAAGAGCAAACCAACCGATGATCCTGTGACTATCTCAAAATCCAAAAGCCACATAGGTGTCGATACTTGTTTCTTCTTCTTGGCCACATTTGCAGCTAGCCAATTTAAAGAATTCAAAGTTAAAAATTAGATAAAGAAATCAACTATGAATGTCAATAAAGTGAAACTCATATTTTTTACAAACCACATTCTGAAGAAGGCCTCTGCTTAACATCCTTGGTTTTCATGCAGTTTCCTTGAAAGCTCGTTCTGTAATGAAGTATCACGACACAAAGAGACATTGTCAAATGGAAAAATACAGCTAAGTAGATAAAAGAGTCTTATAAGAATTACCTTGGAAGGTAATCTAAACACGTCGGAATTCTTCCCTCGAAAAAGTTGTAGGAGAAATCCGCCACTTTTAAATGAGGAGACTTGCACAAACCAGTGATGTTTGCACTTGCATTTGATGCAAACCTGATGATTCGGACAAACAAAAGAACATTCATTTAATGGTTCCATCATAGACAAAAAGTATTCATCATATTGGTGAAACTCACTTATTCGGTGTACTAGAAACGGGAATACTTCCTTGAAGCCTATTTCTGTCAATATGAAGTTCTCTAAGGTACTTCAGATGTCCAATCTCTGGAGGTAACTTTCCAGTTAAACCATTGGACTGAAGGTTTCTGTAATGCAATTACAAACAAACAATCAAAGGTACTTCAGCACATTATCCGATTAGCTGACACTATGAAAAACAATTGTGGCTTTTTATTACATTATCTTAATGCTTGCCAAATTCCCGATCTCTGCAGGAACCGGTCCTGTTAGATGATTGTTTCCCAAGTCTAAGATCTTGAGTTTCTTCAACTTTCCTATCTCTTTTGGTATTGTTCCCATTAGAATGTTCCCGCGGAGGATCCTAAAGAAGCATTCATCACAAAAAATGCCATCTCAAAATTTCCAAACTCTATCCATCATCAAACTTCACATATTTTCAGGTATTGTCACTAGAAATCAAAACCATACAGTTCTTGCAAGTAGGTTATCAGACCAATTTCTGGCACAAGAAACCCTCTCATCGATGTATCCGATATATTTCTGCAAGAGTCACAGCATGAAAACAGATACCACAAATCATCATAAAAATAGACTTTTTTCCCATGAAGAAAACTAAATTTACAGATTAGAGATCAAAGTTTCTTACATTTTGATAATATGATCTTTAGTCGAAGAGCACTTAACACCGTTCCAAGCACAAGGATCCAAATTGGGGACATTCCAATTAGACATAACTAACAATGGATCCTTATAAATAGCTTCCTTGAATCTCCTAAGAGCTTCAACTGATACAACAACAATAACAAAAAATGAAATACTTCTTCTCTTCACTCACAAAACTAAATCTTCAACTTCCTAGATTAACAGAGAAGCTAAATTAACTAAAATTTTGAGACTTTCTCAAATTGGCGAAAAAAACACTATACATAGAAGAAAATGGAGTAACCATATACCTTCTTTAGAGGCAATCGCGTCACATGAAACAAAGAGGAACCCTAAAACAAGAATCGAAAGAGAAAGCTGCAGATTTGAAGATAAGTAAAAAAATCTCATTTTTATTCCTTCTCCTTCCTTAAAATTTCAGTTCATTACAGGAAGCAAAAAAACCCAGAATTTCTCACTCAGAAGTCACTACAAAGACTCGATAACTTTAAGACAACAACAAAGACAAGAGCTTTAACTTGAGAATAATTTGAAATTGAGAAGTTTGAGCTTTAAAGAGCAGTGCGAGTTTTTGGCAGAAAAGGAAAATGCTTTAAACAATAATCTGCGTATTTAGCAAAAACCCATTAAAGAAATATGAAGTTTCTTAATAAGTAACAGAGATTGAGGAAGGAGACAGAGAGAGAGAGAGAGAGAGAGAGACTTGGATTCAAAGAAAGTTTTTGTTTTTTCCTGGATTAGAGACGAAGAATTTGTGCTTTAGCTTTTTCTTTATAAAAGAAGGAAAATAATTTTATTTAATTATTTGGCCCTATTATATAGATTTTGACTAAATTTACACTCATTGCATCTAATTAGCAATAGATTCCTATATTTATGTAATGAAACTATTTTTATATTTCTTTCCCATATAATGCATGTTGTGATAGTAATTTATGTAATTGGAAGCCAAAAATAAACTAATACTATATTTTATTAGTTTAATTGTGTTTGTTGTCAAGGACAAATGTATGAACATGCATCATCTTCGAAGCTTCCGAAGTCGATATATTACCTGCATTCACTGAAAAAGAGGGACAAAATGTTATTAATACATACAGAATAAGGCAGATATGTTGCCTGTTAAATTTATAAATGTAGATAAGAATTTAAAGTATATGGTTTGTATTAGTGTCCATGGCATATTGAAATATGAATTTATATTTATTTCTGTGTAGAAAATAATAATTATAGATGTCATTTTAAACGATATTCTTTTGCATTTTCATTTCTTGTTTAGTTATTTGGATTTTTTTATTTTGCATACTAAATGAAAATTTATTAAAAAAGAGCAAAATATAATTTTTAAAATTAAGAGCGCGCTTTTAGCTAAAGAAAATTATATAAAAGAATGGAGAGGATATTGAAATGCTTTAATATGTTAGAAATGTATACAATTATGCCTTGTTTAAGGACGTCTTTTGATATATTTTAATTTTTTATTATTGTCTTTGGGTTTTGGATAAAATAGTTTATCCAAAAATCAACATCTTACAATTGATCCAACTAATAAGAAAACAACCCTAATCCTATAATTTTTTTATCTTCAATAAAGATGGAAAAAACTTAATGGTTTATAATGATATTTATTTTTTAGTAAAAATTAAATGACCGCTAAATTTCCGAATAATTGATTAATCGCTAGGCCTACTTCGACCGCCCGACTAACGCCTAGCGAAATTTCGAATATTGGTTAAAATTAATGAAGAATAAAAATACGATTACCCTTATTTTTTTAATTGAATGTAAAATTAATTCAAACAAAAAACAGTTTTACAATGTTTGTAACATGGAATTGAGAGCTTATTTTTTACATCGAAATTAAAAAAAATTGAAGATCCGAAAGTTGTGGTGATGGTCGTGCTTCAAGGAGATTGATTACCCTCATTTTCTCTATAACAATAACGAGATATGTAAACTCTAGTTGCCGTCTAACTCTTCTTACAAACTCACTTTTCATTCGTGGACATTGATGCATGTAAGACTTTAATTTTATTTTTATAATCCGTTTATTAAGTTTTTATTCATGATTTCTTCTTCTTTTTAACTTGTTGATTTTAATTTTTTTCTAGTGGTTCGTGACATTTTAACCATTTCCGAACATAGATGGCTTAGATCCGAATAATTAGTGATTTTTTCTTCTTCTATTTCTCCCCCTTCTTATTACTCTTCCTCTCTTACTCATCAGCAACACCAACCTCATCAGCACCACCAGAATTCATCTGCTCCTTTCTCATCCTCTTCCTCTAAAATTTTTGGAGGACATTTTCTACGAAGAGAAATGTTTGTCTCTAAAGTTGAACCATTACTAAAATCTTGTAAGGTAAAACATCTCATTGGTTTACATTTTTTCCGAAATGTTTTTGAATCAGTACATTATTATATTGGAAAATATGTAAAAGAGCTCTAATGTAATTGTTGGAAGCATAAACCGCCAAAACGGATGTTTAGGGCCTTCTACATACAAAGGTTATTTATAATACGTGTTTGTTAGCTATTTACGTGTTTGTGCATATATCTAAATTAATTACCGTGTTGTGACAAATAACTCATACAATAGTGCTACGTGTTTACATATTACCATATATAAAAATTGTAAATCCAATTTGAACAATTGATGGTTAATCCACAACTCAAAAGCTATTCCACTCATCATCCGATCTAACTTTAAAACATTGTATGTAAAACTCAAATTTGAAAGTAAAACCAGTTACTCTCCTCTGTCAGTTTAAACTGCATAACTTTTGCGAAAATTTTATTATCGATTGGTATTTGGTATTGTTTATGAGCTTAAATAATATTTTAAAAAGAGAGGGCACAATTTCTAATTTCGGGAAGAAATGTTCACAAAATTACATGAAAAACATTTTCTTCTAATTTTCTTAAAAAGTAAAAGGAATTAGAGACTAGGATTAGCATCTAAAAGGGTCCTACTATACCTAATCTGCATTTTTTTTTCTTATTTTCTAATTACCATTATGGCATATAATCTATTAAAAATAGATTTGGTTTACTTTTCTTTTCTCTTTTTGTCAACAGATTTGGTTTGCTTTAGATTACAATTTTTAGTTGTTATGAATATTTTTTTTGTTCTTGGTAGATCTCTAAACAAGTAAATGATATTACACAACTAAGGTTAGGTTCTAGTGGAAGTAATGTATGATTACACACACACACACACAAAAACATATATAAACTCGACACTTATAACTTATTTGAAAAGTTATCTGCAACTTTTTTATTTTATCTGTAAATAATTACTCTCTCCGTTTTAAAATAGTTGTCATTTTAAGTTATTTTACACATATTAAGAAAGCATATAACCTTTCATAAGATCCAACGCGTGATAAATATCGTTAATGTCAACGGCTCCACGGAAACGTGTTACACAACTCCTCATCATCCACCAATCTAAATAAGAAGGGATCTATACATGTTGATGTATTCTTCCTAGTTCTGATCACTGAACACAAAAAGAACAAGATAGCCATCTTAATCCGATCGGGAGAACTCTTTTTCATTGACACCAACTTCACTTCCACATCTTTCCTAGTGATTTTGGTCTATCCGCGAAACTGTCTATCCTTAAAATCACTAACATAATCCGTCCAATCCTTTCTAGGGTTGAAGTCTCTCGAGTAAGCATGGAGTCCAAGGGAAGGAAACAGAAAGAGAAGAAGAAGGGACAGTCACAGAGAAAGAAGGAAAATGTGAGGAAGAGACGACAGAGATGGAGACAGAAGAAGAAGAAGGAGAGAAAGAGCAGACAAAGAAAGAAGAAGGAGGGAAAAAAGCAGAAGAAGAGAAAGAGCAGACAGAGAAAGAAGGAGAGAAAGAGCAGACAAAGACATAGAAAGAAGGAGGGCAAGAAGCAGAAGGAGAGAAGACAGAGAAAGAAGGAGGGCAAGAAGCAGATGGAGAGAAAGAGAAGACAGAGATGGAGACAAAGAAACAAGGAGAGAAAGAGAAGACAGAGACGGAGCAAGAAGAAGGTGAGAAACTGGCTATTGTTGTATTCCAAAGTAATGTGATCAAAGAAACACTAATGGCTATTGTTGGTGCTCTAACTGAAGGAAATGAAGAGCCTGATGTAGTAAAACAAGAGGTTGTGGCAAAGCATAGAAGTAGATGGCAGAGAGATGTGCATATGAACATGGCAAAACAGAGGAGTCCAAAGAAAAGGAAAAAGAAAGAACCATCATATTTCAAGAAAGAGCCTTTTACGACGGAGGAGAAAAGCAAGAACAAAGTCGAACCATCACATGTTGGAAAGAAAACTATGAAGAAGGATCAAGCTGAGGATGGGAAGAAAAAGGCAAGGAAGGACAATGTCGAGGGAAGAATTACAAGAAGTACAAGGCAAAGAACAAACAAATGACTTTATTCTTGTGTTTTGAACTGATGTTTTTAGGATGGTATTTTGAACTGATGTTTTCGGATAGGATGGTATGTTGAACAAATGGCTCTGTGTTGAACTGATATGTTTTAGGTACTTTTGTGTATCTGGGATTTCATTGTAATGTTGAACTTATGTTCTAGGTTAAACTTATTTTGGTACTACTAGTGTTTTAAGATACTACTAATTTTTGGTACTACTAGTGTTTTAAGATACTACTGACTTTTGGTACAACTAGTGTTTTAAGATACTACTGATTAAACGAGGTCACATTAAACACGTGTTTTAAACAACATAATAAACAAATACCATATTTAACACATGCGCAATCATATAAATTTAAAATACTAAAACTTTACGCATAGTTATACTTATTTATCTAGTAGTACCATATTATACATAGTTATATTTTTATACTTTTCAAGTATAATCACTTATATTGGATTCAAATTCTAATGTTTGCAGTAGTACTCCTAAATCTCATTATGCTCAGGCCAGTCACCTTGGCTCCATGCTCGAGGTTGAGATCCTTCACCGTTTGCCTAACAGTCCTAAACTTCTGCCGTAAACTTGACACTTTCCTTTTCATTTTGACAAACCTCTCAGACATGTTTTTTTTCTAGCCTCTCTTCCATGTCTTTCAAAAGCTGAAGCAATGTTGGATTCTTCTCTGGTTCCACAAGAATTTCTTCTTTTTCCTTTTCTCCTCCTCCTCTCGGAAAGCCACATCCATATCGTATAACTTTTCCCAAAAAAATTTATTCTCAACAAGATATTCGTTCCAACTATCAAGTTTAGTGTCCACTGCTTCATCATCTGCATCATCATCTATGATACGCACTAAACGAGTTTCACTTGCAGATTCAGGTACCAAAGTACTATGAATATCCTGCGATTTTCCCATAATATAACTTTAGCTATTCACATTAAGAAAAACAGATTTTATATTTAAAGATAAGAATGATAATGAATTCATACATTAGTTAAATCAAGCGAATCATAAATCTCACTCAAAGCCCAACCTTTCATAGTACTATGCTTGAACCCTAGACTTGAAAAGATTCAAGATAATCTATTATTTCGAAGAACTTTACCCTAATGATGATGATAGTTTTTTCTGGTGTTGGATCGATGATTTGGTTAGGCGTAGAATTTGTGATTTAGATGTTGAGATTATCTCTGATGATAGAGAGCTTGTTTATTCATGTAACACATTGGTCAATTTGAGTCTCTGTCGCATAATCTTGTTTGATCCGGGACCCGAAGAATCTGTTGTTGTTTCCGTGCCTTATGTCAAGATTATGCATCTAGAGGGGGTAAGGTCTGATAATTTGATCCTCGAGACGCTAATTTCTGGTTGCCCTGTTCTTGAGAAGTTAACTATAATCAGGGATTCTGATTATGATTTTCTTGAAGTTGTATGTGTTCGGTCTCATTCGCTAAAAAGATTCATTTTAGAGACTGAACATGTTGAATATAAAGTCGTTAATGCTGTTGAAACCGATGCTCCAAGGCTTGAGAGTATGAGTCTCTTTGATCATTTATGAGGAAGCTTTACAATACATAGTACTGGACCGTCTGCCACGGTAGACATTGATGTGGAAGATGGTGATTCATTGAATTTTGATGATGATGATGATGATACCGGTAGAACTATGATCAGTAATTTCCTCACCGGAATATCTAAAGTCAGCGGCATGAAGATCTCTACGGCTACTCTAAAGGTATATGCATACACACATGGTTGATGATTCAATAACATTTTATACGATTTGTGACATTTCTCGGTATAATTTTGATTGTGATCACACATGTCATCGATGATTACTCCAGAGTGGAATTGTTACCTCAATTCTCTAACTTGTCTCGGTTACATGCTTCGTTTCTTGAATCTTCTTGGGAGTTGTTGCCAACATTTCTTGGTTGTTGCCCGAATCTACACTCACTCGTCCTGGTACGTCTTTATTTATTCTCATGTAAAATTCCGTAATCCGAAAAAGAAACCGTAAGTATCTCTTTGTTTTGGGTTATATTATCAGGAATTTGACTCCCTTACAGAGACGAAACCAAACTCTCGTATGTGCCGACGCCATGTTTCGTATCGTCTCTCGAGTTTGTTCGGTTGAGGACACCAGTCATGAAAAACACATGGAGCCAGATGGAATTAGCAATATACTTTCTGAGGAATTGTGTAGTCTTGAAGGAACTGAGTTTAAGCGAGAGTTTCCGTAAATTGATCAAGAAAATCAAGAAGATTCCAAGAAAGCCTAAAAGGTGTAAGATTGTCATGGGTTTGGTTGAGCCAGAGCTTATACCCAGTGATCTACATAAACATCATCAAGGAACTTTTAAACCATTAGTGTTAAACACTTAATGCAGTACTACTGTAAGACCTTTTTAAGCTTTTTCTTTTTTTGTGGGAATGGCTTTTGTTATGTCAAACCCTCTGAACGGATTAGAGTCTTTCCCTTGCTGAAAGAAACGAACGAATATTTGTCCCACATCGGTTTTGTAGAGACTTGTGATGAGGAGTGTGGGACTATAAATAGAGGAGTGTGGGACTGTAAATAGAGAAGCCTGTTACAAAGTTTATATTTTAATTTTCTTCTTTTTATCCTCTAAATATAGGTTAAGCAAAACAAATCCTCTAAAACAAAAACGAAATAAAAATCCTTTTTCTTCTTCAAAAAATAGAATTATACTTATTGATGAAAGAAAATAAGTATTACTTTTGCTATGTTTTTGTAAAATCCTCTTCTTTTATTTCTTTCAATTATAATCTGCATTGATAATCTGCATAAGTCATTATTGAATTAGTTTCAAATTCTAAATTACCAACGCAAGATATGGGCCATAACAATGTTACGCTTCTGCCTCCAGAGCTGACCGCGCAAGTGGTTACTGTTTCATTTGCTAGTACAATAGGTAAGATCTCTACAGAATATATATGAAAGTAGTTACTGTTTCATTTGGCTAGCACATCACGAATCTCTTCATCCTCTACTAAAAACTCATCTGATTGTTCATGAACTACTTGTCTACCCAATTGTTGTAGTAGACCGTGCACCCTTAGCACTATACGTGAAGGATATGTGTGGTCCATCTCCACAAGAGATTTAGCGGCTAGGGTCTTCAGCTCATTTTCGGCATCAAAATTACTGTCAGCGAGCATTGTTGTCACATGATTAAAAACGGTTTCATGGTTGAAGATGCATGCAACGTGAAGGAATACGGAATGATCTTTCTTCGACAATCTGTAATATCCCACTATTAATATGTCTTTGATTTTTCTATCAAGACTGAAGTTCCCACGCGTTTTTGCTCTCCCCCACGCAAGGATGAACCCACAACAGAAAGGCCTAATGGAAGATAACCACAAAGCTTTGCTACTTTATTTGCAATCTTTTCAAAAACATAGTAGATCTAAGCAACAGTGATATAAAGAGGATCCCAGATTGCATCATAGGTCTCCCTAAGCTAGCTGTACTTATCATCAAAAACTGCAGAAAACTAGTGTCACTGCAAAGTCTTCCGCCTTCGGTTTGGAATCTCGATGCATCTTATTGTGGATCGCTCAAAAGCGTCAGTTTCTCGTTCTATGAACCAAGAGGAGATATTACAGTCATCGACCGTAACTATTTGAAATTGGAGAAAGAAGCGATAAGAGTAACTATTTGAAATTGAAGTGGATGTGACTACGAGTGAGATTCAATTTGAATTCAGCTGCAAGGGAAACGATGACAAGATTACTGAGTGTGGTGTACAGATCTTGGAGGAAGAAGAGGAGACTAGTAGCAGCAAACGAAAGGAGCTGTTCAGGTCTCTAAAGATGAAAGAGTCGTCAAAAGCTGTAAGCATACAGGTTGGTGGAATTGGCTTAGCTTAAGAATCTTTATCTAGCTAGGGAATTATGTTGTCCGATATTCTCTCAGAATATCTTGCACATCTTAACTAAATTCTGTTCGTAACGGTGAACAAATGTGTGTAGATAAGATTGAAATTGTTTTTGGTATACAGTAGATATAGCAGTTGAGATTGTAGATTCTGTAAAGAGGTGTATAAAAGCAGTAAGCGATGAAGGAAATAAACAACACAAATACTCAGTAGCTTGTGGTGTTTTACAAATTAGAAGAAAAACATAAGCTGCATTATGATTTCAAAATTCTAACTATGTTCGGTTGTGCTATACATTCTATTTCGCACTTATAATAATAATAATATAATGGGGTCAATATAATAATAATAATATAATGATCCAGCGATCAAAAAGACAGACTCTAATGGGGTCCTCGACGACTTTGGGTATTTTCATGGAAATTTCTGAAAAGTTTCTTTGAAATTTCTCTTCTCTTCACTCGTTTTCCTCCTCCATAAACCATTTTGATACGTTCTTCAATCTCTCTTTTACTCAATCTCTCTCTCTCTCATGGCTTCTTCGTCTTGCATCAAGAGATACCATGTCTTTCCGAGCTTCCATGGACCAGACGTTCGTAGAGGATTTCTCAGTCATTTACACAACCTCTTCGCAAGGAAAGGGATCACGACTTTCAAGGATCAAGAGATCGAGAGAGGTCATACGATCGGATCTGAACTCGTACAAGCGATTAGAGAATCGAGAGTCTCGGTCGTTTTGCTCTCGAAGAATTACGCTTCGTCAAGCTGGTGTTTAGATGAATTGGTTGAAATCTTGAAATGCCAAGAAGCTTCGGGGCAGATTGTGATGACGATTTTCTACGATGTTGATCCTTCTGATGTGCGGAAACAGAGAGGAGACTTCGGAAGCGCTTTCGAGAAAACTTGTCAAGGGAAAACTGAAGAAGAGAAGCAGAGGTGGAGCCAAGCTTTGGGATTTGTAGCAACCATTGCTGGAGAACACTCTCTTAACTGGTTTGTTGTTTCTTTCGATCGAGCTCAATAAAAATTAAAATGCTTTAATCTTTTATAATCTGATAGATTCAATAATATTTTTGTTTGTTTATTAGGAATGATGAAGCAGCGATGGCTGAAAAGTTTGCCAAGGATGTTTCGAACAACCTAAATATCACACCGTCGAGGGATTTTGACGGGATGGTGGGAATGGAAGCTCATTTGAGAAAAGTGAGCACTTTGTTGTGCCTTGAGAAATTACAAGTGAAGATGATTGGAATTTGGGGTCCTGCTGGAATTGGTAAGTCCACTATTGCTAGAGCCTTATACAATCTACTCTCTAGCGATTTTCGACTTAGCTGTTTCATGGGGAACCTCACGGGAAGTTATAAGAGCATAATGGCGGGTGTTGATGATTACGATTCCAAGTTGTCTTTGCAAAACCAATTTCTGTCTAGGATTTTGAACCAGGACGATATGAGGGTGCGTCATTTAGGTTCAATTAAAGAATGGCTACAAGATCAAAGAGTGCTTATCATTCTTGATGATGTAGATGATCTAGAGCAGTTAGAGGCTTTGGCAAGAGAACTTTCTTGGTTTGGTGCTGGAAGTCGGATCATCGTTACCACAAAAGATAAAAAGATTTTGAAGGCACATGGGATTAAAGATATCTACCATGTGGCTTTTCCATCCAAAAAAGAAGCTCTTGAGATATTATGTCTATCTGCATTCAAACAAAGTTTTCTACTTGATGGTTTTGAAAAGGTTGCATATGAAGTAGCAATGCTTTGCGGTTATCTTCCGTTAGCCCTTCGTGTTGTGGGTTCATCTTTGCGTGGGGAGAGCAAGCATGAGTGGGAACTCCAATTATCTAGGATCAAAACTAGTCTTGATAGAAACATTGAGGACGTATTAAGAGTGGGATATGACAGATTGTCGAAGAAAGATCAATCTTTATTCCTTCACGTTGCATGCCTCTTCAATGGTTATAGTGTTCGTGTTGATGAAGTGACAGCCATTCTCGCTGACAGTAATTTGGATGTCGAAAATGGGCTGAAGACCCTAGCCGCTAAATCTCTTGTGGAGATGGACCACACATATCCTTCACGTATAGTGCTAAGGGTGCACGGTCTACTACAATAATTGGGTAGACAAGTAGTTCATGAACAGTCAGATGAGCCCGGGAAACGTCAGTTTTTAGTAGAGGCTGAAGAGATTCGTGATGTGCTAGCAAATGAAACAGTAAGTTCTTACATATATTATATACTCTCTAGAGATCTTGCCAATTGCTTTCATTACAACAATTTGATCAGTCGAAATATGTTTGTGTATATTTGAATTGCAATGATATTTTATAAAAATGAGTATTTGAATTTGGTTAACTGATTTTTCTCTACCTTTTTAAAAATAAGTCGATTTATATATCATATTTATTGTTAGATTAGTTGTTAAGATCAATTTTGAGATTTTAATTTCTCACACAAATTTTGAGATTGATACTCATCTATTTGAGATTGGAAATCATGCTTTTATCTACGGTATATATAAAACCAAACTAAAAATGAAATAACTCTAGCCATATAATATAGGAAGCATGGAAATGTCAAGTTATAACGATGTTTCATCTTCTTTTTATTGTTGAAACGTATGTAATCTCATAATTTTGGCCATGAATATACACTAAAGAAACCATGCATTTATTGACTATAAATTTATAAATATATTACTTAGATAAGTTTATTACGGGATTACTGTTTGGAAAAGTAATGGTTTGTAAGTTAGGATAGTGTTAAGAGTTTTGTTAATTAAATAATAAATAAAAATAAAACTGAAATTTTATGTGGTGATAACAGTTAAACAAAATTAGCTTAGAATGATTTTCTTTTCTTTAATATATAGAAGATATATTTGGAGTGTTTTTTTTTCTTTTTCTAAGAACTCTCTTCAACAAATCTGTGGTTTTTTTTATAACAGTTTCATCCTTCCTTTTTTGAAATGTTTGTTAGGGTACTGGATCTATCATAGGTATATCACTTGATCTACTACGCATGATGAGCAGTGAGATCTCCATAAGTGGGCGAGCTTTTGAAGGAATGCGTAATCTTCGATTCTTAAGAATCTATAATGGACATGGTCCTAAAAAGATTTTTATGGCAAGATCAGAGGAACTTGAATATCTACCTCGTCTAAGGTTACTACATTGGGAATTCTACCCAGGAAAACGCCTCCCTCCAACATTTCAGCCAGAATGTCTTGTCGAGCTCTGTATGCGATTCAGCAAACTCGAAAAGCTATGGGGAGGAATCCAGGTTGGTATTTGTTAGTTATCAAACCTCGAAAAGCCTCAATATGATTTTTCTCATTTGTTGTAATTGACACATGCAGCCCCTTGCAAATCTCAAGACGATAGATATGAGCCATTCCCATTGGTTGAAAGAAATCCCAAATCTTTCGAAAGCTACTAATCTTGAGACACTAAAACTTGGGAGTTGCAAAAGTTTGGTGGAGCTTCCCTCCTCAATTGGTAATCTACACAAACTGACAGCGCTGTATGCGTCATTTTGCACTAAGCTACGAGTTATTCCCACCAACATCAACTTAGCATCTCTTGAGCGAGTCGACATGAGTTATTGCTCTAGATTAACAACATTTCCAGATATTTCTAGCAACATCAAATATCTTCTTGTAGGTAGCACAGACATACAAGATTTTCCTGCATCCATCGTTGGACGATGGTCTCGTCTTGACAAGCTTTCTATGGGAAGCAGAAGCCTCAAGAGATTAACACATGTCCCAGAATGTGTAAGGAAGCTAGACCTAAGCAACAGTGATATAAAGAGGATCCCAGATTGTGTCATAGGTCTCCCTAAGCTAGCTGTACTTATCATCAGAAACTGCAGAAAACTAGTGTCACTGCAAAGTCTTCCGCCTTCGCTTTGGAATCTCGATGCATCTTATTGTGGATCGCTCAAAAGCGTCAGTTTCTCGTTCTATGAATATATTACACTCAACGACCGTAACTGTTTGAAATTGGAGAAAGAAGCGATAAGAGTATCTTCCTCTCTCATGAACCTTCATGACACACCAGTCATGTTTGCTAACTGTTTTTCACTTGATGAAGAAGCAAGAAGAGTAATCATACAACGGTGGGCTTACAAGTGTGTATACTTACCAGGTAAAGAAATCCCTGCAGAGTTCACTCACAAAGCCACAGGAAACTCCATAACCATCTCTTCGGGGACTTTCTCTGTGTCCTCAAGATTTAAGGCTTGCCTCCTGCTTTCCCCAACCCTAGATTTGCGGCGACACAAGATTATAGTTTGTTGTTTAAGAAGCAAAGGTGTCGTCATCAATGAACTTAAGTTTCCATGTTCAAGATCGTGTTATCGCGAGGTAACGGAACACCTGTTCATATTTTCTGGGGACCTGTTCAAAGAACACATATGCCTTGAAGTGGACGCATCTACGAGCGAGATTCAATTTGAATTCAGCTTCGAGGGAAACGAAGATAAGATTATTGAGTGTGGTGTACAGATCTTGGAGGAAGAAGTTGAGGGTAGTAGCAGCAAACGAAAGGAGCACAGTGATGGAGCTGTTCAGGTCTCTAAAGATGAAAGTGTCGTCAAAAGCAGTAAGCAAAGGAAGAAGATGAAGACAGTGTGAAGTTCTCAGGGAACGCGTGGCTGAGGGTATGTTGGCTTTTTTTAGATGAATTTCTCAAGAAGCAAAGTAGTTGCTCAAAGTAACAGCCTTCAAAATTGGCCATGGATTTCAAGATCTGTGTCCTCGATCTCACAGAACATATGCTGAGCCAGAGAGAGCGAGACCGTGAAAGGGTTCAAGCCAGAAATCGGAGGCAAGAGAGATAACAAAGAAGACGGACTAACTCCGGAGCAACGCTTAAATTATTGTCCTTAATTGAGACTGATCTTGCTTCTTGATAGTTTGTCTGTACTTAATACAAATTCGCAAAAGTCTCTCAAATCAAAAACATCAAAACCTGTAACGTTAGCTTAAGAATCTTTTCCTAGGGAAGAAGAAGACATAAGCTGCATTGTGGTTTCATGCTTTGATCGACCTAATCCTAGGCCGAATCAAATCTCTTGATATGAAGTTGTCATGATATTTTATTCATCTATTAACGAGAAGAATCAAGATCGACTGAGTAGTTGCATCTCCAATGATTGCTTTTTTGATGATTTCTCCTTCGCTAAACCTTTTCGAGGAAAGAAAGTAAGCAATTTTTTATACATTTTACATTTCAAGATTTTGATTAAAAAAAAAAAAAAACATTTCAAGATATGTATTAAAAGATTAAGAAATGTATATAATTTATGCAGGAAGCATTAAAGTTCTTTGAAGACTTGATGAAAGGTATGGGACAAAACGTTAAGTTTTGTGTTGATAATGTGTGTGAAAGAAATGGACATAGTGCAGCTATTAATTGGCATCTTGGTACGTATTAGTACATCATTAGTTCCTAATCATACAATCGTTATTAGATTTATGTACTTCATTTCTTTATGGGTTAACATATTTTTTTACTTCATTTTCTTGATTTTTTTATTATTGTTATGAAGAATGGAAAGGAAGAAAAGTTCCCTTTACAAGAGCATGTAGCTTCTATGAATTTAAAGAAGAAGGAACAAGATTGGTTATACGGTAAACAATTTTTTGTTTGGAATATCTTGATGATTTGATATCATATAACTACATTTTTAGTTAAATATTAAAGTTAAAAAACGCTTTTTCAAAACAAATGAACAAATAATCTCATAAACAATTTGATAAACTTTTTTCAGAAATACGAGGATTTTGATTGAATCGCCAATTAAACCGAGAGGAATCATATTGGTAAAATATTTTTTCTCTGTTTTTAATGCAAAAATGAATGTGAATTGTATTATTATTTTTGACAATTTTTTAATTTTGTTATCATGAATTATCTTGTAGACCCTATTAAAAAACATAACGTATTTGTTCGATGAATTCCCACAAGTCGCTGATTGTAAGTTTTCAGTTTTTCTTCATTTATAAACATTTAAAATTCGTAGTTTTGTAATGTTTTCTTCTCTTTTTTTTTGGAATGTTTCAGGGTTTTTGGAGAAACCTTATGCTATAATCCAATTAACATTAAGAATATATGGTCTGTTTTTGGCGCCACTCATAGGGAATATAGTGACAAGCTATTAAACAATATGGATGAGTTCTTCTTATTGGTCTTGAAAATTATTATCAAAATTCGAGGTCTCTTTTTCGAATAGAAAAGAGATTAGGTGTTTTAATCAAACCTTTATTTTGTTTGCTTGATTTATATATTAATATAACAAATTGTAACAATATTATGTTTCGGTCGTTTCGAGTGAACTTTACCATCATCTTTGCTAATCCTAAAAATTGAAATTGGTGAAACTTGCTTATTTAAAGGTGGAATTTTTCTGTGTTATGCATATAAGTTTAGTGGATTTTGAAATGTGAAACTAAACATTTAGGGCAGTGATTATAGGTTGTTCATGTGGCTGGAACAAAAGGAACAGGTTCAACTTCTGCTTTTGATTAAGTATTTGTATCTTTAAGTTTGGACTAACACGAGTCTTTCTTCTTATTATTATGTTCAGTCCACATATTCTGAGTATCAAAGAACGGATTTTGTGTAATGGAGATCCTGTTTCTGCATCAACTCTTAATGATCTTTTCTATTCGATCAAACCGATCCTTGATCAATCTATTGAAGAGGAAAATGGTCTTTGAGTCATCTTCCCGTAGACTCTCTACCTTCCACATTGTTTCTGTTTTCTAATATAGATAATTCTTTTGGGCAGATTCTCACTGGTATCGCCTTTTCGTTATTTGAGAAAGAAAATGTCGACATTGCGGTTATAGAGGTTAGTGGTTTTGCTCATACTTACTTAGACAGTTTAAAGAATTTTGCTTTTGATATTGTATAGAATATCATATGTCTAGCATTTTCGTGAATGCTCGGTTTCGTATTTGATTTGGTATCATCAGGCTGGACTAGGAGGAGCTCGAGACGCTACAAATGTCATTGAAAGTTCAAATCTTGCTGCATCAGTCATAACAACGATATGTGAGTAACATATGGCTGCTCTTGGGGGTTCCTTGGAAAGTATAGCAGAGGCGAAATCTGGAATTATTAAACACGGTCGTTCAGTTAGGTGGTTTTATGTATTTGCTTGTCTTCTTTTACAATCTTTAGCTTATAAGAACATTGATAGATAGAGTTCTTTGTGTTGTTATAAAAACTTGTAGGTGGTTTTAGGTGGCCCGTTTCTTCCACATATCAAGGGCATTCTTCGTTTTAAAGCAGCCTTGTCGTCATCGGTTATATTGGCATCAAATATTGGATCTAGTTCTTCAATCAAAGACATCATTAACAAAAATGGGATCGAGATTTGTCAGTCATGTGACATCGTCATACGAAATGAGAGAGATGATAGACCAGTAAGTTTCAGAGTCATTTATGATTCTTATCTATCTTACCAACAAAATGCAGATTGTGGAGCTTGGTGATGTAAATCTACGCATGCTTGGACATCACCAGCTCCAAAATGCTGTTACTGCCACATGTGTCTCTCTGTCTTCGAGATCAAGGTATGATTCACTTTGTATCTCGATATTGTTCGTATTAAACAAAAGAAGTAAAAGTTTACAAATTTCGTTTACTTCTTGATTGGACTAATCGGGTTGTGGGAGAGTGACAGATGAAGCTATTCGGATTGGTTTAGAGAATACTCGTTTACTTGGTAGAAGTCAGTTTCTGACACCAAGCGAAGCAGAGACATTACAGTGCTTCTTGATGGAGGTTGGTTGGTCTCTCTTCGCCATTTTTCTTGATGATATTGATATAGCTTTAATGTCTTTGTTTCTACTTTTTTCGAACTTTTAATTTACGGTATTCAATCTGATGAATAAAATTTGAGTCGTTTGTTTAGTCCGAGTCTTGAGGTTTCATTTAAGTTTTTTTGCTTAGTCAAAGTAGAAGGTGTCTTCCTGGTTTGTAGGAAACACGTTAGAGATAGGAGTGGTGGTTAGTTATTCCTAAGTCTATTTAAGAGACAAGAGTCTGTACGTTTTATTTATCAATTAAGAAAGAGTATTTTCAGTTTCTATCTTTTGCTTTTAACAAGTAGTATCAGAGCTTGTAATCCAACCTGTTACAAGTTCAAGGGTGAGAGAAAGAGAGATAGAAACACAGAGTGAACGAGAGAGAAATTGTGTGAGATGGGTGATAGAGATTCATTGCTAAGCATTCCAAAATTTGATGGTGATTATGAGCATTGGGCAATGCTCATGGAGAATTTGTTGAGATCAAAAGAATGGTGGGATCTCATTGAGACGGGTGTCTCACAGCCGGAGAGAAACGTGATCTTAACCGGGCCACAACGAACAGAGCTTGCGGAGATTAAGCTCAAGGATCTTAAGGTGAAAAACTATCTCTTTGCTTAAATCGATAAGACGATATTGAAGACGATTGCAAAGAAAGATAGTTCTAGAGATATTTGGGAGTCCATGAGAACAAAGTACCAAGGAAACACGAGAGTTCAAAGTGCTCATTTGCAGCGGTTGCGCAGAAACTTTGAATTACTCGACATGAAGAATGGAGATACAATTACGGAGTACTTCTCCAAGGTCATGGTGGTGGCTAATGATATGCGAAACCTTGGTGAAGAGATGTCGGATGCTAAGGTGGTTGAGAAGATTCTTCGGACGTTAGCAGAGAAGTACACATATATAGTGTGTGCTATCGAAGAGTCAAATGATATCAAGGCGTTGACGGTGGATGCACTACAAAGTTCGTTGTTGGTTCATGAATCAAACATGATTAAGCACAGCGGAGAAGAGCATGCTTTGAAGATGGAAGGTGGTAGAGGACGTGGTCGATATGATCGAGGAAGAGGAGGATACCGAGGAGGCAGAGGAGGACGAGGAAAAGGCACTACAAGCTTCAACAGAGATGAAATTGAATGCTTTAAGTGTCACAAGATGGGACATTTCAAAAATGAATGTCCCACATGGGAAAAGACGGCCAACTACGTGGAATTGGTGGAAGATGTGTTACTTATGGCACAAGTCAATCTTACTAAGGCTGAAGATGAACATATTTGGTACTTGGACTCGGGATGTAGCAATCATATGTGCGGAACCAAGGAGTGGTTCATTAATTTTGATGATATGTTTTGGCAGCACGTGAAGCTTGGAGATGACAGACGGATGTCGGTTGAAGGAAAAGGGAATATGAGACTGAAAATCAACGGCACTACACAAGTTATTTCATCGATTTACTTCGTACTAGGCCTGAAGAATAACTTGCTTAGTGTCGGACAATTGCAACAAAAAGGTTTAAGGATCATTATCGAAGACGACATGTGCGAGATCTGGCATAAGCAGCAAAACCGATTAATCATACACTCGAGCATGTCGACCAACAAGATGTTCGTGGTATTTGCCACAGTGCTGGAATCTAAAGAGAAAATGGAGGTGCAAAACTTGCAGAGTACGGTGGAGAGTAGAGAGGTGATGTGGCACGAGAGATACGGACACTTGAATCATAATAGCTTGATTACTCTAGCAGAGAAGGAGATGGTGAAAGGTTTACCAAGAACCAGTAACACTGGTGTGGTGTGCGAGATATGCATGAAGGGTAAACAAAATCGAGCCAGCATTCCAAAGCAGAGTATGTGGAGAGCAAGTCGTGGTTTGGAGCTTGTGCACAACGACATTTGTGGTCCTATATCGCCCATTTCTGAAAGTGGAAAGAGGTACATCATCAAATTTATTGACGACTATAGTCGCAAGTGCTGGACATATTTTTTGGGCGAGAAATTAGAGGCTTTAAAGACGTTTAAAGAATTCAAGTCGGCTGTTGAAAGAGAGCTTGGTGAGCTTTTACTATGTCTGTGAACGGATAGAGGAGGAGAGTTCAATTCCAAGGCTTTTCTTGAGTATTGCACGAGTAACAGGATCAAAAGGCAGCTCAGAATGGCGTACACACCGCAGCAAAACAGAGTGGCCGAAAGGAAGAATAGAAGCGTTATGAACATGGTGCGGTGTATGTTGTTTGGGATGAAGGTACCAATCAAATTTTGGCCAGAAGCTGCTCGGTATGCAGTGCATATACTGAATAGAAGTCCAACTGCAATTCTCGGTGACGTGACTCCTGTTGAAAAATGGAGCAAGTACAAACCGTCGGTGGACCATCTTCGTGTTTTTGGGTGCATAGCATTTGTCTTGATTCCATATGAGAAACGAGTTAAATTGGATGAGAAGAGCGTGAAGTGCGTGATGTTTGGGGTCAGCAACGAGTCAAAAGCATATCGTCTTTATGATCCCGTCTCAAAGAAGATCTTCATCAGCAAGGATGTAAGGTTTGATGAGAATGAACCGTGGAACTGGGAGGAGAGTATCAAAGATGATAATTTTATCATAGATATTGAAGAAGAAGATGTGCACCAGTCTGCCCCAAACGAACCAGAAATCACGAATGGAGAAGAAGACACTCTCGTTGAACAAGGAGAAGAAGCTGAACAAAGAGAACAAGATGTTGTAATCTCTGGGCCAGTAACTAGGCCTCAATGTACTGGGCCTCCATCAGAGGAAAATGTTGCAACAACTGGGCCACAGTCTGTTGTTACTGGGCCACAACCTTCTCAGCCAGAATCACAAACAAACACATCGCCGATCTCTGGTATTAGTAGCAGTGGAACCGGAAGGCACAAGCAGAAGCCGGCGTGGATGAAAGATTATGATTGTGGGCGAATTGGTTTGATTATAGATGATGATGGTGAGGAATTGATAGCGATGTTCGTTTCTGATGCCGATCCCGATAGATTTGAAGATGCAATCTTACAAGACAAGTGGAGACAAGCGATGGAGGCTGAGATAAAATCGATAGTGGAGAATAACACTTGGGAGCTGGTTGAGTTACCTTTGGGAGCCCAAGTCATCGGAGTAAAGTGGGTATTCAAAACAAAACTCAATGAAAAGGGAGAAGTCGAAAAGTATAAAGCGAGGTTAGTCGCAAAAGGCTTTCATCAGACTTACGGGGTAGATTTTTATGAGGTCTTTGCTCCAGTAGCAAGGTGGGATACAATCAGACTGATACTTGGTTTGGCGGCAAAAAGAAAGTGGAGTGTCTATCAACTCGATGTAAAGAACGCGTTCTTACACGGAGAGCTCAAAGAAGATGTATATGTGGAGCAGCCCAAAGGCTTTGAAGAAGTTGGAGAAGATGGTAATAAGGTTTACAAGCTTAAGAAGGCATTGTATGGCTTAAAACAAGCTCCAAGGACTTGGTACAGTCGGATTGAAGGCTATTTCGTGAGAACAGGATTCAAGAAATGTTATTGCGAACACATCTTGTTCGTAAAATCAGAAGGAGAGAACACAGTGATCGTAAGCCTTTACATCGATGATCTCATCTATACAAGTAATTCTGAGTCGATGCTTGAAGAATTCAAGGTCTCTATGAAGGAAGAGTTCTCAATGACAGATCTTGGAAAGATGAAGTATTTTCTGGGTGTGGAGGTTATTCAAGACGAGCTGGGAATTTTCATCTGTCAGAAAAAGTATGCCATGGAGACATTGAAGAAGTTCGGTATGGAAAGTTGCACTTCAGTCAAAAATCCTATTGTTCCTGGAAATAGGCTGACCAAAGAAGGAGATGGAGCAATTGTTGATTCAACTGCATTCAAGCAACTCGTGGGAAGTCTGAGGTATTTAACTGCAACTCGACTTGATTTAATCTATTCAGTTAATCTGGTTAGTCGCTACATGGAGAACCCAACAGAACAACACATGATGGCTGCGAAATGAATTCTGAGGTATGTGCAAGGTACTATTGGGTTCGGAATTCAGTATAGGCATGGTGGAGAAGAGAGGCTGGTTGGGTACGTTGACAGTGACTATGCTGGTGATGAAGATGATAGAAAAAGCACCTCGGGTTATGCATTCATGTTCGGTCAAGGTGCGGTTTCATGGGCATCAAAGAAACAACCTATCGTTACTTTATCTACCACGGAAGCAGAGTTTGTAGCCGCAGCAAATGGAGCGTGTCAAGCAGTTTGGTTGAGAAAAGTTCTTGCAGAAGTCAGATTTGGTAGTCAGTTATGGGAGGCTGGATTTGGTGGAGCAATGGTTGATTCAACTGCATTCAAGCAACTCGTGGGAAGTCTGAGATATTTAACTGCAACTCGACCTGATTTAATCTATTCAGTTAATTTGGTTAGTCGCTACATGGAGAACCCAACAGAACAACACATGATGGCTGCGAAACAAATTCTGAGGTATGTGCAAGGTACTATTGGGTTCGGAATTCAGTATAGGCATGGTGGAGAAGAGAGGCTGGTTGGGTACGTTGACAGTGACTATGCTGGTGATGAAGATGATAGAAAAATCACCTCGGGTTATGCATTCATGTTCGGTCAAGGTGCGGTTTCATGGGCATCAAAGAAACAACCTATCGTTACTTTATCTACCACGGAAGCAGAGTTTGTAGCCGCAACAAATGGAGCGTGTCAAGTAGTTTGGTTGAGAAATGTTCTTGCAGAAGTTGGATTTGATCAAAGTAATGGAACTGTTCTTTGGTGTGACAACAATTCAACAATCAAACTGTCCAAGAATCCAGTTCTCCATGGAAGAAGCAAACACATTCATGTAAGGTATCATTTTTTACGTGAGCTTGTGAATGAAGAAGTGATTGGTTTGGAGTATTGCTCAACTCATGAACAATTAGCTGATGTGATGACCAAACCTGTTAAGCTTGATGTGTTCGAGAAACAAAGAAGCAGCTTGGGAGTATGTTCACGTAAAGAGTAAACTGGAGCTGAGCAAATTCCAGTTTAGGGGAGGTATTGATGAATAAAATTTGAGTCGTTTGTTTAGTCCGAGTCTTGAGGTTTCATTTAAGTTTTTTTGCTTAGTCAAAGTAGAAGGTGTCTTCCTGGTTTGTAGGAAACACGTTAGAGATAGGAGTGGTGGTTAGTTATTCCTAAGTCTATTTAAGAGACAAGAGTCTGTACGTTTTATTTATCAATTAAGAAAAAGTATTTTCAGTTTATATCTTTTGCTTTTAACACAATCTTTGGTCTGTCTTTTCAACTCACACCAAAGAATCTGCGCGAGCTCTAAAGGAGATGATAAAGAAAGATTTTGCATATAAGAGATTAGTGTTTGTGGTTTCAATGGCTAGTGACAAAGATAATGTTTCTTTTGCAAAAGAGTTTCTCTCAGGTGTAAAAGCAGAAGCAGTGGTCTTAATAGAAACTGACATTGGTGGAGGTAAGGTTAGATCAATCACTCGTTTGGTTTTGAAAGAATCATGGAGAAAAGCTGCTGATGAGTTAGGTTTAGCGTTTATGGAAGCTTTAGAAAACAAAACTGTGTTTGGTTCCTTAAGGCTTGCCTATAAAGTTCTCTCCGATGACAAAACCGGTGACTCGGGAATGGTTATAGTCACCGGTTCACTTCACATTGTTTCTTCAATCTTAGCTTCTCTTCAACATTAGATTTCATCTTTCTTCTTTTTTCTTCTTCTTACATTTTAGAATCAATTGCTATTAAAACCCTCTTTCTTCATTTTAAATCTAACAGCCCCCATCTAAATCTACAAATCTTTTTTTTGTCAAAATCCACAATTTTCTCAACTTTACCCACTCTTATTTTATAATTATTTTTTATAAAACAAACCCAATTAAATATGTCAATTATTTTTTACAACAACCAATAATTAAATCCCTAAACCTACCTCTTCTCCACGTCATCTCCTCTTCTACTTCTCTTTCGCAAAACAGAAAAAAAAAAAGCCGAAGACTCCCTCGCTCGTTTCTTTTTCTTCCTTCTTCTGGTTCTTCGTTTTGTCCTTTGGTTGAGAGAAACAAAACAGAGCCAGGAAAATAAGGCCATGGCCGTGACATCTTCTTTGCGAAACAAAAAATAGAGCCATACCTCCTTCTTCATGTCCATTTTGAATCTCGTATAATTTCCATTGAATCTGATTAATTTTAAAGTAAGGTCTTTGGGTTGTATGCTATTTTAGTATATAGGGTTAGATTAGGTTGTGAAAACCTCTTTCTTCTCTTTTAGAAGATTTGAAAATTTGTTCTTTTTATATAGTTATTTGAATAATGAACTTGTTTACTAAATCTATTAGTATGGTGAGCTGATTTATCTCGTAAAATAGCAGCTAAATCATACTAAATCGGAGGTAATTCGAGGTAAATCGAAACTGCAGGGATATAACTAAACTAACTGGTACTAATAAGACACAATGGTATTATTGAATAAACTGGTACTCTTGAGACTAACTGGTAATACTAGGATAACTGGCATTAGTATTACTTAATAACAGTTTAATTATACACTTACGATATTTCTATTTTTTTTGTATGGGACAATGAATAAAAAGTGCATAATCATATGTTTTGATTATGGAGGATGTTACATAAGGAAAGGTGGCAACTTCAGATGGAATGTAGGAGGAGATGAAATCCACACTTTAGCGATGCAAACCGGAGCAGAGGATGTCACTTATTCGGCGTTGGTTGATAGAATTGGGAGAAAGATCATGATAGATGAAGCTACAACGCAGCTGAAACTTAGTTACATTCATATGATTTTGAATGCTCCGAAAGCATCATATATCTCAAACGATGATTGCGTTTTTAATTATCTAATCCAAGTGAATGGAGATGGTCTTAGAAGTCTATTGCACGTGGAGCTCATCCCAATTGGAGATCAAAATGATAAACAAACAGGAGAGGGTCGAGAGAGGGTCGAGAGAGGGAAGCGCTTGTAAGTGATGTTATGATAACTTTACACAACAACGAACCATCGCAACACCATGAGATGATAACTCTACACAACAACGAAGCATCAGAACACCATGAGATGGTAAACCAAGGTATAACTAACATAACTGTGTTACTCATTTTATGTGGTTTCTCTGTCTAGTACTACTAGGTATAACTGATATAACTGCTTGACTTATTTTATGTGTTCTCTCTGTTTGGTACTACTAGGTATAACTGATATGACTGTTTGACATTGTTTTGATTATCGATCATGTAGAACAAGATAACTTTGGTATGCATGAATTTGATAATGAGTATAACTTTGGGACAAATGAAGATAATGAGGGACCAGCTACTGTGGATGGAGATGGGGATGTAAGACAAGGATGGGAAGATGGTATGGATATGACTTTGAGTATGCAAGTAGAGATCAAGTAAAACAGTTAGTTCAAATTGATTCACATCAAAACTGCTTTGAGTATGTTGTTAAACACTCCGATCGAGGGTGATATGTGCTTCGTTGTAGTGAAGCAAAAGCACGTTGCAAGTGGTATGTACGAGTTACTCCGATTCGAAATTCCGATCGTTGGTCGGTAAGAACTTACAACAACATGCATACATATTCCCGAGCTGATGTAAGTACAAGGAGACGAAGAAGGAGAGGGACTCAACGAATAGTTGCTGGTATTTTACATGAAGATTTTCCAGGTTGTTTTGAGACTCCGGCTCTGAAAAGTTTGATAAAGTTGGTGATAAGAAAAGCTAGTGTTCATATATCATACTCTACTGCGTGGAGAGAAAAAAACCTAGCTGCTAATGGTGTGCGGGAAAGTCCAGAGGAGAGTTATAAGATGTTGGAGTCTTATATGTACATGCTTAAGAAGATGAATGAGGGTACAAAAACATGTGTGGAATGGGATGATGAAGGCAAGTTTGAGTATTTGTTCTTTGCACTTGGAGCTTGCATAGAATGGTTCAAATCCATGAGAAAAATCATCGTTGTGGATGCCACCCACCTTAAAAGTTCTTTTGGTGGAGTTTTAATTGTTGCTACGGCTCAGGATCCTGAACGTCACCATTATCCAATTGCTTTTGGTGTAGCTGATGGTGAGAAATAAGCAAACTGGATGTGGTTTATGGAGCAGTTGAAATCAGTGGTAAAGGATGATGCTGAACTAGTTTTTATATCTGATAGAAATAAAAGCCTTATCAAGTCAAAATGTGAGGTGTTTCCGTTGTCTCAACATGGGTTTTGTGTCTACCATCTATCTCAGAATGTCAAAGGAAGCGTTTCAGGTGTAAGAAAAAAACGGTTGCAGGTAAGTTTATCGAATACGCACATGCATATACCGAGGCAGAGTTTGTAGCACTTTATGCTAGGTTTAGAAGAATGTATCCGGCTGCAGGTGTTTATCTAGATAGAAGTGTTGATGTGAAAAAATGGGAAAAGTGTTATTTTGTAGGAGAAAGGTACAACTTAGACACGAGTAATTCAGCAGAATCTATCAATTCTGTTTTGCTAATTGCAAGGCAGTACTCGTTATTACCTATGATTGATGTGATTGTTGCAAAAGTGGCTGAATAATTCAACAAACATAGAAAGAGTGTCGCTGCAATGATAATGTCACAGAAGTTGGTGCCTTATATGCACGACCAAATTCATGTCTTGTTACCGAGTACAAAGAAATTAGTCTCGGTTGAGTTAAGCAACTCCACCAATGAGTACAATGCGATTGGACTGGATGGCATGAATTATTTGGTTGATTTGACCAGGAGAACTTAAAGTTACAAGTATTTTGATATAGACAAGTACCCATGCGTGCATGCACTACAAGCTATCGTCCGATTAAGCGGAGAGACCGAAGCCCGTATACATGAGTATTGCTGTGAATATTTTCTTATGGAAAAGTGGAAATTGGCGTATTGCAAGACGATATATCATGTTCTCCATATTTCTGGGTGGATTGTCCCTGACAATATACAAGCTTTGACTGGCTTGCCACCATCACACGATGATATTTCAGTAGGAAAAAATCAAGAAAGACGGTACCCGTTGGCTGGAGAACAAAGAGGAGGACGAAGAGGAAGAGGAAGAGGAAGAGGACGGGGATTGTAAAACTATTTTGTGAGTGACCCTGATATGGTGGAGGAGGAGTAGGCAAAACGGTTCTTAATTTGTGGTGTTCTCTCTGCCACGTACTATTAGGTACTACTGGGTATAACTATGCGATTTCACTTGATGATGTTCTCTCTGCCAAGTACTACTAGGTAAAACTATGTATAACTGTGACAATTAATTTTTGTGTTCTTTATGTTAGGTACTACTAGTAAAATTGGGTATAACATGAGACTTAAGTTGTGTGTTGTTCATCTGATTTAATTTGTATGTTCATCCGATTTGTGCTTATTAGTTATTGCTGCATTTAGACTAATTATTATCTTAGGTAATACTGAGTACATATGTTTTTACAAAACAACACACAACTTCAATCCCAATATCACACATTTACCTAATAGTTATCCTAGAAGTACTAGTTATACCATGTACTAACAGTCATCCCAGAAGCACTAGTTATCCCAAGTACTAACAATCATCCTAGAAGTACTAATTATCCCATGTACTAACAGTTACCCTAGAAGTACTGGTTATAGTAAGTATTACCAGTTATACTAATTAGTACTAGTTACCCTTACCACTAACAGTTATTACTAATTAACCTAAGCACTAATTCAAAGTTACCCTAAGTTATACTCAGTTTTTCAACCATCAGTTACCAAAGACTAAGTTATCCTAACCATTTCTCATTTTCACATACCTCGTTATCTGAATCGCTCACATCATATCTTTGTGAGGTACTAGGCGTAATCCCTCTTGCAATTTCTTTCCCTTTATTACTCGCCAATCCTCTCCTCGTCTTAGGAGCCATTCCTACAAATAAGAATCAAAACATAAAAACACAAAATCAAAACATAAACAAAATCAAAATCCTACACAAACCCTAATGCCAATTATCAAACCTTAATTATCTCGGATTATCAATTGATTCAATTTCAAACACTAAATTCAAACTCCAAATTCGAAACCCTAAATTCGAAACCCTAAATTCAAAAACCCCAAATTCATTTCCAGTTCAAATTAAAACGTCACATACTCAAATTCAATTCTCAATTATCAAACCCCTTTTCGAAAAACATCAAAACCCTAAACGGAGATGTGATTACCTTCAAGAAATGGAGAAACAGAGATAGATACGAACACGAAGAAGGGAGCATATGGAGAACGCGACGGAGAACGCAATGATGAAGGAGGCGGTGAACGTGACGGCGACGGCGATGGATTGAGTGAGAAATTGTAATCGTTGGCGACAAAGAGAGAGGAGAGGAATCGCGATTTGGAAAAAAAAAAAAAACAAGTTTACGGTTTTTGATTTTTTTTTAGATCTATAATGGACCCGAATTTCTTATTTGGATCCGGATATGGGTCTAGATCCGTGGTTGGGTCACATAATATATCTGATTCATTAAAGGTTTAAATGTAATTTCTCACGTTTTTATTTAAAACAAAAATAAAAAATCAGAAAAAGGGTTTAAGAGATTTGTAATTTTATTTTTGGGTTTTTAAAGATTTTGACTCTACATTTTATGGTTATCTTGTATTAAATTTGTTTCTTTGTTACATCCAAAGAATACACAAAGACAAAAAAAAAATTTGAACCAAAAACAGAACACAATTTTGAATTGAATAGCAACAGCATTTTTTTATATTGGAAAACCAAACCGAATCAAATAAACCAAAATTCATTTATACATTAATATAATTTGGTTATTTACGAAAAATACATTTGAATAATTTTAAACTACACCACCAATCCAAAACAAACATGAAAAGATAAACCAAATCTAACCGAAATTTCAAAAACAAAAAGTATAAAATACTGAACCGAAATATAATCTAGTTTTGATCTGGTAACCTGAACATAACCGAACTGAGAAAGTTAATAAATAAGTAAATTTTTTTTTGTTCTACTCATCATTATTAAAAAGAAATTGAAATTGTTGGTGCGATTTAGGGTTTATGGTGGACCATAGTTTTAGAGCTTGATTTTGAAAGTAATCTGTGTAAAATTTAGGGTTTATGACGTACAAAACAAGAAGAAGTAGGTTAAACGATTTAAAAATGAAAAAATTAGTTATAAATGTGTATTGAAATTGCAGAAGAATGATAAATAATAATATAAGTAATATGGAAAAAAGAAAAGTTTGATTGACCGAAACGGAGGAAATACATTTTACGCAATTAACACCAAGCTAATCCCCACTAAACAAAATGGGCTTTCTAAATATTTGATCCATTTAGCTTGGCCCATCAAATCATTAATGATACGAAGTCAACGCATTTACACAGAGTCAAAATAACACACGTTTACCAAATTATGTTGCTTCTCTCTGCGCTTCGCAATTTAGGGTTCTTCGCAGTAACCTCTGAGAGAGACAGACATTTGTAATCAAAGGAAGAAACGATCTCGTTAAAATTGTATTAATGGCGATGGGGTTTCTTCATTTTCATCGGTAATGGCGATTTTGGGTTCGTAATAACTTCTGAAAGAGAAATTTGAAACGAACCCAATCAAAGGTTTGTGTTTGAAATTGCGTTAATGGCGGCGATGAGTTTTCTCCATCTTCGTCTTCATCGTTTGAAGAAAGGTAATTCTGGAACTGTTGTCTCCTTTAGCCGTATTTTGAGTCTCTGTTTCTGTGTACGAGCTTTTTGTGATTACCGAACGATTCTGAGAACTCGTCTTCACTCTATTCAGTTTAACGAGGCTCTGGATTTATTCACTCACATGGTTGAGTCTCGTCCTCTACCTTCAATTATCGATTTCACTAGATTACTGACTACTATTGCCAAAATGAAGAAGTTTGAGATTGTGATCAATCTAAGCGAGCATGTGCAAATGATGGGAGTTTCACATGATCTCTATACTTGCAATCTTGTAATGAATTGTTTCTGCCAATCTTCTCAACCTTCTCTTGCTTCGTCTTTTCTTGGGAAGATGATGAAACTTGGTTTTGAGCCTGATATCGTCACGTTTACTTCTCTGATCAATGGATTCTGTGTCCGGAATAGAATCGACAATGCGATGTCTATGGTTAATCAGATGATGAGAATGGGAATTAAACCTGATGTTGTGATGTATACTACAATCATCGAGAGTCTGTGCAAGAACCGACATGTGGATGATGCGTTGAACCTTTTCAACCAGATGGAAAACAATGGGATTAGACCGGATGTTGTTACCTACACCTCTCTCGTTACCGGTCTTTGTGACTCTGGTAGATGGAATGATGCTGCTCCGCTTCTGAACGATATGATTAAGAGGAAAATCGACCCTGATGTAATCACTTTGAATGCATTGATTGATGCATTTGTGAAAGAAGGGAAGTTTTTGGAGGCTAAAGACTTGTACAATGAAATGATTCGAATGTCTATAGCTCCTAATAGTTTCACTTACACTTCATTGGTCAATGGGCTCTGCATGGAAGGTCGCTTAGATGAGGCCAAACAATTGTTTTATTTGATGGAAACTAAGGGTTGCTTTCCAGACATAGTGGCTTATACTTCTCTCATAAATGGGTTTTGCAAATCTAAGAAGGTAGAGTACGGGATGAAAATCTTCTACGAGATGTCTCAAAAAGGATTAGTTGGAAACACAATCACTTACACAGTTCTTATCCAAGGTTTTTTTCAAGTGGGCAAACCTAATGTCTCCCTCGAAATTTTTAGTCAGATGGTTTCTCGTGGTGTGCCTCCCAATATTAGGACTTACAACGTTTTGTTACATGGTCTGTGTTATAATGGGAAGCTAGAGAAAGCGTTGATGATATATGAGGATATGGAAAAGAGAGAAATGGATATCGGTATTATCACATATACAATCATCATTCAAGGGATGTGCAAAGCTGGTAAAGTGAAAGATGCTATTGATTTATTTATTAGTCTCCCTTCCAAAGGAGTGAAGCCTAATGTTGTAACATACACAACAATGGTATCAGGATTGTTTAGGGAAGGGTTAAAAGTTGAAGCTCATACGCTGTTTAGGAAAATGAAAGAAGATGGGGTTTTACCAAATGAAGGCATGTATAATTAGGTATAGCTGAACTGATCATAGTATCGAAAAGTCTAGTGTTCTCTGATGATGCTTCGGCTCACAGAAAATGATGGTGCAGTTGCAGTTAGTGATGGGACATATTATGTTGTATGTTTCAGAAGCATATGTTGCCTATACGTGTGTAAGATGATTCAGGAGCATATGTTGCCCATTTGTATCGTTGACTCTGGTTTGCTCTAGAAGAAAGGAAGTGGATGCGTGTTTTCAAGTTTTCAAGGAGATGTCTCGGATAGGCTCCCGTAGAGATGAAGTTTCATACATTGTTACAGTCTTTGTGAAGCGAGGAGGATTTGATGAAACGGTGAGCTTGTTTATACATACACGGCATTAATACAAAACAATGGGACTTGTTCATGAGATGATGAGATGCTAGACCGCAATTTGGATTCAGGATGGGTTGATTTCTGATTATTTCCCATTTGTATCGTTGACTGGTTTGCTCTAGAAGAAAGGAATTGGATGCGCGTTTTCAGGTTTTCAAGGAGATGCCTCGGACAGGCTCCCATAGCGATGAAGTTTTATACATTGTTACACAATCTTTGTGAAGCGAGGACGAGGAGGATTTGATAAAACTGTGAGCTCGTTTATACATACACGACAGTAATACAAAACAATGGGACTCGTTGATGAGATGCTAGACCGCAATTTGGTAAGTTACAGTCCACAAAATGTTGAACAGTGTGGGCTCATGTAGATAGCTGCATATAAAATTGGTTTCTTTCATCAAAGTTGGCTTTCTGTAACCAGTGGATGCAAAGGCATGCCACTTGAAGAAAACATTTGTATTCTTTTGTTCCCTTGTAATATAAAACCAAAGGATTTTGAACGAAGAAAACATTTTTGTATTGATTCCCTGATTTAAGCAGAAGAGCGTGATTTACAATATTATTTGCAACTACGTTAAACGACACCGTTTTGGAGTTTGACCGGTTTGATTGGACTGTATAAAAAAAACTCTATCGTCGTCATAAGTCGTTTCTCCGATTTGCGTCGTTCTTCTTCTTCTTCTTCTTCCATGGCGCTAAAATTTCACCAACAGATCATATCAGACCTTCTCGAGGACTCTAATGGCGGATTAGTAATCCTCTCTTCTGGTCTCTCTCTCGCTAAGCTAATCGCTTCTCTTCTAATTCTCCATTCACCGTCTCAAGGAACTTTACTTCTCCTCCTCTCTCCCGCTTCTCAATCTCTCAAATCCAGAATAATCCATTACATCTCTTCTCTAGATTCTCCTACTCCGACGGAAATCACCACCGATCTTCCGGCGTATCAGCGTTACTCGTTGTACTCCTCCGGTAGTCCTTTCTTCATCACGCCGCGGATTCTCATCGTCGATCTCCTTACTCAACGGATTCCAGTTTCTTCACTTGCTGGTATCTTCATCCTCAATGCTCATTCCCTTTCAGAAACATCTACTGAAGCATTCATAGTGCGAATCGTCAAATCCCTAAATGGCTCCGCTTATATACGCGCTTTCTCCGATAGACCGCAATCAATGGTCTCCGGTTTCGCTAAGACGGAACGAACCATGCGTGCTCTCTACCTCCGTAAACTCCATCTATGGCCCAGGTTTTGTAAATTGGACTTCAATTTCATCATGTAAAGAATAAAACAATGTTGATTGGATCATTACGAAGCTTATAGGTTTTCTTCTGGATCAGGTTTCAGTTGGATGTGACTCAGGAATTAGAGCAAGAACCACCGGAAGTTGTGGATATTAGGGTTCCGATGTCGAATTATATGGTGGGAATACAGAAAGCAATCATTGAAGTTATGGACGCTTGCCTTAAGGAGATGAGGAAGACTAACAAGGTTGATGTTGATGATTTGACTGTAGAGAGTGGTTTGTTCAAGTCCTTTGATGAGATTGTGAGGAGGCAGCTTGACCCAATTTGGCATACTCTAGGGAAAAGAACCAAACAGCTTGTTTCTGATTTGAAGACTTTAAGGAAGTTGCTTGATTATCTTGTTAGGTGATAGTTCTCTGTCTTCTCTCTATGTATCAGTAATGTGCTTATGCAAAGTCTCTTTTTACTCGTCCATAGCTTTAAGATGGGTGTTCTGCAGTTTCTAACTTCGACTTCATTTGGTGTTATGTTTATGGATTTCTGTGTAGGTATGATGCTGTGAGTTTTCTGAAGTTCTTGGATACACTCAGGGTAGCGGAGAGCTATCGATCTGTTTGGTTATTTGCAGAGTCGAGCTATAAAATATTTGATTTTGCAAAGAAACGAGTGTATCGTCTCATGAAGGCAAGTGACGTCAAGTCAAAAGAACATGTTAAGAATACAAGTGGTAAAAAGAGAAAAGTAAAGGGCGATAATGCTTGTGTAGAAGCAGGTAACATTCTTAATCTACATGGCTGTATCTTGCATCTAGTGACTTTTGTGGTTTATTTGTTTCAATTTATATTGCTGATAAATGGACTTGAATCAGTTGGTGGTGCAACGACAACAACTAATGTGGCTACTGGCGTTGCTATTGAAGAAGTCCTCGAAGAGGCACCAAAATGGAAAGTCTTTCGTGTGAGTGACTGAGTGAGTTTCAGTTTCAATGCCGTTTCTCTGTTACAGTTTTCACAACTTAGCCATAGGAAATAATGGCCGCCACTCTCTATGATTGATACAGGAGATTTTAGAAGAGATACAAGAAGAAAGACAAAAGCAGTCTCTATCTGAAGAAGACAACAGTGACAACAATGGTATAGTTCTCGTGGCTTGCAAAGATGAGCGTTCCTGCATGCAGCTTGAAGATTGCATCACGAACAATCCACATAAGGTATAGGGAGATAACTACAGTTCTTTTTTTATATTGTACATCGATAAGAACACTGTCCCTACTTACTCCGCACAAATCTTCACAAATCAGTTGTCTTTGTTTGGCCCACACAAATCTTCTCATTTTCCAGACACATGTGCAGGTAATGCGGGAAGAATGGGAAATGTACCTGCTGAGCAAAATTGAGCTCCGCAGTGTGCATACACCGCAAAAGAAGAAACAAAAGACTCCCAAGGGTTTTGGGATTCTCGATGGAGTCGTTCCGATAACTACTATGCAGAACTCAGAGGGTGGCAGTGTTTGCAGGCAAGAACATGAGGCTCTTATGGCTGCTGCGTCCTCTATTCGCAAGCTAGGAAAGACAACAGACATGGCTTCTGGAAATACTAATCCAGAGGCTCCTGTCGATAAGGCTTCCTGTACCAAAGGAAAAGCTAAAAAGGAAGTACCAAGCCTTCGGAGATCCATAAGAAGCTGCAATAGGAAAAAGGCGAACAGTGAGCCTGAAATCTTAACAGGCTCAGAAAATGTAGAAAAAGCTAGCGAAGCGAGCACATCAGCCCTTCGAGAAGCCAATGTTGTTCACCTCAATGGTGCTAAGAAGATACCGCCTGTGCATTTTTATGTGTTAGAAAGCGATCAACCTATACTAGATATCTTGAAACCGTCTGTGATCATTGTCTATCACCCTGACATGGGTTTCGTCAGAGAAATTGAGGTGTACAAAGCAGAGAACCCTCTGAAAAAGCTGAAGGTTTATTTTCTCTTCTACGATGAGTCCACAGAAGTGCAGAAGTTCGAAGCAAGCATACGCCGGGAAAATGGAGCGTTTGAATCATTGATCAGGCAGAAGTCTTCGATGATTATTCCCGTCGATCAGGTTTTTAACTCAAATCCCAACATTTCAGTTGATGCAAGTTTACAATGATATGAAAATACATTAGACCAAGTAGAGGAACCAAGTTTACAATTATCCTTTTATTTTCTCTTTCCTTATTTCTTCTCATTTATCCTATGTTATGGCTTAAAATTAGGATGGGCTTTGCGTGGGGTCGAATTCCTCTACAGATTATCCAGCTTCAAGTACTCAAAATTCCATAACCCGAAAATCAGGTGGAAGAAAGGAAATCGAAAAAGAAACACAGGTTAAGACTAACCCTTAGTACTTATATGATCTCCAAGACTAGCGCGATTCGGGAAACCTTTTACTTAAAAATTTAGTGGCTTTTTTTCACCAGGTAATAGTTGACATGAGGGAGTTCATGAGCAGCCTACCAAATGTTCTTCACCAGAAAGGCATGAAGATCATACCGGTTACACTAGAGGTTGGCGACTATATCCTCTCGCCGTCAATATGCGTAGAGAGAAAAAGCATTCAGGATCTTTTCCAGAGCTTCACATCAGGTCGTTTATTCCACCAAGTGGAAATGATGTCCCGGTATTACAGAATACCCGTTCTTCTCATCGAGTTCTCTCAAGACAAAAGCTTCTCGTTTCAGGTCACCCTCTCACATTCCTATCTTCACAGTCAAAAGATTTTGCATTTTCTCTGAGTTTGGATCAGTTCTTTTATGTTTGCAGTCTGCGAGTGATATATCAGATGATGTGGCTCCATATAACATCATATCGAAACTATCATTGCTAGTTCTACATTTTCCTCGCTTAAGGATACTATGGTCTCGAAGTCTACATGCAACCGCAGAAATCTTCACTACCTTAAAATCCAACCAAGACGAACCCGATGAGACCCGAGCAATAAGGGTTGGTGTGCCTTCAGAAGAAGGTATCATAGAAAATGACATCAGGTAAAACCAAAAACTCTTTTACTTCAAAACTGCTGAAATCAGTTTTTTGATTTATCGAAATTGACTCATCGTGTGAAACAGAGTCGAGAACTATAACACATCTGCAGTTGAGTTTCTGAGAAGGCTTCCCGGAGTTTCGGACGCAAACTACAGATCGATAATGGAGAAATGTAAGAGTTTGTCTGAGCTCGCGTCTTTGCCTGTAGAGAAACTAGCAGAACTCATGGGTGGTCACAAAGCTGCTCGTACTCTCAGAGAGTTTCTTGATGCTAAGTACCCAACTTTGCTTTAAAGAGAGAATTTATTTAATTTAAATGCTTTAATCACACAAAGCTGCTTAATCTTGTTACATTTGTTGGTAGATTTGAAAACTGCTATTCTCAATTTGATATTTTATTGGTTGATTAATCTGTTGTAACAATTATACTTGTAAGCATTCTCTGATTGTATTAAATTTTGTGATTCATGATTACACGTATCGGTATTTGGTCTGGCAGAAACAGTAAATATATTGGAATGCTTTCATATGCTAGAGATGATGGATACAATTATGCCTTGTTTATGCTTCGAAATTGTAGACATGTTATAGAGTACATCTCTTGATATTTTAAAAAAAAAAAGTTTTGTCTGGGTTTTGGATCAAATGGTTCATTGGAAAATCAACATCTTACAATTGACCCAACTAATAAAAACATGGGAACAAAAAACTGAAGTCTTTTAATTTATTACAAACACTAAATTAAACATCTCTTGCTCCAAATTCAAGGGTATTCATGGAATGCGTAGTAAACAAATGTGATCGCATTGTAAATTTTATTATTCCGGATGACCATTTTACGAAACATGCGTCCATCCGTCCATAAGTGTGATTTAGCTACGATTTTGTTGAAGGGGATCGGTTCAAGAGTTTTTGGGTTAGTATGCATATACATAGAATTAAGATATTGAGTCAAAAGTTAACTATATGTATTAATTGACCGTATTATTAGTATAGAGATTAACTAAAAAATGAAGGATTATGATGACTATTATAAGTTAATATCTCATGATCTACGTCTCTTAGTAGCAATTACAACTCATTAAATAAGGCTAAATAAGATTTTTCATAATCTATTAACTGCTAAGCATTGCAAAAATCCTCATCGACTCTGCGTATTTTATGTACAGATCACAACATGTGGGATGTAATTCCATTAGTTAGAATTACAATCAATATATCTTTCCATTTCTCATTGCTACTTTTATAGATTAGTGTTTTTTCCTAATATGCTATGATATCATTTAATTGGTACACTTTTCATTTGACATGATTCATGAAGTGTTTGCAAACCATATATACTAAATATTTAACTCTATAATTTGATTTGTGTGTATGCTGAACAACCCAAGAATTATTTATCCGTGCTTGTTCAACATGTCATAGCTAAATGCACTTTATATGATTTATTCAATTGTCAAATTTGTGTAGCTAACAAAATTTTAAACAAACATATATTTTTCAAACAATAACCATCAATATTGTAATAGTTGAGAACCACTTCATCATCTACACAAGACATTCATTAGGGAGATGATGTTATATTTTATTTTTCAATCCGGTTAGCATGACCTAAAAATTCTAAATTTTAATATCAAAATTGTTTGAGTTTAATAACTTATATTTTATTTTCCAATCAGTTAGCCAAGACCTAAAAATTCCAAATTTTAGTATCAAAATATTTTGGTTCTTATTTTTCAATCGGTTAGCCAAGACCTAAAAAAATCCAAATTTTACTATTAAAATTGTTTGGTTCTAATAACTTATATTTTTCGGTTGAAAATTAATTTATGTGCTAAAACAATTACAAATCATTAAAAAAAAGAACTAATTAACATTTACAATTTTTTTGGTGGTTGTACTACCAACCAGTGCAATCTTTCACCAGACGTTATCTATGAATAGGTTTTTATCGACACGGAAAATTCTAAGAGTTTTCTGAGAGATTTGATTCATGTTCTTAACTTCAAACAATGAAGCATTTTCGAAGAAAATCTGTAGTTCTTCGGGTCTATGCCATCTGGCTAAAATGTCACCAACCACTAAAAAAATTAAAATCAAAAAGTTATAATAAAAAAATGATAAATACATAATTACATAAACATATTATAAAAGAAAAAAACTTACATGCTTGAACATCAATGAATTCTTCTTTACCTCCTCGAATAAAAAGAGGTGACTCAGACAAACGAGAAGAAGTGAGACAATAAGATTCTTATATAATGTTATGTAAAAAGAATAAACTTAGGGTTTTCTTTCTAAGATGAGCTTTTATTATAAAATCTAACACTTTGGATTGGTCTGCATATACATAGAATTAAGATACTGTGTCAAAAAATAAATATGTATATTAATTGATCGTATTTTAGTATAGAGATTAACCTAGCAAAATGAAATATCATGATGGCTATCATAAGTTAATATCATCTTGTCTTAGTGATAATTATAAATTATTAAATAAGGATAAATAAGAATTTTCAGAATCTGTTAGCTAAACATTACAACAATTCTCCATCGATTCGGACATTTTTTGTACAGATCATGTGGGATGTGATTCCATTAGTAAGAATTACAATCAACATATCTTTCCATAGATTTCTCATTGCGATTTTATATATTGATGTGTAATCTCTCATCTTTTAAATTTAACCAACTATTTCAAGATTTAATCTCTCTTAAACATAAACTAATAATAGTGTTTCATAATTAAGCATACACAAAATTAAGATTTGGTCATTAATTTCATTTGTGCATATTTACATACAAACTTTTTAGCAAACTTATATACATTATTTTATATACAATAAAAAAAAAACTTAAGAAGATGGGTATGAATAAATGCATCGTATTGATGATGATGGTGGAAGAAATGACGGCCATGGAAGAAAAAGTAGAAGGACTTTCATGCATGTTCAAGTGTATGTTTGAGTGCGGTTACGTCAAGATGTCTACAACATCTTCTTCCCATCAACTACATACGTGAACTTTGCTTCATCCACATTGATGATAGCCTAAACGTCGTTGTCTAATGTCAGATTTTCACTGTGAACACACCAACATCTTGATGAGCTATCCCCGCCGTTTCCACCATCCATCTCCCTTTGAAAACCTTGTTAAGACTTACAGCCATCACATGCTTCATGAGCTCAAGACCTGGTTTTTTATTGGATGATGAGATTTTCACGAGATCCAACTGATCTTTCACGAGATCCAACTGATCTTTCACCTCTTTAATCAACTCATTGAAAGACAGACAATCGTTGTGGTAAATTGATGACAGCTCCTCATCAACATACTTCCAGTCAAGCTACTTCTTCCATCTCCACCACCACACTTCATGACCAATGACGTGAAGCTTTTCTTTGGTTTCATTGCTACACCATTGGGTTTTCTATTAGCCATCAAACCCTCCAATTTTTTTCTGTTAGTAAGACAAGGAAATTCAAAAACTTTGGTGAATTCCATGGTTGCACAAAAAAACAGAATAAAAAAGAAAAAGAAATTTCAGATACATAAGAGAGATGTGAGCACAAAGAAGAAGAACCAGAAGAAGATATAAATAGAGTCATAGCAATTCAATTTCTCCTTCAAGTAAGATTGCTTTCTTGAGTCAAATTTTGCTATAAGATCCTAATCCGGTAATCTCCTCCCATTGGAATCATCCCATGATATGCAGAGAGAAAAATAGAAAAGTAAATTTTCTTTGGTTAAAAGGACAATTTTCCAGCTGCTTGTAATGATGGTCCATCAATAAGTTAATAGAAAAAGAAATTTAACCAACTATTTCAAGATTTAATCTCTCTTAAACTTAAACTAATAATAGTGTTTCATAATTAAGCATACACAAAATTAAGATTTGGTCATTAATTTCATTTGTGCATATTTACATACAAACTTTTTAGCAAACTTATATACATTATTTTATATACAATAAAAAAAAACTTAAGAAGATGGGTATGAAGAAGTGCATCGTATTGATGATGATGGTGGCGATAGTAATGATGGCCATGGAAGAAAAGAAGGACTTTCATGCATGTTCAAGTAGGGCTGGGCAAAAAATCCGTTAAATCTGATCCGATTCGCTATTTGCTTCGATCCGAATAGAAAAATTCGAATAACCGTAAAATAGCGAATATCCGATCCGTATTTTAGTATCAAAATTTTTTGGTTCTAATAACTTGTATTTTATTTTTCAATCGATTAGCCAAGACCTAAAAAAATCCAAATTTTACTATCAAAATTGTTTGGTTCTAATAACTTATATTTTTCGGTTGAAAATTAATTTATGTGCTAAAACAATTACAAATCATTAAAAAAAAAGTTTATAATTAACATTTACAATTTTTTTGGTGGTTGTACTACCAACTAGTGCAATCTTTCACCAGACGTTGTTATATATGAATGAACTTTTATCGACACGGAAAATTCTAAGAGTTTTCTTAGAGATTTGATTCCTCTTCTTAACTTCAAACAATGAAGCATTTTCGAAGAAAATCTGTAGTTCTCCGGGTCTATGCCATCTTAATTCCAAAGTGGTTAAAATGTCACCAACCACTAAAAAAATTAAAATCAAAAAGTTATAATAAAAAAATGATAAATACATAATTACATAAACATATTATAAAAGAAAAAAACTTACATGCTTGAACATCAATGAATTCAGATTCAAGAAGAACAAAGAAGAATTCTTCTTTACCTCCTCGAAGAACAAGAGGTGATTCAGACAAACGAGAAGAAGTGAGACAATAAAATTCTTATATAATGTTATGTGAAAAGAATAGACTTAAGGTTTTCTTTCTGAGATGAGCTTTTATTAAAAAGTCTTAACACTTTGGATTGGTCTGCATATACATAGAATTAAGATATTGCGTCAAAAGATAAATACGTATATTAATTGATCGTATTTTAATATAGAGAACAAAATGAAATATCATGATGGCTATCATAAGTTAATATCATCTTGTCTTAGTGATAATTATAAATTATTAAATAAGGCTAAATCAGAATTTTCAGAATCTGTTAGCTAAGCATTACAACAATTCTCCATCGATTTCGGACATTTTCAGTACAGATCATGTGGGATGTGATTCCATTAGTAAGCATTACAATCAACATATCTTTCCATAGATTTCTCATTACGATTTTATATATTGATGTGTTTTTTTCTTCTAATATGCTATCATTTGGTAGAATTTTCATTTGACATAATTTAAGAAGTATTGCAAACCATATATCCTAAATATTTTAACTCTACAATTTGATTCCATTAGTAAGCATTACAATCAACATATCTTTCCATAGATTTCTCATTACGATTTTATATATTGATGTGTTTTTTTCTTCTAATATGCTATCATTTGGTAGAATTTTCATTTGACATAATTTAAGAAGTATTGCAAACCATATATCCTAAATATTTTAACTCTACAATTTGGTTTGTGTGTATGCATAACAACCCAAGAATTATTTATCCGTGTTGAACAACACGATCATAGCTAAATGCACATTATATTATTTATTCAATTGTCAAATATGTGTAGCTAACAAACTTTTAAACAAACATGTTTTTCAAACGATAACCATCAATATTGTAATGGTTGAGAACCACTTCATATTTTCATGTTCAGGAGATATAGATAAGAAGAGAACAACTAATTCATTTGAAATCAATTATAATTATGTATTTACAAAGAATTTGTTGTTTTTTCACACATAAATGATAAATTACTAGATAAATCAAACCGTTTGTCGTCTCTAAATCTAATAAAATTGTAAAATAAAAACCCTCGAACTTCTAGGATTCATCTTATAATTCATATTTAAACTTATGTTTACTGCTTTTGCTGATTGACAATCTAATTACTGTTCTAACGGTACTATACTAACCTAAAGTGTTGTTAAAATTATTTGAATTAATTTGGATTAGCAAAGCGTCATAATCTACAGGAGTTAAGTTATGGAGCTTTGTGAACAAAGAATTATAGCCTACAAAAGTAGAACTATGAAACTTTGTGAATACATTGAGCTTGTATTATTAATGCTTGGTTAACTATTTGATTATTTGCAAAAGTTGCGTAATTAATTTATATATATATATATATATATATATATATATAGAAATTGGAGCTACGAAAGTATGTCAATTTTTTTTTGTGATTTGAATTTTAAAACGGTTCTTATCAAATCTTTAATTCGATATATATCTTGTGTTTATGTGAATTTATTTACTATCTAATTTGTCTATCGTTTATTTATCTTAATTTTATTTACTTGATCATGTTTTCTCAGAATATATTTTGTTTTAGCTTAATTCGAATCTTATAAATTCATACCATAACATTTTTTCCAATCCTAGAGTAATTTAAATTTAAATGTAAATATCTAGAATTAGAAATTAGACTTTAAGATTAACAAAACTTTGAAGCCCACCGTATAGGAATTTTACACTTGTGCTTTTGAACACTCAGCTAGGGATGTTAAATAGGGTTTCTCAGCTCAGCCCAGCCCTATCATTTGAAAGCTCAGCCCTAAGTAAGCCCTAACCCTATATTAGCCCTATCAGATTTCAAACAAAGGGTTTAAGCCCTGGGCCTATATAAGCCCTGTTTGATAATAAACAAAGTGCTTAAAAGTTAAATTTATTGAATTTGTTAATAAAAATTTATATTTAAATTTACAATGTGTTTTTTTTTAAAACAAAACAATATATAAAATTAGAAACAAAATATAAAAATCGACAATGTATTTTATATAATGTTTTGTTTTTAAAATAAAACATTATATAAAATTTGTCCGGTTTTGGCGGGACAAAAATAATATAACAATGTTAGGGAAAAATGTAATTTTACGGTATTTGGTAGAAAACGCGATTTTGCGGTTTTTACAAAAAAAAACACAAATTTGTGGGTTTTGCGAAAAGATATGATTTTAGCGGGAAAATGCAATTGGCGGTTTTGGAAAAAAACGTGATTTTGCGTTTTTGGTTGGGAAAAACAATTTTGACGGTTTTGGCGGAACATGCGACTTTTTTGGTTTTAGCGGGAGAACATAATTTTGCGGTCTGGGCGAGAAAACGCTGTTTTGTGTTTTTGGTGGGAAAACATGATTATGCGTTTTTGGCAGGAAAACATGATTTCGGGGTTGTAAACAGAAAAAGTGAATTTGGCGGGAAAACGCGGTTTTACGTTTTTGGCGGGAAAACATGATTATGCATTTTTGGCGGGAAAACATAATTTCGGGGTTGTAAACAGAAAAAGTGAATTTGACGGAAAACGCGATTTTGCGTTTTTGGCGGGAAAACATGATTTCGGGGTTGTAAATAGAAAAAGTGAATTTGGCGGGAAAACGCGGTTTTACGTTTTTGGCGGGAAAACATGATTATGCATTTTTGGCGGGAAAACATGATTTCGGGGTAGTAAACGGAAAAAGTGAATTTGGCGGAAAAACGCGGTTTTACGTTTTTGGCGGGAAAACATGATTATGCATTTTTGGCGGGAAAACATAATTTCGGGGTTGTAAACGGAAAAAGTGAATTTGACGAAAAACGCGATTTTGCGTTTTTGGCGGGAAAACTAGATTTCGCATTTTTGGTGGGAAATCATGATTTCGGGGTTGTAAACAAAAAGGTAAATTTGGAGTTTTGGCGGAAAACCATGATTTTGCGTTTTGGATGGGAAAAAGTGAACTCGGGGTTTTGGCGAAAAACGTGATTTTGTGTTTTTGGCGGGAAAACATGATTTTGGGAGTTTAGACGAAAAAGTGAATTTTGCATTTTTGGAGGAAAAATAATTTTGCGGTTTTGGCGGAAAACGTGATTTTGTTTTTTTTATGAAAAAATATAATTGTGTTTTTGATTAAAAACTTAGCCCTTGGTAAGCCCTAAAAATCTTAGGGCTAATTAACATTGGCCCTATTTAAGCCCTGATATATTATATAGGGCTTAGGGCTCAAAAATTTTACTAGGGTCAGGGCCAGCCCTACATGGTTGAGCCCATTTTAACATCCCTACACTCAGCACACCTTTGGAACCTTCCTTAAGATTGGTGTAAGCTGCCATTAGATGGTACCGGCTTTGAACCTGTCAATGTTTAATACCATAAATATACACATGCACATTCACGTTTCCAAACTCAATTTTTTTTGGCAATTTCGATAGATTTTGTTTGACCAATGACACTACTCGTGCTTGAGGTTGCCCAAATCATCCCATACACGGGCTCGGACTCGGTTACAATCCCGTTGACGTTTTTCGATCTACCGTGGCTACTGGTCCATCCATTCAAACAAGTCTTCTTCTACAGAGAGACCGCGTCGACTCGTGAGCATTTCCACTCCTTTATCCTCCCTAAGCTCAAATTCTCTCTTTCACTTGTCCTCAGCAGCTACCTCCCTCTCTCCGGTTGCATCACTTGGAACCCAAATGAGCTCAAACCGAGCATCGTCGTCTCCCAAAACGACGCCGTTTTAGTGACAATCGCCGAGTCTGAGTCTGATTTCTCTCATCTTTCCGGCTACGGACAACGTCCAGCCTCCGAGTTACACACTTTGATACCCAAGTTACCGTTTTCCGATGACTCAGCAACCGTTTTCTCTCTGCAAATCACCTTGTTCCCGAACCAAGGCTTCTCCATTGGCTTCGCTGCACACCACGCCGTTTTAGACGGAAAAACGGCAAGCATGTTCATCAAAGATTGGGCTTGCTTATGCAAACAACAACAAGACATCGAAAACAGAGTCGTCGTCTTCTCTCTACCTCCTCCGTCTCTTGATCGCTCGTCGTTGCTCAATGATGTAACCACCGGAATCGATGAACAAATGATCGAGATTGTTAGATCCAAATCCAACAATATGATGAGAAGCCTTAATCGGAATATCGCCGGAGAAATCGGAGACGACGTCGTCCTCGCCACGCTCGTACTATCTCGCGATGACGTCGAGAGACTCCGTGAACGATGCAGGAGTAGTAGAGATGATCTTCACTTGTCGGCTTTCGTAATCGCATACGCATACGCGTGGATCTGCTTCGTGAAGGCGCGTGGAGGAAACGGAGAGAGATTAGTGAGTTTACTTGTCGGAGGAGATTTCAGAAACCGGTTAGATCCGCCGCTTCCGGCGAATTACTTCGGAAACTGCTTGTATTCGGTGGGTTGTTACAAACGGAAGGCGGCGGATTTCGCCGGATTCATAACGGCGGTTGAGATAGTCAGCGATTTGGTGAAAAGCTTGAATTCACCATCACCAGGGATGATGATAGAGACGATCGCACAAGGATACGCGATTGGGTTCGATTCCATAGGTGAGAGCTCACAGGTTGGGACAGTAGCAATGTCGAATAAGTTTGGAGTATACGAGTCGGATTTCGGGTGGGGAAGACCCGTTAAGGTTGATTTTGTGTCCATTAGAGGAGAAGGAATTGCAATGGCGGAGAGTCGTGACCAATCAGGTGGCGTTGAGATCGGAATTTGTATGAACAAGACTGATTTGGACATTGTCTTTTCGTTTTTCAATAATGGTTTGCAAAACTAATTAACACTTTTTTATTTTTATTTTTTATACTCAGTCAGTCTCAAAATAGTTGTCATTCATTTAATTTTTTGTTTTAAAATAAATTTTTAATATATTTTATTAATTTGTGTAAAAAACTGATAATTATTTTAAAACGGAGTATAAATTAAGGTCAATGATAATGATATATATTGTAGTTTCTATACACCCATGCATGCATGCAAGCATTCAAAGAGCGAGTAAAAATGCTCTTTTATGATCAACCTTATGCTTAAAACCAATTACTATTTCCTACAATAAAGTGAGGTATAATTACCAACCATATAACTAACTAACTAACTTTTATTATGGGATGCATGGTAAGAAATTACTTACTAACACTAAGGAGATTTTTTCATACTTACTTTAGGTGGAGACTATCTGAATACACAAGTTATAAATTAACTCTACCATGACTTACTTAATCAACACTCATTTTAACATCAACTTGAAACCTGCATAATGCTCTGTCTATTACTGCAAAGGCTTGTTGTTATGCGTCCTCAAGGACTACTCCAGTCTCGTGGTGTGGAACCCGTATTTGGGGCAAACAAGGTGGATCAAGCCCCGAGTAAATTTCAACTGTTTTGACAGGTATGCTCTAGGGTACGACAAGAAGAGCCGCAACCACAAAATCTTGAGATTTTTGGATGATGGCCACCCAAGAGACGTGAGTAACTACCAATTTGGGTATGAAATCTACGATTTCAGCTCTGATTCATGGAGGGTTCTTGACGTCACTCCGCACTGGAATACTGAGCATTATCAACGCGGTGCTTCTCTCAAGGGAAACAGCTACTTTTTTGCTCATGAGAAAATAGTAGATGAGGAAATTACACTAATTTCTGAGTATGAAAACTTTTTAATCTGCTTTGATTTTACAAGCGAGAGGTTTGGACCGCGTCTTGCTCTTCCGTTTCAGTCTTACATCGACGATGCTGTGACCCTCGCTTGTGTCAAAGAAGAGCAGCTCGCTGTGCTGTATCAGAACACTGTTGAGGTAATGCAGATTTGGGTTACCACCTAAGATTGACCCCAACTCAGTGTCGTGGAGCAGGTTTTTGAAAGTGGAAATGAGTCCACTCTCTGGTTTTCAGTTTTTCTATGAAGCTGCGAGCTTCTTCATTGATGAGGAGAAGAGAGTTGCTGTGGTTTTCGAGTTTGACAATGAAGATCCCGCCAATACCGTTCGGTACAACACAGCTTTTATCATCGGAGACGATAGATACTTCAAGTCTGTGAGTCTTGGAGAAGCTCAGGATGGCATGTGCCACCCACTTGTGTGCTCATCTTCTTATCTCCCAAGTTTAGTGCACATCAACTAACCGCCCAAAAGGAAAGCAACATATGTTTATTTTACTACCATTAAGGTTAAGTTTCTTCCAACTTTTGAGAAACTCTCGAGTGTGTTATTGGTATTTTCAGTTGTATTAAACTATTTTTCTTTTTGTTATAATTATTGATGTTTGATAAACCACCGAGCCTCGTTTCCTGGTTTGTATGGGATTGACTTCCCTTCTCCTTTCTCAGTCCTCTAAAGCAACGGCGTGAAGATCTCCCACGCAGCTTGTCATCATTCAAAATTGACACCAACTTTAACAAGTTTGTATAGTTGAGTATTTTTTATTTTTTTAACTATATTTTTAACACGTTTCAAATTTATTGCAAAATTTTATGAAAAATTATAATATTAAAAACTAGCATAATCACACACAAAAAAAATGTAGAAATGTAAAGTAGTGTTAAAAAAAAACTTATAGAAGCGAAAAATGTTACACTATCATAAATAATTATATATCCATGACATAATATTACAATAATTTAATTACACCCATCAAAAAAAGAATTCAAAACTCATTTTTTCTTTGTCTCAGATTTAACTATATAACAAAGCAGAAACTATATTGAAAAGGAGAGAAATTTGTACAAGCTTGCAACCATATCTGGTTTTAACTCTTCTTGGCATTTTTAAGATTACGTACGGTCATAACAAGTTGTTGTCTCTCACCTTCAACTTCTGCAAATCTTAGACTTATCTCTGAATATCTCTCTTGCATCTCTTTCAATTCCATCTCCATCAATCCATTTTGCTCTCTCAGCGACTCTAACTCTTTTACCAAATCTTGAAGATCGTCGCTGTAAAACAAACAAAAAAACAAAGAATACACAATCAGAAATTGTCGGTATTTTCATTGGTTTGTAATGGTTCATGAACACATATATACCTCTTGTTTGATGAAGGTACTTCTCTGTTTTTCAAAGCCATAGCTTTTGTTCCGTGCAGAGATTCATCGGCCTGTCCACAAAACCATAATTACGTTTTCATGTTTAAGGTTTGATTCTTTGAAAGGTTCATTTTCTTTTACCTCTTGGTTATTTTGACTTAGTTTGTTGAGTCTAGTCTCCAATTCTTCGATTCGGTTACTCAAACTCTTTTCCTTTTCGATGAACATCTTCGAAGAGGCTTCCAAAGCATTTTCCTTAAGTTTGATTTGTTCCTGGATCATCCAAAATTTGGGCATCAACATCAAAATAATTGGTCGAATTAGTGAATGTACTAAATGTTGAACTCGTACCTCGAGCAGTTTTATTCTTTCTTTGTTTCTTCTTTGCTCGGTTTCTGTTACGATGTTAGCCGTTTGTTCTTCTTTCTTCTTCAGCTCACTTGTGTGTTTCTCGATCTCTGATTCATTCTTGGAATTTAAAGAATGGTTCAAATCATCACATTCTGCTCTTGCGGTTTCTAAAAGAGTAATGACTGCTTCTTTTTCATCTTTGATACGCTGCAATTCCTCTGCCAAAGACACTGTTTCTTTCTTCATCGATGTGATCGTGCTCGATAGCTCATCTTTCTCTGTGTTTCGTATTTCTAAAGACGCCTCGGCTTCAATCCTCGACCTTCTTGTTTCTTCCAATTTAAGTCTCAATATCTCAATCTCATCCTTCAGTCTTGTGATCTCTTCTTCTTGCCTCTTCTTATTCTCTAGATGCTTGGCTTCATACTCGACCCTATTTGCTTGGAGTTCATCGTTAGCGTTCACGAGAAGTTCTTCTAGCTGACGCTTCTGCATGCGTAGTTCATGTGCTTCGGCCATTGCTTTCTTAGTCATCTTCTCATTTGCTGCAAACGTAAAAGACATCTGCTCAGAGATTCTCTTGAACTCATCTTGGATTTTCCCGGCTACATTAGCATTTTTCCACCTCGTCTTCCTCAGGGCTTCTTCGGCTTCGATAGCTCTTTGCTCTTGCTCCACTTTAGCACGCGTGACAGCTTCGATATCTGCCTCAAAGATATGAGCTTGTTTCTCTAACTCTTCTTCCATGCCATCGATCTGCGTTTCAAGTTCTTTAATGCGGCACAAAGACTCAGAGAAATCCTCGGACTGCTTCTTGAGCTTAGCTTCTAGGCTCTCTACATGATTTTCAAGCTCGTTCACGTTTACAAGAGAAGATGAACATTCATATTGCATCTTTAACTGTTCTTGCACCTGGCTTTGCTCTAGCTTGTACGAGATATCGTGATTTTCCTGTTTGAGGATCTCGTAATCCAAAGCAAGCTGCTCCACCTGTATCTCAAGGTCCTCTTTGTCTCGTTTATAGATCTCTATCTCATTGTAGAGGTCAGTGATCCTTCGCTCCAGGACGTGCGCGTCTTTTGCATCCATGTGTCCCTTGACAAGCTCATCCAACGCCTTTTGGTCCTCATCTTCATCTGTCTCACTTGTGCAGGACCTTCTCCTCGATTCTTCGGTTTTGTTCTCGCACGGTCTTGGTCTAGGAAGATCCAATGTCCTTTTACGTCTTTGCCCCAACATTGCTTCTAGATCTTGCACAGCAAGGATCAACTCGCTGTTTGATTCTTGTGTCTTCTCAAGCTGTAACCGTAGATTGGAATTCAAATCCTTCTCATAATCCAGTTCTTCTCGGATTTCTTCTAGAAGAACATGTGGATCCTTTCCTTCAAACTGCAACTTGTTCCTAATTTTAGCCTCCTCTTTTCGTTTGTCAGATGCTTTAAAACTCTCACAGTCTGCCTTCAGCGAATCTCTCTCCTGCTTCAGGCTAGTCACTTCCCTCAGGAGATCCTGACTTCTTTTGGTCTCTTTAACAATTTGTTTCCGCAGGCTCTGCAGCTCTAATTCCAAAAGATCTGCTCGCCTTGCCAAAGCAACGTGCTCAGCTTTAAGCTTCTCTACCTCGTCATCCGAAGAAGTCCTTGTGGTGTCCCTAGGGACAAGATCATTTGAACTATTCATGGAGTCATCAGTGCTGATTCCTTGATCAGAACTCCCTGACCATTCGGATTCAGAAATATGAGGCTCTTCGTATACATTTGTAACCGAATGGTGATGCATAGTTGGGTGGTTTTGCTGAATGAGTTCTCCTTTGCTTCCAACTTCTCCAAGAGAATCCAGTTCAGAGACACTGTCAAAGCTTGATAGCGTACTATCCGATTCAATCGACGCTCGTCGCCTCAATTCAGTAATCCGAGTAACTTTACCAAATGGGTTTTCCTATAAAGAACAAACAAAAACAGAAATATTAAATTCATGATGTACCAATGACTTCATTTGGATCATGACTCAAAGAACATAAGTAGTAGTACCTCTTGTGAATCACTCTTATGACTTTCGTCTCCTTCAATGCTCAAATGGGATTTCAAATCTTCACCACGTGACCTTTTCACTAAATTATCGTTTTCATTCACCACTCTGCAGATAGATCACACAGACAAATCAGATACTCCCCAATAAAAACCATATGAAAACACAAAACAGCAGAGTTCAGTTTCTTGTACCTTTGCAGATCCACATTCTCTAGCTGCCTTTGTATTGATACCTGATCAAGAAAATACCATTTCAAAAGACAAAGATGCAAAAATCTTGTGACCACTGTAATGTCTCATGATAAACATTAATGCAAGAAAGAAAGAGAGAGAAGAAGAGAGCTAACGTGCAACATTGCTTTTGAATTTGAATTCTGCAGAGGAAGAGAAACATTGCAAGTCTTAATCGCATCAACATAATCACCAAAATCAATCGAAGTCTCTCCAACAACACCAGATTTTGTAGATCCCTGCAAAAGCTAACCAAAAATCTCTTAACAACACAAAAAAAAAAAAAAGAATCTCAGAGATCATTTTTTTTTTTTAATTTTTCTCACCGTAGTTGACACAATTAGATGGTAGATTCTCCGATTAACTTTCCCAGTCTTCAAATCCTGAAGAAACTTAACCGTCTCGTAAACCGGAGATTCCCACCGGCAATTTCCGTCGAGCACCATAGCCTTCTCCTTCTCCGCCTTCCCCGTCGACTTTCCAACATCTCCGGGAACAATAGAGATCGTTAATCCCTCCGCCTTTAACTGAGGAACCTAAACAAAATCCAAGATCCAAAATTCGAATTCTGAAATTTTTGTGGTTGCGATTTTAAATTGTTGAAAAAGGGAATTTCACTGTTTATACTAGTCATATCAATGTCAGATTGACTATTTTTTGTTCCCCCAAATTTCTGGAAATTTTTCAAAACCCAATCCAAGGCGACGATCCTCGCCGTCTCGTCCGTCTACATTACCTGAGACGAGAAGATCGCCACCGAAAAATTGACCGGAAAATTACCTGAGTCGCATGAAACTGCAACTGGAAGACGATTTCGATCTTGTTCTTCTCGCTCCGCCATCTCGCTGACTTAAACATCTCTACCGATCGACGGAATTCGTCACCGGAGCTCCGGTCATTCTCGCTGGAAACCAGCCATTTCAATACTCCTTTTCAATCCAACAATGTAGTATAGAGAAATTGATCACCACAAAATGGCTAGAAGAACACCATCATCATCACTAGTAGGGAAGAATAACTACTCTTCCGAGTCGGCTCAGTGAATCGGAGCGAGTTTAACTCAGATTACGTCAAGAAGAAGAAGACGCGAGCGTTAAGCTCCACTAGTGGGTTTTTTTTTATATATAAATGGGACAAAAAATGAAAAGTAGATCTACACTTTTAAGACTAAACGATACGTTTTTTTGTTAATTAATTAATTACTTTTTCTCAACGTTTATATAAAAAAACTTTCTTTATCAATTATTACTTAATTATTTTAGAATATAATAAAATAAAATATAAACTTTCTTTATATTAAAACTTCCTATTATATAAAATGTTTTAGAATTATTTTTTTATTTCATTTTATTTAATTCTTTTCTAATTTCTATGTAAAATTTAATATGTTATGGCCACTAATATTTTGTAGAATTTTTTTTTATTAGTTGATTTATTTATAATTAAATATTAAATAATAAGTTTAGTATTAGAAAACAAAATACAAACTGATATTTATATTATTTTTAAATTCTGTGTTTTTATCTAAAAATTTTATATAATAAAACAAAAGGAGTACTTAATTTGACCCATAAAATTTAATTTATCAATTACTACTTAATTTGTGATTTAGTGAGACGTAAGCTTAGAGTTGGCAACCTATCTATATAGGGTTTAGGTTTTCAATGTAAGAAGTCAAAACTAATAATTACTAGTATTAAGTATTAATTAAATTTAACGTTGTTTACACTGTAATACACTATACAAAGTCTGTAATAATACACTATACAAAGTCTGTAATAATACACTATACAAAGTCAGCTCTTAGATGTAGAAGATCGCAAGGCAGAAAAGATAAAAAATGTGGTTTTGCATATTTTTATTTAAAAGGTAGATCGTTTTATAAACAGAACCGATCCTGATTATTTAAAAGTCGCAAATCTATATTTTAGTCGCAAAACTATACTATGTTTTACCATCATATCAAATGAGTATTTGAATAGAAAAATAGTCGAATAACACAATAGCCAAATGATTTGAAACAAAGAAAACTTTCAAGAAGTTAGTATAGTTGATTCATAAATTTTTATTTTTAATTTATATTTCTAACACGTTTAAAATTTATAGCAAAATTTGACGAAAATTATAACATTAAAAATTTAGCATAATCACATTTTAAAACATTAAAAATTTGTATATAATTCATCACCAATATATTTTTCTTTCTGTTTCAAAATAGTTGTCATTTTAAATTGTTTCACATATTAAAAATATATATTAAAAAAAAAATTATCCCTAATTAATACAATGTTTTATTTGATATGAGTAATTAATAAGCTTAAAAATAGAGATAAAAATGAAAAAATTAATCATAAATATGCATTGAAATTGCAGAATGACAAATAATATGAAACAAAAAAAATTAAACATAGAATGACAGCTAATATAAAACAGAAGGAGTAACTTTTTAGTCATTTTAAACTTCATTTCCTTTATCCTACCATTTTATTGTGTTATGACCATTGTCATTACAAAGATCATAATTATCTAGTTGCTAGTGACATTTTGCTAAATAACCATTAAAGATTTACATATTTTAAGTTTCAAAAAAAAAAAGATTTACATATTTTAGCTATAAAAAGAAAAATAATACTAATATTTGTGTATAAAAAATTTGTACCGACAGATTTGGAAACAAGATCTTTTATATAATCGATTAAAATAATAAATCTTACCCTCTACTGAGACGGTACGCACCACAATATTGATTTTTATATAGTGGAAATTAGCTTTATTTATTATATTATTTAATAACAATTTTTTATTTAAAAGCTGCATGTTTCATTGTTTTCGGTGGAGGGAACAGTGACTAATAACAATATAATGACGTCTTTACCCTTCAACGGCTGGTAGTATTTCCTTTTCAGAATTTGTGCTAATAGGGGCACAATAATCATTTACTTAAATGTATGCATGGTCGTTGGTCTCAATGATGATACACAAAAAAAGGCAACGGTCATTTTTTTCCTAAAAGGAAATAGTCAACTTTTTACTTAAATCATCATTTTTAACAACTTTTGGATAAATATTCACTAGTTATATAAACTGAGAAAATTATGTTTAACCACAAAATTATTTGGTAATTACGTAATGTATTGCTCTATTGCTTATTAAATGGCCATGCTCTTTAGTCTTTACATCAAATAAATAATATAGAAACTTAAAATCCATTGAATTATATATTACAGGATCATTAGATATCGGAAACAAAATAAAATAAATGGGCATTCAATTTTTTTCGATGTAGTTTAGTAGTTTTTGGCCAGAGGTATTTTAGTCATTTAGATTATGTAGACGGGATATTTTTGCCTGTCTTTTATTTATTTTACTAAACAATTAATAAATTCATCATTGGACATGGAACATGCGAATTTTCATAACCTGTGTGTGACATCAAAACCTTATAGTTATTATTTTGTCTTTCCGTTGTACATTCCAATACTTGTGGGGTATATAAGCAGCTGTATTTTTATTGTTAGCTTATTCAACAATATAACAACTAACGAAAAGAACAAACAAATAAAAATTCTAATTCAGTGAAATGCCTTTTGAGTTACTACCAAGAACTTGGTGTCCTTGTGGTGTTGGAAAATTAGTTTTAGAAAAGTATGTAATTAGAAAAACAAAAAATGTAAGGGCAACTTTCGTAAGTTTGTTTTCGAATTAAATTTTCTTTCAACATATGAAAACAATTTCAATTTACATTCAATATATTCAATTGGAGAATATGTCACCTTAGGTGCACTTATGCTAAATAAAAAGATTCCCATTAATACACAAAGCAGTTTCTAATATTGTTAGATAGCTTACAACAACAACAAAAAACGTAAAAGCATATAAAACAGTTTTTATATTAAATGAACTTCAAATGCTTTAAATATAGTTGTCAACTTGTGTCCAATTGACAATTGCAAAAATACCATTTTTTTTTATGTCATAATGGATTGTCTATTTGTAAAAATATCACTAATTATAGATTTTTAAAATCTAAATCTTAAAATTTTAAACCAAAAAAATATTTTGACCTTTAACAAACCTTAAACTTTCAAAACTAAATTCTAATACAACATAGTTAACCCAAACATAAATAATATAATAAATAAATAATTTTGAAAAAGTGATATTTTTACAAAGATTTTGAAAAGTTGGTATTTTTGAAAAGTGACAATTAAAAAATGGCATTTTTCAAAATTTCTATTCTTTTAGTAGTTTGTATATATAATATAAACTATATAAATAATTTGTTCTGTTTTTTTTATAATTTAGTTTAAGCCATCGGATTTAAACCTTTTGGAATGTTTTAGTAAAGAAAATTCGAAAATAATCTTATGTTCCGAATTTGCCTCGTAGCTTATACGAGAAATGAATTGTAAAAGGCTGCATACACTGTTTTGGTTTTAAAAGAAAAAAATAAATATTTTTTTAATCAATGATTTTATAATTTCTTTACAAAAAACTTAAATATCTTTTAATATACTCACTCCGTTCCTAAAAAATACTTCCTCCGTTCCATGAAAATTGATGTTTTGAGTTTTTTGTGTTCCATAAAGATTGATGTTTTAGATTATTAAATGATACATCCTGCAAACTTTAAGAAACATTAATTAAAAATATTTAAATTCTAAATTACTATTGGTTAATAGGTATTGAAAAATATTTAATATTAAAAAGTAATGCATTAATAACTTACAACTAATTGTGTTCTTAATTTGTGTGAAAAAAACAAAACATTAATATTCATGGAACGGAGGGAGTAGTTGTTTTGGTGTTTTTACACATATTAAGAAAAACAATTAATGATCTATAATAAATGTATTGATTTTTGCAATAAACGGTTTTTAAAAAGTTTTAATCAATAGTATTTGAATATTTTTTTATCGAAAACTACATTTTTTTATCAATAAATGACAAAAATGCATAGAAAACTTAAAAAAAAAAAAATATTTTAGTAGAACAAAATTTTTTTGTAAATTTTTTTATTTTATAGGAACGGAAGGAGTATAATACATATAGAGTATTAAAATTCATGACATCTATTTCTCGATAAAAACAATAACTTCATACTAATTATGTTTTGATATCTATTTGTCGAACTTTAAGCTTTTTATAATCTAAATTTATAGTCAAAAGAGTACAATTAACAATGTTATTCAACAATATGCATTATGTCGGGGTTATATTCGGATACAGATATAATAACGACACTATCACAAACTATAACAAATCATGGTCTTAAATTACCGTCTTCATTTTAAAAATTTTTCCCCCCAAACGAAATCCACATAACCTAACACAGAGATCTTCTGTGAAAAATTTAAACAAAATGTCATCTTGTTAGTTGTACTAGTACTTAATTAAGAGAGTATTTTTGTTGTTTTGTACGTTTTTTGTTTTTTGTTCCCTTTCCATAGACTATTATTCGATGCCATAGATCAGAGTTGAACAAAACATAAATGAAGTCACGGAAGCTGCCACAACCGTCATATACCTAACTGCTTCGTAAAAGATGTTTCTTTCTCACTCTGCTTTAATCTGACACCTACCTACATAAGTTTACTCGATATATTGCCATAAATGTTAGATTTGTGTTAATATTTCCTCCGTTTCAAATTACTTGTCGTTCTAGAGAATTTCACACAGATTAAGAAAACTATTAAATTTTCAGTTTTACCCCTAATTAATACACTATTTTGTTTGACAAAAATAATTAATGAGCTAAAAGTTAAGGACAAAACTGTAAAAATTGATCATAAATACGCATTGAAATTGTAGAATGACAACTAATTTGAAACAAAAAAATAAAGTTAGAATGACAAGTATTGTGAAACGGAGGGAGTATTATTCTATCAGCATTAATCTAAGCAATAAACACACAATATACCAATGTCAAGTCGCAACATGTTTTCATAATAGATGAATTTTTAGAGATTTTGTTTATTTGTTTTATACTATTAATTAATTTTTTTAGTTTTCAATACAAAATTAAATGTATATTTATTTAATATGATTATTTGTATTTTGCAGATTGATTTACTATTGGTTGAATTGAATTTAAGTAGATACTTCTTCCGTTTCAAATTATTTGTCGTTCTACGGGATTTCACATAAATTAAGAAAACTATTAAATTTTCAGTTTTACTCTTAATTAATACACTATTTTGTTTGATAAAAATAATTAATGAACCAAAAGTTAAAGATAAAACTGGAAAAATTGATCATAAATATGCATTAAAATTGAAGAATAACAACTAATTTGAAACAAGAAAATAAGGCTACAATGACAAGTATTGTGAAAACGGAGAGAGTAAGAAATAGTATCTGAATTTAAAAAAAAATAAAAAATTCAATGTTTTCTTAATTTATGTATAGAATTCTTAAAAATTAAGTATTATAATACAGAGGAAGTATAATTGTTTGTTATTTATCCAGTATTCGTTATCGTCGTATATCCATTTTTCTTTTAAGTACATGTCGTTGATAAAGCAAATAATAAGTAACATACCAACTTCAACCATTTTATTGATTGAACTATTTTAATCTAATCTGTAAATAATAATAGTATGAATCATAATATCAAATAAATTTATTTGCAACGATCACACCCACTGCAACCATTTAAAAATTTAGTATGAATCGATCACAGCAACTACAATTATATTCTATTTTAATTAAATAGATGATTCACTAAAAATAGGTTACACCTAAAATTCTCACAGATATGACCACCAAGTATTTTTTTGGACCCATTAGTCCATATATTTCTTGTTTTTTTGTTCACAATGTCAATTATCTGTGTCAGAAGAAGCCAATAGAGTAGTTGGCTAAGAGGTCCTCGATGTGAAATCATCAATATACTAAATTTTCAATCATGCCAAACACATAATAAAATGATTATATAAGTTGGATAATAATATATATAATTTTTAATATTTAAATATGTATAACAAAGCATATAATTTTTAATATCGAAAAACGTAAAAAATAATATATATTATGCATAAAATTAAATAATTTTGATCAAACATATGTTGATGTTATTAATTTTATTATTTTATGTATAAAATTGATCAAAATATATGTAAATGTCATTTATTTCAATATTTTTAAGTGTAAAATAGATCTTTATAATTCATGTAAATTATAGAGCATACGCTAAATCAAATAAATTTTAGATATATATGAATTTTGGACATAACAAACAAAAACAATATATATTTTCAAATAATAAAATTTAAAAACATTCATAATAAAAAAATATTTGTATAATATACTAATCTAAATATATATATACACAATGGATAGTATTGTTATAAATATAAATATAAAAAGTTTGTTTCTATATCATAAAAAATTAAATTAATAATAAATGATGGTAAATCTAAAATAGTTGGTTTAAATTTGTAAAACATTTTTTTTGTCACGGTAAAACATTTATTAATGGGTTTTTGTTATTAAATTAATAAAATTATGTAGAAATTCTACCATGACATATATTTTTACTTGAAATATTCTGATTGGTTAAATTTAATGGTGTGTCTTCTAAAATACTATTTGAATGATACCTAAGATTTTTACTCTAGTGACTATTCAATTAATATATACTTCATCCGTTCCAAATATTTTGATGTTTTAGAAAAAAAATTGTTTCAAAATGTTTGATGTTTTATATTTTTTATGCACTTTTAATGAAGTAATAATGATGAATTGTAAATTTTAAGATGAATTATGAATTGTTATTGGCTTAAAGTTATGAAAAAATGTTTAGTACAAAAAACAATGCATTTGTAATTAAATATTAATTTGTTTTTTTAATAAGTATGAAAACTTTAGAAAATCAAACATTTTAAAATGGAGGGAGTATATATATATAGAGCGTAATTAGTCATACTTTGCTTTAGTAAACAATTTAAATAAATGTAAATATGATTGTTGTCACTGAATCGAGTTAGGGTTACATGCAAGTATTATAAAAAATAATTGAATTGATTTTTTTTTAATCACATTAGTGGTTGAAGGATTCACTCAAAATAGTATTTTTTGGCCGAGTTCAAACTTCAAACTCTTTCATCGTGATGTTAGTGTTAAAGAACATTTTTTATAGAGTTTGGAGAACTAATATAACCTTGGGTTTGAAATATCTCGATTAACAAAAACAAAATATGTGACAAAAAAAAAAAAACTCGAAGTTCTACTCGTAAAGCCCTATGACCAAAAAGACAGAGGTGCCAAATTCAAATCTTACTGGAAACGGGGAGAGGATTAAAACCCATTCTTATCCCTGCTCCGAAGAGATTATAAACTAGAATTTCTAGGATTTTAAAAAAAAAGTCTAAAAAAGCAAAATTTATGTAGGCATTTCAAGAATTTCAAACCTAAATGAATAAACAGATAGAGAAGCCTATCGATCACCTCAACACAACATAAGTACTAACTAAAAACATACAATGAAAGAAGAAAATAAAATGAGATATATGATAAATAATAAGACCGTTATATGTTTTATCAAAAAAAAAGACCGTTATATGGCTTGAGAAATAAGTTAAAAGTATAATTCTGCAAATAACTCTTTTTTTCACTGCTTCCTTACTTTCAGCATGTGAAAATGAAAGTGACATTTTTTCCTTTGTTTTGTATAAAACCCACTTTTCTTACACGAGAATTTCATGTGATTTTTGTGATTTCATGTGATTTTTGTTTCCATTCCTGTAAAATACAATGAATTTCTTACACGAATAGGTTAATGTTACGCCATATGAAATGTCACTCCTCGTGTGATATATACAACGTGAACTCTGATAATATCTTCTACTGTGAGTGGAAGTGTTTGGATTGTACGAGATCACACTGGTGCTATTATGTTTTCACGCATCAAATAAAGCTGGTCCAATATTTTTTTGGATGTTTCGCACAATAATGAGTTTTTATATATGTTTTTATTAATAAAAACAAAAATGTCCATTAAAATTGGCATTCAGATATGTGTGGTTTTAAAGAATTGTTTCACTTGTCTTATTATTTACGGTCTAGATTGGACCTGATTAGATGACAAATACTCATATTTATGGCCAAGTCTTTTTTTGTCTTCTCATATTTGTTATATGAGTACAAATATATGTCTACCAATTAACAAATCTAATGATTTGGTGCAAAATTAAATTATGATGTAAAAAATAAATTTGTGAAATGATTACGAGCATATCAGCTAGTGCTCACATGAGCGACAACACAATGTGTCCACGTGAAACACTTTTAATTACCACTATTTTTTTAGACAAATCACCGCTTCGGTTTTCTTATAACCGGTCGGTTCAGAGATAATGTATAAACCGAATCGCTGCGTTTTGGTTACATATAAAAAACCTCTAAAGTACGAAATGGCCTCGTTAGACCTACTATTGGGCCTATTAAATAGAAAATAGAAAATTTAATTATGAATTTTTTTGCCCAAAACCCATGTAGATTTTTAGTGAAGGATTGCAATCTTGGTAGTTCAGCGATTGTTTTGTAAAAAAATAATTAGTCGTTTGAGCATTTTTCCAAATATAAAAATTTCATCTTCCATTATATCATCAGATGCTCGAGATTGAGAAAATTTTAGTGGTTCAAAGACTTTGTCCAAATCGATTAAATTTCAAATATCAAAATTCCATCTTCCATTATATCATAAGATGCTCGAGATTGTGAAAATTTTAGTGGTTCAAACACTTTGTCCAAATCGATTTTAGTGGTTCAAACAATTCAGAATCACGAATTAATTGTAAACGAAAAGTAACATCATAGTCAAATACATTATTTACATTCAAGATTTTTAAATATTACAACAATATAATAAAAATGTTAAATTAATCACAAATTTGAATGCTAAACGTACATTAGAGTGAAAAATCAAGTTAAACTTATGATACCTCTAACGATCAATTGATACTAAACAAAAGAAGGATACCAAAATTTGGTCGGTTTTCATAATTATGTATGTAGCATTCAAGTTTGTTGATTAATCCACAATGAGTGGTATTTGTATGCCTTAAGCTCTTTAAATTGTCAAAATAATCAAAAACTTGAATGCGTTTGTACATTAAGGTGAAAAAACAAGTTGAACTTGTGATAGCTCTAACGATCAATTGAAACTAGTCAAAAGATGGGATACCAAAATTCGGTCGGTTTTTTTCACACTTATGCATTTTAACAATCAAGTTTGTTGATTAATCCAACTATCTAAAAGTATAAAATCATATAAATACCAGTTTGCCTTAAGCCATGTTGTTCTTCACGGTAGATGCGCAACCTTCAAAGACAAAAAGAAAACCAAAAGAACATAATACTCTGTTTTGACTATAAACACAATTGAATATTTGCAGAACACACAAAAAAAAAAAATTGTTACAAAGTAGTGATTAAGAGAGGAAACTACATAATCTCTTTTCTTATTACGAAATTCTAGAAACTAAACATTACGGATCCTTAAGTGTAATTTCAAAAACGATGGTGATTCAAAAATATAAAGATATTTCGTTAAAGAAAAAAAGAAACATCATACCTTTATTCTAAAAGAGACTTTTTTTTAGCCAGAGGTCGTAGCCGCACTCTTGTTGTTGTAATCTTCAAGTTCCTTTTTGTATGGTTCCATCAATTTTGCAGCCTTTTTGTTGTAAATTTGCTTCTCTTCTTCACCCAATTCTTGTAAGATATATTACTCATTTAAGTTAAATAACGAAATAAAACTAATGTGACAAGTGAAGCTAGTATGATTACAATTGTGTACATACCTTCCACTGCACTGAAATCAGAACGGTTATTGTCGAGTTGTGTATCCAAAGTAAAATCTGGATCCACCTTCTTTGGTCTTTGCTTCTTGATGAGGAGAAGAAAAAGTTTGTATCAGATTTTTTTATATGAAGAAGCTTTATGATTTGGATTATCACAGAGAGAAAAAAAAAATAGAAACTGGAAAGATTAAAAACAAAGGAAGAGTTCTTGTCTCTTTTATAAGCAACTTCGAATTTTATTTGCAACGGCTATTTTTATTACTGTTTGTAAAAGTGACCGTTGAGAATTTCTTACCGTTCAAACGGACTTGACTTAATACTGTTTTACTTTTTTTAATTAAACCAAAACCCCATCTTGAATTGATTCGATTCTAAACCAAAATCGAACCGAAATGTGGATCCTAAACCGACCTCGATAAAAGGAAAGAGCAGAAAGAATGGCGGAGTACTCATCGCTGTTTTCTCGTGAGCACGAACTTGTCGTGTTCAATCGCTTGAAGATGAAGTTGAAGAACACAAATCTTCTTCTTCTTCTTCTACAGAGAAATCCATCGATCTCGGAGTTTTCTGATCGATGTCGATTGCTACACTTTGCATTACCGATGGAATCTGTCCCATCTTCTCCTCAGGTTCGAAAAGAGCTCACAATCTCGATTTCTCCTTCTCGAAATCAACCCAACGATTTACCTCCGTCGCGTATGGAACGGAGAATCTCGTCGGTCATCGGGAAGGAAGAAAAGTGACGGCGACGGTGAATCCGTATTCGTACACGGAGGTGGCACGGCCTGAGGAACGGAAGAGTTTGACGGATTTTTTGGTTGAAGTTAAGGATTTCCTCAGATCAGACGGCGGAGATGGTGGTCCGCCACGGTGGTTCTCTCCGTTGGAATGTGGCGCACGAGCTCCAGGATCTCCTCTTCTTCTCTACGTACCTGGTTCGTTCTCTAAAGATTTTAGGGATGAAATTGATCGATTTTTGTTATTGCTTTGATCTGATTCTAACAATGCAGCTATACTGAGTTGTGAAAAGTAGTTAACAAAACTCAGAAATCAAAAATTGCAGGGATTGATGGTACTGGATTAGGGCTCATTCGCCAGCATAAGAGGCTTGGAGAGTGAGTACTGTTTCATTCCAACTTCATTTCAATCTTCTTGCTCCTCTTTCTATATAAAAGATATGAATGTTTTAAAACTTCAATTTATCCAGAAGTAGTTAGAATTGAGTTGAAAGAAGAAGAAGAAGAAACCTATTGCTTTAGAGTTTAAAGACTCTTTGTTTCTGATCTCATTGTCTTTTGATCATAGGATATTTGATATATGGTGTCTTCACTTGCCGGTCACTGATCGTACCCCTGCTCGAGGTGCTTATTTGGCAGCATTTTATGTTGTATCATTACCGTTTTGTACCCAAATGGATTTGATCTTATGTGGATGAAACTCTTTATGTTGTGTTGTGTTATTTTCAGAGATTGTGAAGCTCATTGAGAGGACTGTTAGGTCAGAGTACTACCGTTTCCCAAAACGACCCATTTATATAGTTGGAGAATCTATTGGAGCTTCTCTTGCTCTAGATGTTGCAGCTAGTAACCCTGACATTGATATTGTCTTGATTCTGGCTAATCCAGGTAAAACGAGACTAGTCGCTTTTTCTGGATCATTGAGATGCTATTTTATTTCTCCTATATCTTTTTGGCCACTTTTGACGATGATTTTTCCTAGCTCAGAAATGTAATGTGAGTAAAGTGCGGTACTTTGTAATTTAAGCGTTGTTGGTAAACAATTACTCAGTCATGTTCAAAGAGTTTTTTTGTTGTTGTTGGCTGCTGCGCATTATAGTCCTTCTTGCTGATTTGTGCGGGTAAATCTCATGGAATGTATGCACTATGCATCTTGTCATGTGCTCATACTAGACTCTGTTTGATGCAGTCACACGTGTCAACAACCTCATGTTGCAACCTTTATCGAGTCTACTGGATCTATTGCCTGACGATGTTCCCAGCTTGATAGAAGAGAATTTTGGGTTTAAACAAGGTGAAGTCACAACTCTTTTTGTATGTGTAAAAGATTAAACAAATTAGATGCGAAGACAAGGTCTACAAATTTCTGTCTCAAATAGGGTTTCAGTATCAGGTTTGCCTGAAAGTCAGGGATAACTCTGTTTTATTATATTATTAGGTTATCCGTTTGCAGCAATGTTCGAGACTTTGCTGAATGATATTGATGCCGCGCAGATGGGTGGAGGGCTCTTAGGAGACTTCTTTGCAACTTCCGCTAATTTGCCTGTAAGACTCTTTCATTATATGCATGTTGTTTTGTCTTGCAGATCATAGTGTTTAACTAGTAACATGCTCTCGTTTGTTCTTCATTTTGTTGTTTTCATTTTACTTTCTTTAGTCTCTTGCTATATTTCTTGTGATAATTAAATTCACGAATTTTTTTATTTACAGACTCTGAGTAGGATCTTTCCCAAGGACACACTTTTATGGAAGCTTCAACTGCTTAAGTCTGCTTCAGCATCTGCTCATTCTCACATGTATACAGTCAAAGCCCAAACACTGATACTTCTGAGGTTCATAAACTTCTGTTTCATTATTAAGTATAAGTAGAAATTCAGCGATCTCTGTGTTTTTATAGAATTGTATTAGCTGGAAGCTGAGTTATAGCTTTATACGGCTATGGCTATTGCAGTGGACGCGATCAATGGTTACTGAACAAGGAAGACATTGAAAGACTCCATTGTGTATTGCCGAAATGTGAAATTCGTAACTTTGAGAATAATGGACCGTTCCTCTTCATGGTAAGGTGCTCTTTCTCTTGATGCAAGAAACTTTACTTGTGTCAGTGAGTCCTATTGAATTAGTTCATAAAACAAATCTAGTCTCTACTAGTTTAAAACCAATAGAGAAACATCTTGCATCAGATTTGGTACAAAAAAGTTTCATGTTTAATTTAATGATTATGTTCTACAACATGATTGATCTATATTTGTGTTATGTTAGGAGGATGGGGTAGATCTGGCGACTATCATGAAGATTGCTTATTACTATCGCCGTGGAAAGACGCTTGATTACGTTTCAGATTACATTCTTCCTACTCCGTATGAGCTCAAAGAGTTTGAGGAATCACAAAGGTAACGGAGTTAGTTGTCGCATCAATATCCTTGTGTAATTTCTGTGTCAAACGCTTTCTTGACTTAGGTCTATCTAGTGAAAATATTTTTGTTAGTTAGCCAAAAATCGTATATCATCAGATCTTAGCTACAATTGATATCTACTTCTGTTACCGTAAGCAAATACTGAAATATTATTTTCCCTGGTCCAGATTGCTAACCGCTGCTATTTCTCCAGTGTTTCTCTCAACTCTAAACAACGGTACAGTAGTAAGATCACTTGCAGGAATACCTTCAGAGGGACCGGTTCTCTATGTTGGCAATCACATGTTGCTCGGTATCGAATTGCGTCCAGCAGCGATTCATTTCTTGAAAGAAAGGAACATTCTGTTGCGTGGACTGGCACATCCAGTGATGTTTACCAAAAAAGTTGGCTCAAAACTTCCCGATATGCAGATGTTCGACTCGGTTAGGATAATCGGCGCAGTTCCTGTCTCAAATGTCAATTTCTACAAACTACTTCGTTCAAAAGCTCACGTGGTTTTGTATCCTGGAGGTGTCCGTGAAGCTTTGCACAGAAAGGTAATGATTGTAACTTACAGATTTGGTTGGGCCTTCTTGTTAAGTTTTTCGAGTTGTTACATTTAATGAAACATTTCTACAGGGTGAAGAATACAAGCTGTTTTGGCCAGAACATTCAGAGTTTGTAAGAATCGCATCTAAATTTGGAGCAAAAATCATTCCTTTTGGCGTTGTCGGAGAAGATGATCTTTGTGAGGTAAATTTCTTATCTGCTCTAGTTTCATCTGCAATTCCTTAAAGAAGATCGTTTTTCGAGTAACTCCTTTGAGCAATGGGAATGATTTGTCAGATGGTTTTGGATTACAATGATCAAATGAAGATCCCTTTCCTGAAGAATCTCATAGAAGAGATAACACAGGACACTATTAAGTTGAGGTATTTTGAGTTGAATCTCATTTCGACGAGATTATATATAACATTTGATATTGAAATCAAGCGATGATAATATAAATCAGGAACGGTGAAGAAGGCGAAGTAGGAAACCAAGATTTGCATATGCCAGGAATAATTCCAAAGATTCCGGGACGGTTTTACGTATACTTTGGGAAACCAATAGAAACAAAAGGTAAAGAGAAAGAGCTGAATGATAAAGAGAAAGCTCATGAGGTTTACTTGGAGGTCAAATCTGAAGTAGAAAGATGTATTACTTATTTGAAGACAAAAAGAGAAAGTGATCCTTACAGAAACATATTCCCCAGGTTGCTCTATTACCTCTCACATGCTTTCTCTTCTCAAATCCCAACATTTGATCTCAACAATCACTAAAAAAACATTTAATTACCATATTTGGGTTGTAATTTTACAGTATGATAACTAATTTAATAATCGTTAAAAGAACAGAAAACAAAAAATTTGGGTTTGTTTTGTAACATTTTAAAAGTGTATGGATTTTAAGGCATGTCTTTTTAAGTTGGGGGTGTTGTGTTGAAATTCATGCAATTAGTAAGTGGGCCGTAACAAAGCCCAACTTGTGGAGTGTATATTTAAATGAAAGAGGCGCGCTTACTTTCGTCAACGTACAATTTAGGGACATGAGAAAGCGTAAGCAGCAAGTCTCTGAGGATAACCTAACCGTATCCAAACCTACTAAACGACCTACAACCTCCGGTGGAGAAATAAGATACTTTGATCGGATTCCTGTTGATCTGGTGGTCAATATCTTGTCGAAATTGCCAATAAAGCATATAGCAAAATGTATATGCATATTGAAGCTCTGGTCATCCATAATTCGCATTCCAAATTACAATCTCTTGTTCCCGATCAAGTATCCGGTTACACCAAGTCTTCTGTTCGCCTTTGAAGTTTTTGCAAACTTGTTCTTCTACTCTTCACCTCAACCTCAAAACCCGGATAAGAATTCATCTCTTGTAGCCACTCATTGTGCGCATGTCGAATCAGATTTCAATAAATTGTGTCACCCGGTCTTCGGATTGGTCTGTCCTCAACATATTGGTAAGACTTATACATCAGTGGTGGTTTCTAATCCCATCACTGGAGAGTATGTAGTCTCACCCAAACTGAAATTGGAGGGGATTAGGTCAGACTGGATAAATAGACTAGTAAGATTTTCTTTCGGGTATGATCCAATCAACAAACAACACAAGATATTGTGTATCACTTGGTTGTGTCGCAAGCGATCCTCGTTCTGTGAGTATCGAGTTCTCACATTGGGGACTAGAAAGGGAAATCTCTTTTGGAGAATTATCCAATGTTGTACAATTCATTATCCTCTAGACGATAATGGGATATGCATCAACGGTGTTTTGTATTATCCAGCAATATTGATCAATAACGAAAGCTTTGATGCTTTGATGTTAAGTCTGAGAAAGCATTCAACCAAGTGTTCACTCGTGTAGAACGAAAACATAAGCTCCCGTTTGTCCCCGGTCAGCTCGGGGAAGGTTTTGAAACCGCAAGTTCTGCAACTTGGGGTTGGTTATGTGTTCGGAGTGATCCCAAGACCCGATGAGGTGACCTCTAGAACCGAGAATGCGAAACATGTCATCTTTCTTGGAAAACATGACTCGGGAGGAGTAGAAGCAGGGCATTTCGATTCTTACATAGGTCCACTCGAAGTTACTTTGAGCCGGTCTGCAAAAGCTGAGCTGAGGTCCCAAAAACTTGACAGCAACAACACAGTCCTCATCCTCAGGAGAAGAAGAGGACATTGACACGTTGGTGATGATTTTGGTTTGGCAACGAGGTAGAGATACAAGAAGAGGCAGGGGAATGCGTTTCGGATGTGTGTCGGATGCGATCGGGTTTAGGTCGTCTTGGAGACATAAGATGTCGTCGTCTTTCTTCAAAGTAGCAACCCAACTGTGGGAGTCGGAACTATCACAATCAAAACTTGTAAAAACTTTCATAAGGAACTGAATTTTTAGGGTTTAAACCAACGTAAACGTAAAGAGAACAAAAAATCGCTTTATTACTGTTAAGAAAGCTTTAGCGTACAAGTGTTTTTGAATTGATTTTCGGTTCCCTTTCTCAAGGGATGTACGTGACTATATATAATAATCTAAGTCGGTCAGTCTATTCCTAAACGATAATGGAAATCCTCCTCTACCTTTCCCAATTTTCATTCTTCTCAGGATCCCTTGAGTCGGTTTCTCATTCGTGGGTTTTGTCGTGTGCCACTTCGGCCCAATCTTATTTCATCATACTGATCAGTTCGTCGGTTCATCTTTGACATGTCGAGACATCGGTACGCACCATGTCCCAACATCGGCACCGTAACGCAACATCGGCACCAACAAGTGATCGACATCGGTGCCAACACGTGATTGACCTCGGCACCATGCTGATCGACATCAGCACCGTGCTGATCATTATCGTCGCCATCGTGGTCGACATCGGTTCCATTGCTCCATGACATCGTCGTCATCGTGATCGACATTGGTTCCATTGCTCCATGACATCGGCACCGTGCTGACCAACATCGACACCATGCTGATTGATATCGGCTCCATGGCATCGTCTTGACATCGGCGCCATATCGACACGGTACGTACGAGACTCGACATTGGCTCCATGGCATCGTCTTGACATCGGCGTCATATCGACATGGTACGTACGGGACTCGACATCGGCATGTACGGGACGCTTCGACATCGGTACGTAATGCCTCGACATCGGTATGCGACGTCATGACATGGTGTACGATATCGGTATGCGACTTCTCCACTTCGGCATTGCAGGTTCATGCAAGCCGAAGTCACTTCGACCATATTGACATGTCTCCACGATAATTGATATAACTTCCTCACCGTTGATCCAAATGACTTCAAACTTCTTTTGGGTGATAACTGACTCAATTATCTAACTCGTGACCGAATATCAGCTTGTTTGGTCTTCAGATCGAGTGGTACCTCTCTTCGGTACTTCGTCCAAATTGACATGTCCTCAGTAAATCGGATGTATCTCGGTAACCACAACTCTAAATGATATGGTTTAAACTTCATTGGAAAGCTAACTCAAACATATTCCTCTACATGGTGACTTCGGCATAATGGCATCTGCAGAACGACTTCGGCAGTCCTTCAGGCTGATGATTTCGGTAGGGTGGCTTCGGCCAGATTGACACGTCCTTCGTAAATTGGGTGTATCTTGCCAACCACAACTCCGAATGACAAGATTTCAAGTCCATTGTAAAGCTAACTCGAAGATCTTCCTCATTATATTGACTTTGGTATAATGACTTTGGCAGCCTGATGACTTCGGCATAATGACTTAGGCGCAGTTTTCCGCAAAACGACTTAGGAGCGCAGTTTTCCGCAAAACGACTTAAGTGCAGTGTTACCCTGAACGACTTAGGCGCAGTCTTCTGTAAAATGACTTAGGCGCAGTCTTCCGCATAATGACTTAGGTGCAGTCTTACGCAGAACGACTTAGGCACAGTCTTACGCAGAACGATTTAAGCGCAGTCTTCCGCAAAACAACTTAAGCACATTCTTATGTGACTTAGGTGCGGTGCAGGCACAAGCATCAAGTAAAGCTTTTACGTCTAAGTCTCTTTTTCTAGTTTTTGGGCTTAATTGTTTTGAACAGTTGTTCTCAGGGGAGAGGGAACTCTGACCCCAAAACCAGCCATGAGATGCCCCGATGGTTAGCATTGCATAATCATGGATATCGTTATAGACCAACTTGTGAGGCACCTTTTTATCCAAAACAATGCTGCTGCAACATTCGTTAGCATTGGAAATGTAGGCGCTTCCCAAATCCCTTGAATACATAGTAGCGCCAAGGATGGAACAAGGAGGGGTTTGAAGGGAGGAAGATGATGAGAATCCATTAGAGAGAAGAAGAAGAAGAGAAGATCTTCTCACCAACGCAGATCCGGCTCAGAAGCAGAGACATGAATAGAATGCTCGATCTTAAGAAAAAAGGGATCAAGAATGTTCTCGAGAGAAGAGATTACAATAATCCCTAATTGAAGAATCCATTAATACAGAGGAAGGGCTTTGCCCACCAAGTACATTTGATATTTTGGATATTAATCGTAAATATCCAATGAATAGAAAGGTAATGATTGTAACTTCCATATTTGGTCCTTCTTGTTAATTACATTTTAAGACACATTGTCTTGATTGGCTCGTCGTCTGCGTAACGTCTAGTGAACGATGGAGAAGAGATTATTCTTTAATTTATGTGCAACATTCTGTTATTTCTTTCCTTCTAACAAACGAAAAAAATCATGTATAAATATATAAGTGTACCGTATACAAACTTCGGAAACTTCATGATTAATTGGTTACGTCGAAGTATCTTGGATTCTCTGGGTAATGATACTCCACATTCAACTGCAATTTCAAAAACAAAATCAGCGTTTTTGCGATTACCTTGTGTATAAATTTCTAATTTTTTTTCTAACATACCTTTCCTTCATCAGAATCTGTGTGTCGTTGAGGAAACACAACTCTCAAGTCATTGTGCAAATAGAATCTCCTCTCTTCATCATTCAAGCTTTTCTTCTGACCTATTTTTGAAGCTTTCTTGCGTGAAGGGCACAGAAATTTAAGATGAAGTGCATATCGTAAAACTCCAGATTTCGAACAGCATTGTCTTGTTTCTTTGTAAGTCTCGCGACATTTCTTGTTCTCGCACTCAATCGGCGAATGTAATTCATCAACTGAATCAGATCCTTTGCTTGATTTAGTTGCAAGAACTTTGTCTGGATCTATGGAGTTTTTGGCTTTTGTCGGAACAGACGAGGCCAGAGTAACCTTTTGCCTCAGGAAAGTCTGATCATAACATAACACAAGAATTGATCAAACAAAACGTCAAATGCCTCCCATTTGCATCTGGCGTTTACGTTTACATCTAACAAAGGAATTCTGAAGTTACCTTTGTACCGAGTGGCATATCAGTTAAGTCATAGTTACAGAGGAAAGTGTGAAGAGGTGTCTTTTCAGGGTTACTCAAAACCTGCAAAACAGAGAAGTGCCTATCATAAAATTACTCATCAAATGAATGATCCTAATTTTATTTCACTATTAAGAGAGGGACAAGAAAGTACCAGTTGAATCCGACCCTTCATAGGGATCCGCAACCGACTATTAATGGTCTGAGAGTCAGAATTGTTTTGATTCGTTTTCATTTTCTGACCCCATAATTTATTTGGCAAAGATCCTCCAGAGAGATCTATGGAGGCATAGTATAGTAGGGAGCAATCATCACCAACACTTGTTACTGAGAATGGAAGCTTCTGTGATTTTGGAGAGATGTTTCCACCAGCAGTACTAAGAATCGCAAGAAACCCGTCGATATTCTGTAAAGAAACAGACAAAAAGAGAGTAAGACCGACTCTTCAAAAGAACGAGTCAAGTGAGTAATCAAAAAGTGATGGAAAGAGACCTGATTAGTTTGCCCATATGACAATCTTCCTGACAAGAGGGATTCTTCAAAAGAACCAATCAATGACCTTCGAATGGGACGTCCACTCAAGCTTCTACTGAACCTATTACATGGAGATGTAGGAAGTGATTCAATAGCTCTCTCCATTGAAAACGCTCTCTGGATACCATTAGCATCATCAAACAATCTATGACCAGTCTGGAGTTCTGCTTCTTCACCAGTATTCCTTACACAAACACCATCTTCGAAAATCTTCCCATCTACGCCCCCTCGTAGAGCTTTTATTCTCTCGGAAAATCTCGGGCCAAGAGGTGACAGAGAAAGTGGCGGAGAGACAGATATATTCTTGTAGCATGGTAACGGCTTAGCGGGTACTGGTGAATATAAGCAAGCTACACCTTTTGTGTGTTGCAGATCATTGGAGTCGAGCAATGGACCATCCGTGAAAACAATAGATGAAAGTTTACTCCTGTGTGACGAATCACTCCCCCGTTCACAACAGGTAGAAGTGGTTGTAGACGTGGTAGATAGATGTAGTCTATCGGATATATTGGCCTTTTTGTGATCTTGTGCAATGGGAATGTAGAATCCGTTAGGAAGACCGGCAGAAGTCATTTGTTGGTTGCTGCAGCTGATATCAAGTGTGTCGCCTCTAAATTTCTCGGGGAAAAGTGTATTCAGAGGAGAGCTTACCCGTTTCCTGACTAACGATCCACCAGTAATATCTACTTCACTAGATCCGCCAGTGCGATTAACATTGATACTTGTGTATTCATTACTCGGTGAGCTAGTTTTACTAGATTTGAAACCAACTATCCTCCTAACTTCAGTCCTACTCCAATTAACCTTATCCATGGCATAACTCGGTTCGTGAGCACATAATGAGGTAACAAGCGGGGTGCCATGATGACATCTCCACGGATCATCTCTAAACTCCGAAGACTCCAATGTTGTTTTCCTATCAAATTTTCCAATACAGGTGCAGGGGCTTCCCTCGCTTCCTCTGTTAATACCGTCTAAATCACCTGAAGTGGCATTTACAGGCAGACTTTGAGAAAGACTGCAACTTGAAGCAGACGACAAAGCTTCATGAGCTTCCTCATTTGAAACAGTCTGTGGCAGACCCATACCAAATCCCAAATAACCTTATCACTTATTGGATTATAGTTGCCTGTGAGATCTCCTCGACCTTTTAAAAAGCCTCAGTTTCAATATCCGAAATTCCCTACTCTAGCCTAATCGCGGTAAAGCGAATTATCTACCAAATACTTGCAACAACACAGACTACCTCTGTATCTGTTTAAATCAAATGATATTGAACTAAGCATCAGTCATATATGTTGAGGATAGAGGAGAATACAGAGTTGATCACTGTCACACTTTCCTGAAATAAACAAAATTGGAGAAGAAGAAGAATCAATTACATATCCACCACAATAAGACTATAATCCAAATACTAATCTAGCAGATACTTAAGCAACGACACAAACCGTACAAGTAAGAAACGATCAAACAGATCATGATCAAGGAAAACATTAATCATATTAACCAGAATCATTCTTAAGCTTAGAATTCGAAGAACACTAAATACACAAATTTATTTCAATAGAAGAGAAATCACCAAAACGATAACAAGATCATATGATTCAGAAGCACTAAAACATAAATTTGTGTGATCAAATCGAAGATCATTCATCATCAGAGCAAACACAAAAAAAAAAAAAAAACTTAACAAAAGCAGAAGAATCGATGATTATACGCACCAATGGAGCAATAAATTACAGAATCCAAAATCGCAATGATTCACACCACCAAAATCGAAACCAGTGGAATTGGAGAAGAAGAAGAAGAAAACCGAAATCGAAAGGGAAGAGAAGAATGTGGATTGAAGAGACCTCTTCGCTTGATGATTTATAAACAAATCGCAATATCGTATCACCATGTCCATCGCTCTCCTTTAAATTTCTATTTTTTCCTTTTCTTTTTCTTTTTTCTTTGATTTTCTGGAAACTGTAGCGTACTGTATATTACACAATTTAATTGCATAATTCCTTATTTACGCATAAAATAACATAATATGTTAAAAAAACTCACGCATAAAATCCCAACTGTTTTTGGAAAATCTACACGAAAAAAACACAAAAATGTTTACGAAGATGTCACCGTATATTTTTTTTTCTATAAACTATATATTTCGGGTCTGGACATTAATTTTTCTTATAGTCTGAAACCAATCTTTGATAATACCTTACAAAATGACACTGCGCGGGATAGTAATACTAAAAAATACTTCTATATCATATTTGAAATTTGATAAATTAGTAGAAAAAATACAAACAATAAATTGTACTATATTTAAACGATTGCGTTTTGTTTTTTTTTCGTCCATAAAATCACTCTCAAACTGTCATATCAGTAAAGTAACTTTATGTTTATAAGAGTAGATAAATTATTATTTTTACCGAGATTTGAACTAGAAACGCAACAAGATTAATCCATGCGTTTAACTACTAGCCCACGATATCTGGTGGTGTGAATCATTCTTAATTTATCATACAGAATCTTCTTTGTTTTCAGTCTCACGCAACTCACAAATCACGATCTCTCAAAATTTTAAATAGTACTTTTAATGCAAATTATACACAAATCTTTGTGTACTAAAAAAGAAAGAAAAAAATCAAATCGAAGAAGAAGAAAGCGAGGGACAAGTGAGCAGTTGAGTTAGGTCTTTATCTTCTACGTGGGCCTCGTAAACTGGGCCCATTTACTAGTGGATCAAACACGTGAGAAGATAAACGTTATCGTCTTCTTCCTCCACCATCAAATCAGATCATGTTACTATCATTTTCACTTCCCATTTTATAAAACAAAATACCATAATTTGGAAACAAAAGTTTTTAACACATATTCAACGAAATCATTTCTTAAAAAACCGTTAAATTCTAATGAATATTTGTTAGGGTCAGATTTTCCTCCCTAGAGAATAACAATTATAAAATGGCTAATAATAAAAATCGTGTCGCAATATGATCAGGTGTCAATGACCACACGACAGTGTGCCAATATCGCATACTCGATCATGTGCTGATGTCACATACACAATCATGTACCGATGTCCGTGTCGACATGGAGCTGACGAAGTCGATCATGGAGCCGATGTGGAAGCGTGATGCCGAAGTCGCGTACTTATGGTGCTGAAGTCGTGAGTCATTCCGATGTCAAGACGCGAAGTGGTGCTGATGTCGATCGTTGGACACGCCGATGTCGATATGGGTCGTTGACGTGCCAATGTCGTGGTGTCGAAGTAGTTCCGATGTCGTGATGCCGATGTTGACCTCAGATGACATCGATATCGACCACGTGAGATGACGATGTCAGTCGATGCGTACCAAAAGGCAAACGACGTCGTATCGAGGTCCACTTGATTAACTGGTGGTAGATCGAAGTGGCCCGTTACGAGACCCACGAAGGAACCGACACAAGCAATTTTAGAAAAAATGGAAATTGTAAAAGAAAGAAAAAGATTTATATTATCGTTTAAGAATAGACTAGCTGACTTTAGATTACTATATATGCATGTACATAGCCCTTGAGAAAAAGATCCGAAAAGAAAAAAAATCAATTCACAAGTACTTGTACGCTAAAGCTTTCTTAACAACAATAAAACAATTCTCTTTACATTCACGTTGGTTTAAACCCTTAAAATTTAGTTTTCTACAAAAGTCTCTACAAATTTTGATTGCGCTAGTTTTGACTTCCACAATATTCCAATTGATAAAAAACCAGCAGAAATTGCATTTTTAGTCGGCTCTTCCATCATTGTTTCCTCTAATTTCACATTCTCTTTGTCGTATTTTTATGAAAATAAATATTAATCTATGACTAAATTTTCACGTTGTCTTTGTTTTCAAAGTGAAAAAAACAAAAACCAAAGGATATATATATAAAAAAAAAAAAAAAAAACCCTCAGCTGAAATATTAGGAGATTGAACAACTAAAATTACAAAATATCAGACTTCTATATTTACTTATGTGTCCTACGTTTTGATACAGCTTCATCGTTCAATCAGCTTCACTCCTGTGTTAACATAAACAAACCAATGTCTTAAAAAACTATTGATGAAGAAGATATTGCAGATCCAAGATTAACAATAAGAGCAAGTCAGTTTTTTGTTCGTTACCTCTCAGTTGACTGCTCTGAGCAACTTCTCCGACTTGAGACCGAGACAGCGATCTGAGGTTCATCAGAGACGCTGGAGTTAGCGGCAGAGGCGGTGGAGACGCTACTCTGTCTTGGTTCTTCCTTTCGGGCAAGGGTTGTTGAGCCATGGTTCTCTGGTTTCTTGAAGGTATAGAGAAGCTTCTTGATACAACTAAAGGTGGAACCGGAAGTGGTGATGCTACAATGGTGGTAGTGGATGTACCTACATTGCTTCTTTCTTGATTCCAAGCCGCTAATGGCGCGGAATGACCGATTAGACTGGGAGATTTCGAGCGTCGTGGTGGTGCAGATTGACCTGGTGGTCTTGGAAGCTCGTGGAGTTCGTTGATCCGTGGAGAAGAAGCGAGGGGAGGTGAAGCGGTAGGAGAGATCCTTGGAGAAGATGACTGAGCCTGAGACGGAACTGGAACTGGAACCGGAAGGCGGGTTGAGGATGGTTTGAGCGGTCCAGAAAATGCATGTCTTGTTGGGGCTTCTTGCTGAGAAAACTGAGTTTCTGAAGGACGGGGAAGACGGGAATAGAGGTTGCTTTCCGTGTCTTTATGAGCGGTTTTTATCGGTTCAAGCGGAGATGAATGCCATAAGTTTGCACTGTGGTGTGTTTGGGTGACGGGTTTTGGGAAGATTGATAAGGGCTTTGAATCGACCGGAGTTGGTAATACGTAAGCATTTGCAGACGGAGTCATCTGCCTCATTAATCTATCTGCTAAATCAGATTTCTTTTCTGGGAACAATGGTGCTGAATGACTGCTCATTCTTCGATCTCGGTTTGAAATCGGGTGTTCTTCTCTATGATCTGTGTTTACCTGCATCAGAGAATATGCCTTCAATACAGAATTCACCATGGCAATTCTCATACAATTGAGAGTTCTCAAGTATATGAAAATAATAAAATATGATACAAAAATCAAGAAAAGAACGTACTGCTGCTGATCCTACAGGTGGAGGGCGTTGAAACGAGAGATCTGTGACATCCATCTATAGGGAAATGGCAGTGAATGAGCTTATTTTGAATGGACAGTTTTTCTTTGCCAATTATGGCTTGTTTTAAAATTCAAATTACCTTCATCGATCCCTGCGGTGTAGATATAGCTTCTACTCTCTGCTCACTTGTTATATAGTCAAAACTGAGTTCTCCATCTCTGTTAACATGTCGGTCATCATCATCATCATCCTCACCACATTCCATTTCGTTCCCGTGATCAGAGAGCTCACAGTCAATGTGTTGTCTCTCTGCAGCAATTCTGACTTGTTGCTCTACAGCCTCGAGCGATTTTAGACCAGAGAAGAACAAATGCATCTATGCAAATATAAGAAAGCAAAGCATAAGAGACACTAGATGAACAATTGCAGACCGGTTTCTTACAAAATAATCTTATTCAGAAGGTACCTGAGCAGTGTGGTGGCGGGCTGCTTGTGTGAGGAGACTTCGAGCTTGTCCTTCCTTGAGAGATTTCAATCGAAAAATGCACAAAGTCGCCTCGTCGTGTAACTCATCACGGGCAGTCTCTAACTGACGGCGAATAAGTCTCTCCCCTTTACTGCCTTTAAGTTGTACCTTGTCTTTCACATGCTCCATCATCATGTGTTTAACGACGTCTCTGTAAGTAAAACTCTAGAGGTTAAGGCGAGATTTTATCAAACCAAAACTAAGAACAGAAAAAAACTACACTGCAGAAAACAACTGACCTCTTTTCTTCACATTGTTGCTTCATATCCTGAGACAAAAAAAAAAAAAGAAGAAAAGATGAGCAAATCTGGCCCAAACCGTGGAATTTTTTGGGTTTTATATATGGCCACTTTAAAAGACTTAAGCCAGGGCATACCTCGACAGTTCTAAGGTCATTGAGAAGTGACTCTGAAGGTCGTGTAATGGTCTTGAAAATTTGAGAACGCTGAAGTAAAAAGAAAGTGAAACAAAAACTTCGTAAATATTGTATAGAACTATAGATATTGCTTCACGGGAATGTACAAGGTTCCAACATACAACTTACATAGGTGTCGAGGAGTTTCTGAAGCTCAAACTGAACTTTTCCCAATTTCATCAAAGTTCTACCTGCAGAAGAAATAATGTTACAGCATGTAAACAGGACAACAAACTTACAATGACAGATGAATCTTCAAACACTTACTACTTTCTTCATCATTATGCGGCGCGATTTGTTCCAAGCATGAACCCATCTCCCCCAATGATTCAGAGAACTCTGATATTACCAAAGAAAAAGGAAAAACAAAAAAGATGAAGTCTAACAATTTACACAATGGTCATATATCAATCAGAGTGAATACAATATCTTAAAGAAACCTAAAACATCAACGAAGCTTCCTTCCTCACAAGGTTAAGAAAAACATAACGACAAAAAAGGAACCTAATGGGAAATGCTAAAGACAAGCAGGAAATGAAGATTTTTCATGGTGGTTTTTTTGTCGAAAACATCAATGAGAAGTTAAGGCTAACAACTGTATCAATGGAAGTCAATTCAATACGATAGAGCTCAAGGGTATTTCAACGAGCCCCATCTGATATGAAGAAACCATACACATTACAGTCGATAACATCAAACATCTAAATTTGTGCAAGAAGCTATAAAAGTGCAGATTCATAATGGCGTATTTACCGAATGCGCTATTAGCCGTGGCAGCAGCTACGGAGAGTAATCTATCATAACACTCTCTCATGTCTTGCATATCCTGAAAATAAATAGAGTAATAACTTAGCCTATTATCACCATCCATTACTAAATATGACTAAAATCAATAATTCAATGACTAAATATGATTCTTCCAAATCTAATTAAAACCAATCAACTAACATCACTTACCATTTCAATTTCTTTCCATAACTAATACCAATTTCAAATTTTCCCCAGAGTAGAATTTAATAGAACAAAGCTCAATTTCTATGGAGTTTTTACATAGAACAAACTCAATCCAAGTACGAAGAACATCGAAAGACAACAACCAAGCGAATTAAACCCTACTTAGATTCCGCGAGAGAGAAGGAAGGAAGAAAAATTTACCTTCGCAGCTCGAGCAAGCCCATCAATCTGTGCGGTGGGAAAAAGGTCTCCGATATCATTCGAATCAACCTTAGGCAATGCGAATCTCCTTAACCTCCCAAACGAAGCTTTCATCATATTTCCAAATAAAACCCTAAATCACGAAGATCCCAAAACAAAATTCCTCTGAAGAAATCGGAGAGTTCTTCGATTGTTAGAGAGAGAGAGAGAGAGGAAGAGTGAGAGATTCAACTTTCAAGTATGGTGAAATGTGTAGAATGACATTGAAGGAAGAAGAAATGAGAAAAAGCTTTGGTCAAAGAAGAGATCGAAAAACCAGAAAGACGAAAGACGAGACCAAAGGGATTGGGGGAAGAAAATCTCACGCGTGTAAGATCAACGGATCAGAGAAGAGATTTAACACGTGGCGTGATCTTGACGGGATATAAAGAAGATGCCTGAAGGGAAAAAGTCAAAAATTCAAAGATTTATGATTTAATTTGAGTTTGACTGGCAAGTTTTAAGTTTGGTCAAACATCTTTTCCCTCTTTTTCGTCAAGGATTTCGATTTTAATTATTTGATTTTGTTTTTTTCCCCGGCATGTTACATCATTCATTTAAGAAATCTGAACATTTTATGATCAATTTCCACTATAGATAATTCTTGCTATTCTATAAAGATCAGAGATTATGACAAACTTAATCATCGTTGCATTTTAATTTATGTTATGATTACAAAAAATCTAAATGTGGACTAGTTTTTTTTAAGTGTGGATTTTGATAAATTTATTAAATTAATTAGTTTGGACTCATTAATAACGTCAATAAATCAGTCATGATTTTTTGTTAAAGATTAAACGATACACAAATTATTTTTAAATGATATATTTTAAGTATAAAAGTATAATTATTTAAAAATTAAAGGATTTTTTTATAAATAAAAAAGTTAAATTCTAAAAAAAAAATGTGTTTACTCTTTTTTTTGGCATTTAGAAATATTATATTGAAACAAGTGGAATATTATACAGAAGATCATGACCGGCGGAAGATAAACCAATCAGTAGCCATGCCACACGAAAACGGATCCGTTCAGAACTAAAGCCCAATAGAGGAAAACAGTTCCAAACGACTACCAAAACAAAGAACCAAAATCGAAAAGTACAACACAAAACTGAACCATGGAGACACTAAGAAGTACAACTAACCAAACATGAACACGAGTAAAGACAATTGAATTGAAGAAACTACAACCACCAATCCACAACAAATGAAGTTAAAACATCGGAGGAAGCATCGGAAGAAGACAATGAAAAACAGGAAGCAAGCGATCACCAACAAGAAGAGCAAACCAAACCACCGAGGAGATTCCAAATAATATTCAACCCTATGCTTACTAGTTAAAGGAGGCAAAAAATTGATGTACATCGCCAATCGGAGATTATTCTGGAAAAAAACGGTAAGAAAAAGCACACCAATATGCTGGACAAGGGAAATCAATCTCGCTATCAACTCCTTCCATAAATAGCAATCCACCAATAAGCACTTCAATCCAAACCAACATCACCTAACGAACTGAAGAAAGACTACCCAAACCATCTCAAACGATGTTTTTCTAGTTTGAGATGGCTTGGGTAGTTTTTCTAAAGCAGCACAACAAAACTCTAGGCTGATTGCGAGGACTACAACAACGAGGATCGTCAAACACAAAGAGCATACCAAAAGAAAAAAGCAGCAGCGACCAAACCTCAACCACCACCTAAAAAGACTACCCAAGCCATCTCAAACGAGAAGGCGAAGGAAACACTACGGCTAGGCATATCACACTGACGGAGAAGACCATCACCCAAAGGGTAAAACCGGAACCAAACCACGAGAAGTCAAAAACCAATGAGCCAACAAACGAAAAACACACCTAATAGAAGAGAAACGACCGACGACGGGAGGGATCTGTGGCAGACAGAGCCAGATCTAGAGGGAGATCGGTCGGAGAACAAGAGGAGTTTTCGCGAGTAAAAGATAAGCACCCCACCAATCTATAGATGAGCTTCAACCTTCATCACGGACCACCACCACAAGCCCGAACCACACCCTAACCACCACCATAGCCTCACCGTCGAACTAACAACCTCAAACCGGAAGAAAAATCACTCTTCAAGGCATGGTCACGCAGCGCTCCAGGTCCAAATCAGAGGCCGCACAAAGCTCCATCTCCGACCAGCAACCAAGCCCTCACCGAAACCACACCACCAAACTCTCTCCACCAAAACCAGGGAACTACCCTTCCAATCTCCTCAACAACCAAGATCGCAAAGGAGAAGCCACAGGTAGAGAGAGGCTATGACCGCAAACCGATCCCTGACCAGAGCTCCCCACAGCGGCGACGACCGCCGGAAAGACTCTCAACCCTAGATCTACTTTATCGTTTCCTTTCTTGCTTTTTTTTCTGGTGAGGAAAAGAAACTCCTGAAAAAAATGGGTTTACTCCAAATGTGGAAATTTGAAGTAAAAAATGAGTTACTATATTTTGGAATGGGTGGAGAGAATTTACTCATCCCAAACACGAATCCAAAACAAACGACCATCGATTCCTTCAATAGTAAAGCAATACTACCTCTCGAACCAAGCGTTGTTCCTAGGCTACTAATCCAACAAAAAGAAACCATGACAACCCGTGCTTAAATTAACCATAAAAAGCCAAACGCTTGGGAGTTGCTCATTGTTGTTAGCTGTATTCAAAGTCGAGGATCTTAGAAACGAGAAGCAGAGAGAGAGATGCTTATAACGTTTATGTTTAGCCGGTCGTGTAAACCGTTTTTTTAAAACACCCGTTCTCAAGTTCTCTCTCTCTCTCATATGAAATGGTTTTAAAAGGCAACAAAAAACGTACTTAGTTATCCAACTAGGGGGCCGATTGGTAAGGACTTTGACTTTAGACGGTTGCTGTAGATTCTTGGCTGTAGAGAAAATTGCTATAAAGACTATGGCTGTTACTTTTAAATATTAACAAAAGTCTGATTGGTAATAAAAACTGTTGATGTTATATTAAATACTATAATTTTATATTAAAAATGTAATTATGTCAAATTTGTCAGTGATAACATAAAGATCAAAATTATACTTTGTGATGATATAAAAGAGTAAAAAAAAATTGGAATTAAAAATAATTAACTAATTAATTATTATGTCAATAAAATGGATCTTAAAAGAAAGAGAAAAAAAATCTAATAGTTGATTAAAATTTCGTTCTAATTAATTGTTTATAAATTTATACAGAGATTTCAATTATCTTGGGAAAGAAAATAAACAAAGTTTAAAGATTTTTATTTTAAAAGTCTCTCTCTTAACGCTTTAGATAAAAGCAGGGAATAAAGAAGAAAAAAATAAAAATCACTTTTGAGACTTCAAAATAAAAAATTAAAGCAAAAGTGTGATTGGATAAAAAGAACTGTGGAGACTGCAAAACTTCCAGAAGTCTCTACAGCCCAAACACCAATCACCTCCTAGGTGGGAAAACAGTCAGTTTGGACCCAAACAATTTGCATCGTGCCGTTTTAAACCTGAGTTTTTGCCTATGGCTAATTTAAACCAGAACTCTAAATAAATTCAAATCTTATACATGAACTTACATGTTTTGTGCCAAATTGTACCTTGACCAAGATTCTGTTAGTCAACATTAACGGAATATTGACTAAAACGACACGTGGATTAGTTAGATTAGTTTAGTTGGCTCAAAACGACGTTGTTTCAGTAAAACGATATCGTTTTAGTTTAGAGAAAACTTTAAATCGAATCCCTAATTCGATAAAATGACATCGTTTTCATTTAAAGATTTATCGAATTAAGGATTCGATTTCAAGTTTTCTCTAAATAACAACGACATCGTTTTACTAAAACAACGAAACGACGTTGTTTTGAGCCAACTAAACCGAGCCAGCTAACCCACATGTCGTTTTTGTCAATATTCTGTTAATGTTGACTAACGGAATTTTGATCAAGGTACAATTCGGCACAAAACATGTTAGTTCATGTATAAGATTTGAATTTATTTGGCGTTCATGTTTAAATTAGCCATAAGCAAAAGCTCAGATCTAAAAAGGCACGATGCAAATTATTTGGATCCAAATTGGCCGTTTCCCCCTAGGTCATTAAAGATTTGGACTTTGATAGGTATTGAGAATCTAATACTCGGATACCAAAAGCTATTTATTCATATATAATTGATGATATTATCTTCTTCATTCATTCTGATTCTTAAACTATTTACAAAATTCTCCTCTCTTTTTTTTTTTCTAAGTATTACATACAAATTAGTCATTAATTGATATGATTATTGAACTTCAAAACACAGGGGGAAAAATCAAAGGACACCAATCAACCCCTTTCTTGAATAACACCATTGATGAAAAAGTTTAGGAACCTAAGGTGGAGAAGGAGATGGAGGAAGAACAGTTTCATCTTTCTCTTCAACAAGATCAAAACTATCTGCAACAACACTTTCTTTGTCTTCTTCTTGTTCTTCTTCTTCGGATTCCGATTCAAATACGGGCAAATCAACAATTTCGGGTTTGATCTTCTTGCGAAAAACATGGCACAAAACCCATTCAGTTTCTGCTATTGTCAATGGGAGGCTAAATTCATCCATGAACCAATTGTATTTTGGAGATTCTTCTTCTTCTTCATCCGACAAATAAATATTATGTGATTCTTCTTCTTCTTCCTGCTCTACGAGTGTAAATGAGCGTTTGATACCGACTAATTCGCCATTATTCCTTGGCTCTAACACATTAGTTTCTTCTCTGATTGGTGTCCATATATTATGAGTGTTAGTAGTAGCTTGGTTGTTCACTTTTCTGCAATAGTAGTACAAATGCTCTTCTCTTGGATAGCCTTAAAAAAAAATTAACAAAAAAAAAAGGAAACACAATTTAGGATCATTCACAAGATTGAAGAAGCTAAAGTTAGTATCACAAAACACGAAAAATTCGGATTTTTGAAATAGGTTTAGCAAAACCAATTCCTTATATCCTTATGGGTTATGATCATAACAATGAGAAGAAGTTAGGTCAAGAAACACTAGCTATATCCTTTATTTGAGGAAGAAAGCATAATAGTGTCCAGGTTTTGCCGAGACACCGGACTAATCTCGGAGATAAGCAAGTTGTGGTATCACAATCGATAAAAAATAAGACTTTTTGAAAATTTGTTACAACCAAAAAAGGAAAACTTTGGAAAACTCTTGAATGATTTGAAATTAATGGAGAAAGTTAAAGATCAGAGACATGAAACAAAGATGATACAGTTTCTTGAATTTTATGAAACTGACCAGGCAAATCACGAGGATGTCTTGAGAAGATATCATGACACTCTTGAGGTATAGTACGAGCTCTCATTGTCTCTCCTAAAGCTTTCTTCTTCAAAAAATAACTTGACATCTCATAATCTGAAGGACGAAACCTGAATCCTATAGGCAAACCTCTGTGTTTTGGTTCCATTCTCAAAGGAAAAAAAGAAAGTAATTATTTGGAAAATATTTTAGGCGGTTTGATGAATGATTGGGCTGATGAATTTTGGTTTGTCTGAAGGAGAGAGTAGAGACAGGCCAAAGCTCTGTATTTTGGGTTATATAATAACGGAAAAAGTCAAACTCCTTCGTTGACTAGGAAATATGAAGCATGTTTCCTTGTTTAGTTAAAATTGGTAATAGCATGCATGTTCTTTGGTTAAATAAGGAAACGATTACCAAAAATAAAAAAAGTTAACTAATGTCTTATGGTAATTAGATGATTGTGAGCTCGCCAAATTTAAGATAATTATCATAAGCATTAATTAACTTTTTTATTTTTGGTAATCTTTTGCTTTATATACCAAAGAACATGCATGCGTGGCGTGCTATTACGTTTAAAACATTTAAGATAATTATAACGTTGGTAGGATTAAAAAATGACTCATGGATAAATAAATAAATTTACATGAACAAAGTAGAAAATAGTTAAAATGAAAAACATCTTATAACATAAAACAAAAATAATATTCTAAACACATAATATTATATATGTAGTAGAGATAGTAATTGATTTTGTTAGAAGCTTCCAGGTAATTATAACTAAACTTGAAGTTATGATCACATTGTTTCGAATTTTTCTTTCACTTTTTTGATAATATTGGTGAACCCTACTATAATAGAAATTGAATTTGAATTTGGAGTGATAAATATAGTTGTAGTTGATTTTCATTTTTTTTTAACAATAATATCAGAATTAGTTCAACCTTACAATAACGTAAACGGGATTCGAATTTGGAGTGATAAATATAGTTATAGTCAAAATAAGTTTTACCCTTTTCAATTTAGATTAATATCATAATTAGTTGAGCCCTACTATAACAGAAGTTGGATTCAAATTTAGAGTGATATATAGTAGAAAACTATTAATAAATCAACCACGTCTAGAAACATATATCATAGAGCTTTAGCAAAATATAAAAAAAAATATATATATATATATATATATATATATATATATATTTTGCAAAGTGAATATATATTTAGCAAAAAAAAAATATATAGAGACCATTTTATTGAATTAATCCGCCATTTTATTTAGCAAAGTGAATCATTTTTATTTGAGTTTGTTTATATTAAAGAGACTTTCTATTGTGCCTATTGGAATTTGGAATTGGATTCTTGAATTTGATACTCAAGAGAAAGAAAGAAAGAAAAAAATAGAATGTCTTTTGTTTTCTTCATAGTTAAGGCAGAGAAGAAGAAGAAGACGAGCAATGAGTTGTAGTTTGATTGGAACTTGAAGAATCCTTTTAAAGTTTGGATCAAAGAAAAATACTTCAATTTCTAATCCGGATATAACTAAACTAATTAACATATATTCCAAAATCTTATTTCTCTACCTAAAATCAGTTGTTTTCAAATATGTTTAAGTAAATAGTTAATTTGCTCTTTGTATAAATTAATCCATGTAGTAAAAGTGATAAAATTACATAATTATTTACAGTTCAACTATTGGGATAAATCACCCAGAAGAATAAAAAATCAAGAAGAAAAAATAAAAAAAAATTACAAAGAAAATCAAATATATGATTGATCAATGTTGTATCAACTGAGAGAGAAGCTTGAGAAGAAAATCAATCTCTTTCTGTGAAAACTCAGGTCTTGTAATGGCATCATCATTGGAAGGTGGTGATGGTAATGGTGATGATGATGATGATGATGATGATGATGATGATGATGATGATGATGGTCTTATCATCATGAGTGTCACTGACTCTGTAATCTCCTCAACAAAATCTACAATCACTCCTTCAATCCCCATCACATATTGCATGTACACTGCCTCTCCCACATTGCTGCAACAACACCAATTTTGATATACATACTAAAATCAGATAAAAGATTTAAGGGTTTAGAGTCATAATTAGATTGCATTAAGAAATTGTAAGAAGCTTTACTTAAGTTTGCCGTATGTGAGAAGAGAAAGGTTAGATTCTTTGATCTTGCTAATGGCTGCTGGATTTCTGAACACTCCTGTTACCTCTGAAACAATGCCTTGAAGCTTTCCTTCCAAGCAAACTTTAATGGCTTCTTCCAACGAGTTTCTTCTATCGTCATTGTAAATCTGGTTCCCCGCATCAGTCAAAAAGAAAACCTGTGGGTTCATTTCAGAAAATAAACCAGAATTATATCTTTGATGCAACTGAAGAAATTGTGGATGATCACAAGCCTTGTGTGATGGTAGAATTATCAAACTAGGATAAATCTACATTCATTATTGGCTAAGATCTTTAGTGATTTATTGATGAAAAATCAAAGAAAATATCGTGATTGGAGGCGAGAATGGAACATACGGGGTAAGTGCTTTGCAGTTCCCTAACAAGCTGTGCTGCATCTGGTTGGAAACTTGAGAAGATCACTGGTCTGTCTTTAGCATAATCAAATACTACCTGTTGTTTAAACCACACAGAACCAAAGGAAATGAAGAAGGTTAAGAGAATACCCTAATAAATAATTGGAAACAAAATTAAAGGCAAAGAATGCAAATTCTCTGTAATTTTGAGGTCAATTTTCTTAAGGATTTCGATGCCCTGATCCAAATAGAGATATTGACAAAGACCTCTTATTTACTCGAAAAACATCAAATAGATTGTTTCGGCCTTTCTATTTCAATTACTGCTAAGAGCTGAATTTGGTGACACTTACCAACAGAGAATTTGTTGAGACCATAATAAGCATTAGGCATACCTGCAGAACGGATCTGAGGACATGAACAAGAAACTCTCGTTCATAGACCGTGTGATCATCGAATTTCAACTCGATATTGAACCCGAGAGATTGTTCAACTCGTTCGAAAGCTTCTTGTAGCGTACAAAGGGAATCATCCAAATCAACGTCCCATTTCAAAACCTGACCTTCTTTAGATTTCCTCATCAGAGTCTTCCCCATTTTCTCAGCTTCTCTCTGAGGTCCATATAGAAGGAACTCAGATAGACTCAATTCCGTCACTCTACTCTCATTAACAATACCCTGACCACAAATAACACAATTCATCAAACCAAAGAATCTTAGAGAAAACAATCAAGCAAAGATCTAAAAGGTAAAAGACTCACATTTTCTTCAGAGTAGATGAAATCATCGTGAAAAATGACAGGGAAATCATCTTTTGTCACCTACAAAAAGAAACACCACACATGGGATTGCTTCTATGTCCATCTCTCTCTCTCTCTCTCTCTTCAATCTTCTTGGTCTTATTTCTCATATTCAATTTCTACGAAAACTATAAATTGCATCTTCTTCCACAAATCCAAAAAAAACACAAGAGTTCGAAATCAGAATCTTCTTCCACAATCGTAAAACCAATATTAGGCCATAGGATCGAATCACGCTTGGGACGAAACCAATATTACATACGGTGGTTAAAACCTCAGATAATTTATATTAAAAAAAAACCCCAACTACTAGATTAACTCATCGAATTGGGAGATAGATCAGAGAGAGAGTAGTACCAACCTGAACATCGAACTCGATGAAATCGATCGGGAATTTAGCGGCGGAATTGAAAGAGAGGATAGAGTTTTCTTTAAACCCTCTCGTTCTCCGATCAGAAGATTGCAACACATTCATACCGTTTCCTCTGTGTCCAATCACGGAAAAACCAGGCAACCTAAACGGTTTTGATTTGCTCAAATCTAAACCTGTCCCAAAAAGACAAAATCAGACAACGACGATAATAGCCAAATCGATGAAGAACAGAGAGAGAGACAAAGTACCTTCGGATAATCCGTAAACAGATTCCGGTAAGGTAGGTACGTCGGAGACGAGCACAGTACGAAGAGCCATTTCTTCAAGAGTTTAGAGAGAGAGAGAGAAAGAGTGTAAATTAGGGATTTCGAAATTTGTGTTTTTTTTGCGTAAAAGAAAGAGTCTTTATATATAGGAGCTCGCTGGATCTTCGTGTTCGAATATTCCATTCCACGTCATCAATGTGCCTTTTCCTGAGAGTTTCTTCCCGCCTTTTGTGGGATCTGGTACGACAAAGAGTACGGTACTCGTATTATACGTGGCATTGAGTCATTGGAGATAAGTTTATCTTTGCACGGCTTAGTCATTGTCGATTCATGAGATTTTTTTTTGTTTTTGTTTTTTTCCTAAACATAGTGAAAATATTCTTGTTTTCATTTAAAAGATTCCTGCCTAAATAACAAAACATGAAAGAAAAAAAATGAAATTTAGTTATTGTGGAACCGATTTTTTTTTTTTTAAATTTCAAATATTTATGTTAACGGTCAAGAAAAATAACACGGTTCATTTAAAAAAAAAATTAATACTCCCTCCCGTTATTTATATAAGATGTTTTAGCAAAAAACACGAAGATTAAAAAAATCAATTTCTTTCAAAAAGTATAAATAAATATATTAATTAAAAACAATTCAACCAATTATAAATAAGACTGGATAATACTATTGACCAACCCGTTTTAAATAAAAGTAAAATCCAGATAAAAATATGAGAACATCTTATACTATATTGAAACAAAAAAAAAAATTTCCAAAACATTCTATAAAGAGAAACGGAGGAAGTAATTGAAAATAAGAAAGTCCCTAAACAAAACCACTTACCAAAACTATTTCTTGAAAAAGTGCGTTTTAAATCAGTACTTACGATTGGAAACGTAATTACCATTCACATAATCAGTACTCTTGTTTAATCCCTTTTTTTTGTGTGGTAATTTCTAAATAAGTATCTTCTTATTAAACTCTTCAGTTTAGAAACATAATCTAGGAAATGGAGATTTGAAAATACCGCGATTCAAACATTTTGTAAAAATAAGTTGGTCAAAATTGAAGCAATCAGACTGGTCACTTTTGAATCAGCTTAATAATTATTTTTTGTTCTTTCTGGACTACGTATTTAAAAATATGTCCTCCACGAAAATCAGACGTGTACCTGTGCAGTATCTATCTGTCAAGATAATGAGAAACTCGATTCTCAATTTTTTTAAAAATTATCAATTATTGGCTCGTGGGTCAGATCCACCATCAACATGTGAGCTATGTGCTACTTGGATCCACGACATAAAAAATGTAAACGTATAAGTTTTTTTTTTGTCGACTATTTCATTCATTAAAAGAAATGTACAAAATACATAGATGACTAATACCATTTAATTACATACCCTGAATTTGATAACCTTGCACTTTTAGCTAAAGCGTCTACCTCACTAACAAGACTACGAGGAACAACATAAAACATAGATGAAAAATTAGTGGTCATCTCCTTAATATCTTCAACATAACCATACAACTGTTGTCTCCCATCTGCTGCTTTGCCATTTAAACATCTCATTATTGCGCAATGAACGATCTTAGAGTCACCAAAGAAAGCCACATTATTATAACCATGACTCTTAACATGTAAACGTATAAGTTATTCACAAAACTGGAGATACTTTAAAAAAAAAATTTAAAACTATCTGGTGCTAAATAACATAAATATATAGTGCAATTTTTCTTTTAATTGAATTTTTATCTAAATTTTATCATTCCTAATTGGAATAATATATTAAAAAATCTGATAAATAGACTATGGAAGTGCTTGGTAGGAGTCTTCTAAGGCTTTAGAAAATATAAAAACCTTGAAAGAATGTTTTTTTTGCCAAACATAATTAAAAGTCTTTATCAATTTTAAAGTCTTAAAAGATTTTTTTTTTGTTTTTTAGTCATATTTTGCATTTTTTTTTCTAAAGCCGAGGCTTTTATCCATAATTAAAATTGAATTTTTTTTTTCTTTTCCCAAAATATTTAAAATTCTTTGTAGATTTATACATAGTTTTTTACTAAAAAAATTTGATTGATTAATTCTTATCTATTTTTATCCATTCTTTTGAGATCCATTTTCAGTATATTTAAATATATTTTTAATTTTGCTAAAGAATGATTAATTTTTCTATTGTCATTTTCATTCAAAACAAAAAATCTTCAGTCGAATACTATAATTTATATACGTATCTGACGAGACTACATGTGCTTACTTTAACATGTAATCTTGGAAAATCAATACTGAATAAAAAAAAGTGATTTAAATGGTCTTCAAAAACAATTTATTCTTAATAATATTAACAATCGTTTCATATGAATGTGATTTGTTTATTTTAGATATTTTAATCTAGGAACCGGTTGGTAATGATTAATTATATGAATAATAGAAATATTTTTATTCCTATAATTTTGTATTTTTTTGTTGATAATTATTGGGGCATTTACAAAAATGCCACAAATCAAAACACACTTTACAAGCGTGCCACCTCTGTATGTGCTTTTGCAAATCTGCCACATTTTGTCCAAAAAGGACAATTTTGACCCACTAAAAAAAGAAAACTTTTCTTTTTCCTTTTTTTTTCTCTTTCTCTTTCTCTTTCTTCTTTCTCTACGAGATCTGATTTTTCTCTTTCTCTCTTTCTCTCTTTCTCTTTCTCTTTCTCCATAACAAAAACAGATCTTTCTCTTTCTCTCAAGCTCTTGTTAATGGAAAATGGTGGTTTCGGTGTTGAAGAAAAAAACAAACATATCTAGATTTGAATCTTTCTCTGTCTCTTTCTCTCTCTCATATAGATCTAGATCCGGATTTCATAATTTTTTTTTTTGCAAATCTGGGTTTGTTTGATTTGTGTTGTAGATCTGAGTTTTTGATTCAACTTTGTTTACAAATCTAAGGTTTTTGTTCGATTTGGCTTACGTAATTGAGTTTTTGATTATTTCTGGGTGAGTTTTATTTTTGATGTTATTCTTACTAATCTAGGGTTTTGAACCTTTTTTATAAAGTTTTTTTACAGTTTTTAAAAGGCTTATAAAATTTATAAAGTTTTTTTTATAGTTTTTAAAAGGTTTATAAAATTTATAAAGTTTTTAAGGGTTTATAAAGCTTTTTAAAGGTTTTGTTAGACTGTTTAAATTTTTATAATTTTTTTAAACAGTTAATAAGAGTTTTATATATGTCTTTAAAAATTGAACAATTGAAATAATAATTTATAAGGTTTTTAAAAGGTGCATAAAGTTTTTAGAATATTTATAAGGGTTTTTTACAAGGTTTATAAAGATTTATAAGGTTTTTTACAAGGTTTATAAAGTTTTTATAAGGATTTTATAAGGATTTTATAAGGTTTTTATAAGGTTTTTATAAGAATTTTATAAGGTTTTTATAAAGTTTTTATAAGGATTATATACATCAATTTTATTTATAAGGATTTTATAAGGTTTTTATAAGGTTTTTATAAGGATTTTATAAGGATTTTATAAGGTTTTTATAAAGATTTTATAAGGTTTTTATAAGGATTTTATAAGGTTTTTTATAAGGTTTATATGGATTTTATAAAGGTTTTTTACAAGGTTTATAAAATTTTTAAAAGGTGTATAAAGTTTTTAAAAGATTTATAAGGGTTATTTCACAATGTTTATAAGGTTTTTAAAAGGTGTATAAAGTTTTTAAAATATTTATAAGGATTTTTTACAAGGTTTATAAAGTTTTTAAAAGGTTTTTATAAGGATTTTATAAAGATTTTATAAGGTTTTTATAAGGATTTTATAAGAATTTTATAAAGTTTTTATAAGGTTTTTATAAAAATTTTATAAGAATTTTATAAAGTTTTTATAAGGTTTTTATAAGGATTATATACATCAATTTTATTTATAAGGATTTAATAAAGTTTTTATAAGGTTTTTATAAGGATTTTATAAGGTTTTTTATAAGGTTTATATGGATTTTATAAAGGTTTTTTACAAGGTTTATAAAGATTTTTTACAAGGTTTAAACAATTGTTTTACAAGGTTTATAAATTGTTTAAAAATTATATAAATTGTTTTAAAAAAATTATCCATAAATAAACAAAAACTCATATCTGTAACATAATTAGAATCAATAACTTTGATTTAACACAAATCAAAAATCAAAACCCAAATTTGTAACAAAAAATGATAAAATTCGATCTGGATCTATAACTGGATGAGAGAGAGAAAGAGAGAGAGAGATTATTCTTTTTCTTCAACTTCAATCACCATTTTTGCTTAGAAAAAGAGAGAGAAATAAGAAAAAAAACAGATCTAGATCTGAGATATCTCAGATCTAAAGAGAAAGAGAGAGAGAAATTTGATTTGATTTTATCTTCTTCAACTTTATCATCACACCATTTTTGTAGAAAAAGAGAAAGAGAAGAAGAGGAAAAAAATAATATCTGTTTTCACGAGAGAGAAAGAGAAAAAGAAGAAGAAAGAGAAAAAAATTAAAGGAGGAAAGAGAAAAAAAAAGAAAAAAAATAGAAAAGGGAAAAATGACAAATTTTACTTTTGGTTTAATGAATAGTGACACGCTTGCAAACAATTTTAAAGTATGACATTTTTGTAAAGTGGCATGAGACATGTGGCATTTTGTAAAATTTCTCATAATTATTTTGGAACTGATTAGTTATGCTACTAATTTAGATATTTTCATAATTTATGTAATGATTATTTGTATCATAATTTATATTTTTTACAAAATGTTATATGTAATTATTAAAATAACAGTTACAGCTTGTACAGTTTCTACATCCAATCAGATTTTTATTAATATTTAAGTTAATCACAGCATTTACAACCAAAATTTCTGTAGCCAACAAAATTCTGAAGTTAAAGATTTGAAAGACACTTGCCAAGCATATTGTATCATGAAAGTAAGTTTGAATCACTTCTAGTTATAAAAGGAGAAGGAAAAATAATTTGAGTCATTGATAAAAAAACTAATTTCATGTTTCTAGTTTTATGTGTGTTCTGTTTGTAACGGCTCACGAAAAGGTAAATGGCCTCAATTTAATGTGCCGGCCCAAATGATTCAGACGCTAGTTTCATACTCTCTCCGTTTCAAAATATAAATTGTTTTGGAAGTTTTTTTGTTTCAAAATATAAATTGTTTTGACAATCTTAGGTACTTTTTAACTTTATTGAATATTGTGTGACCACTAGTATTTTGCAGTCTTTTGTGTGATTGGTCAAATTATTTTTATTAAATATATTAAATGATACTTTTTAATAAAAAAATAGTTTCTTAATATCCGCGCTTTTAGCTAAAACAACTTACGTTTTGAAACGGAAGGAATACTATGAATGGAGTATTCAACAATTTGGGGTTTTCTTGGTACTCAACAAAATTTTGGGTACTTTTCACAACAAATGTAACTTTTCGGATAAGTTTGGTTCGAATTGACGTTACAGAGCAACCATTAATGAATGTTAAAGAGTGGGAAGCAGAGCAATCGGTGCAATGGCAGAAAAACAAAAAAAAAACCCATTAATTGTTTTTCTTCTCACCTCCAAAGTCCCCATCTTCTTCTTCCTTAATTAATTCAAGAACACAAGCAAGAGACAGAAACACACTTGACAAAGGATTTACTTTGAGATTAACCCTTTAACCAAATGTAGCTAACCAATCGTGGGTTTGATCCAAAATTCTCGAATTCTCAGCTTAGACTCTTCTCTTGATCTCTTACAATCTCGGCGTATTGAGAACAGAACCAGAATTTATGGATGTGGAATCATTAACTGATGCTGGGTCCTTAGGGTTTGGTTTCGATGGTGGAGCTGCGAAGACTGGAATCACTGATCTGATTTGAACTGCTGGAGCTAGAGAATTAGGGTTTATGCTACAACCTCCGACGAAACTGAATCTGTCTTTGTCGGAAAATGAGATTTGGTTACTGAATCTGTTTGATGATTCATTGGTTGTTGTGGCTTTATGATCAAAAGGAAACGACTTTTTCATGATCTTCTCTGTCTCTGGCTTAACATCTTGTTGGAGATTTGTTCTTAATGGCTGGCTTTGTGTTGGAGGAAACAGAGATATGAAACTGGTTTTGTTGTCTTGTTTCTGTGTTGTTGTTGTTGATGATGATGATGAAGCTTCATTGGTCAATAGATTAACCAATCTCAATCTCTCAATCAGCAAATCTTTGTTTCTATCTTGTTGAATTGTTCTTCTTCTTCTTCTCCATTGGTTTGTCTCTCTTCTTCTACTTACTTCTTTGGGTTTAAACCTTGAGAGTACTCTTGTTACTGCTTCTTGTTCCTTCTCTTCACCATTTTCCTTTTCTCCCGTAGAATCTAAGCTTGACACTGCACACAAAACAACAAAAAGATGGATTCAATTAGAAAGAAAATAAGTGACTAGTTTTTCTTGAGGGTTTATGGAACTTGGAAAGAGAGTGTTTTGAGCACTTTGTTTCAAAGAAGACCAAGCTGCAATGGCTGCATTCTTCTCAGCTTGTTTCTTTGTCTTTGCTGATTCTCCTTTAAAACTCATACCAGCAAGTTCCACAGTACAAGAGAAAACTGGCAAGTGATAAGATCCTGATCTAACACTTGTGTACATTGGTAAATCAAGACCAGCTCTATGTGCTGTCTCTTGAAGCATGTTCTTGTAAATCCCAGTCTCATCCTTGAGAAAAAGAAAAAAAAGATGCATTTTTTTGGTTATATGATTCAGAATACATAAGAAAAGAAATTTTTTTTGACACAACTTACAAGAATCTTAGCAGTTAGAGACTTTGAAGGGAGTACTCTAGAGGAAAGGACATTAAGTGAAACTTCGGCAGCTGCATGTTCAGCTTGTCTGAGAGTAGAACAGTAAGTGGGACTTTCAAATATCTCACCATTGAAGTTCACTGAAGCTTTGAATCTTGGAGCATGATCTGGTCCTTCTCTTATACAAGTATATGATGGTAAGTTGAAACAGCTTCTCTGTGCTAGCTCTTGAAGCTGATTCTTATACATTTTTTTTTATCCACTGTATGTAAACACAAAGGAGAGGGATTAAAAAGAGAGTTTATGCAGAGGTTTTGGAGGTCTTTATTACTCACATGGTGAGGTTTTAAATAAAAGAGGAGAAGAGGATGCTAAATCAGTAATAGTGACATTTCAATTGAAGTATGGTTCTGTCTTTTTATATTATTTATAACATGTGCAACACTTGTTGAACAATACTGTTGACTCTCTTTATTGTCTTTGTCTATTTATGGTGTTTTTGACTGGACAGTAACCTTCATCCTCAGTTAGAAACAGTTTTTTTAATCAAATAATCAATCAATGTTTATGAAAAGTGATTCAAGTCTAGTAGTGTAAGGCTATAAATGTTTCGAAAAGAAGAAGAAGAAGAAGAAGAAGAAGAAGAAGAAGACTAGTTTGGTCTTCTGGTCCACATGTCTGAAAAATTGAGTTTCAGGATCTTTGATTATTTTGACAGTGTAATAAAAACGTCTGTATTCATTTTGTTTTCTTAACTGTAGAAAACTGAAACCAGTGATAAACATTAAAACACAAATGATTTAAGAGTTAACTGTCTAAACACAACTAGAACAAGTAAAAACAGTAGTAAACTTCTGAAAAATCACACCAATTTTCACAAGTTTTCTCCTTAGGTTTGTTTCTAAGTTCTTCTTGCTGCTAAGGCCATGACTTCTGGTGACATTTCCCAGCTTGAGGGCCTCGGGTTAATGTTTGGCCTATCGATTTGTTCACCATCGTCCATTGCGATCCTAATATCTGATGATAACTCGTCTAACTCATTGTCCTTAACATGAAACCGTTCATTGTTATTACCATTTTTGTCATCACCATGTTCAGCCATTGCCCACACACCTTTCCTCCCAATTTCAATCTCATCATTTGCTCTTCCCATGTTTGGACTCATAAAACCACCAACAACTGATCTTGATGGCATTGGAGTTTCCCTCGGTAACATAGCTCTGAAATTGTTCTTCGAAGGAGGTATCGCGGAAAAAAATATTTCTTTGAAGTTATCAACCACTCCTTTGTTATGTGGGTTGCTACGCCAGTCATAACTGTATCTGAAATTCTCATATGTAGTCTACAGAAACAAAAGAAGATCAAAACGATTAAACATGCATAGCGGATTTTTGCAGAAAGAGGCAAATGATTAGTTACCTGATTTGTGCTGATGAGATAGAGATGGAAAGTTGTTAAGCCTCCAACAAAAAACATCGATATGGATGTGTAAATTATCAGAGCAATAGAAGCAGGAGTTTTGAGCATTGCTCTCCAGATGCTTATGTCTTCAGAGTTTTTGATCTTTGTTATATAGACCCAGCAAAAGGCGCACACATATACGCAGAGAAGAGTCGTGGAGAAGACAAACATGAAGAAGAATCGATAATTCCTCTGCAAAATCCCCAAAGAAACATTAGAGGAAGTTATAGACTGATGCAGAAACCAAAGTAGAAGGAAACTGAAAAACCGAGAAACTTACTCGGGCAATACATTGACCAACCCAAGGACAGTGATGATCAAACCTTTCAACACAGTTGTTGCAAATCGAACAATGTGAGCAGCGAGGAGGTCTATAGAGCATGCAAGTATCACAGTACTTAACCTTAAATATCTTTCCATTAACTTCTACTTCCTTTAGACGAGGCAATCTCGGAGTTTGGCTTGTCCCTGAATCCGCATTGCCATCAAGAACTTCTGGCTCTGGAGGATGCAAATTTCTTGGGATAATCCCTGGATCTCTTGCGGATGTAAGCATCAGAAGAATCAAATCCTGAGGAAAGCATCAAATGTTAATGAATGGCTAGTCACATAACATTTACAACGCAAACGAACACGTTGGTACTCACATAAATGGTGAAGACAACAGCAACAGGGACAATTGATACTCCCCAACTATCAGAGAAGTCCTCCATTAGTTTACTAGCGACGAAGATGCAGAAGATTGCAACAGGAACCACAATGAGACCTATGGTTAGACCAAGTGATCTTGCGTCTGGTCCGAATATAAACCTTCCTTGAAGACAGAATATCTACAAAAATGGAACAAACAAAAAGAAGAGTATTGTTGGAAGAAATGTTAACACTTCATTAAGAGGGCTTTGAGGCTCAAAATGTTTCATTCTAAACTAAAAACAATCTTTATATACACACACAGTATCCATTTTATAAACGTTGTAAGAAGAATCAATCCAAGTTCACTCCTTGAGCTAATTCACCTGGAGAAACCCTAAGTTCTTGGTTAAAGCTAAGATTTTTATTCACAGGGTTAGTCACATGAAACTGAAAGCTTGTAACACAAACCCTAAGTTCCAATTTTGAGACCAACAATACAAGAATCTAGCTCAAGAATGAACACCCAGAAGCAAGAAATGAAGAAAAAACTCAGAGCTTGAACATGAACTCACATTGCTTCCTTTCCATGTCTGATAAACCCGCAAATCACAATCGGATCCAATTACGGATCTTTGAGGAGGCGTCACTACATACATCTCTCTCTCTATAGAAACCCCTTTCTCTCTCTCTCTCTCTCTAAACTCGTTTCCTTCAAAAGTAAGCAAAGGGGAAAACACTAAAACAAAGAAGAGATAAGGAAAGAAAAAGAGAAAGTTTCAGTGTCCGTTCTTTAGATTCCGGGAAGTCTCCGACATGAGCAAGTAGTCAGAGAAAGAAGAAAAGAAGGGTTTTTCATCTTTGTTGGATTTGGGTCTTCTAAATTTCAATGGTGGCTTCTTCTTCAACTCCCTTCTCCACTTTACTTTCTCTATTTTTTTCTTTTTTTTCTTCTCAATAAATAAATAAATATTTTAAAAATCGACTGTTAGCTTACTATCAGTCTGTCACCGTCGCTTTAGACCTTTTTTCAAAACAAATTCAGCTGACGTGGCATTATCTTTTGGTTATTCGACCTTGTCATTCGAAAATAAATTCAATAACGGAAAAATGTAGTAACATTTAATTTCTTTTACGGAGAATAATAATGTATAACATTTACAAAAAAAAAATTTGGTGTCTATATTTAAGTTCACAAGATTGGCATATTTGGTGTTTAGTAAAGATGAAATTTAGAATGTAGTTTTAGGTTATTTGATAGTAAATTCTCAATTGTTTCAAAAAGAAGTATTTCGTGTGATACATTATGTCAACAATGTGGAACGGAAGAAAACAAAATAATTATGCGATTTTTGAATGTTTTTAAGTTCTGCAAGTTTGGATCTCATCACCAGTCCCGTCGAAACTATGAATGTATTCCATTTGAATCGATGTACACCAACTTGAATTTCTTATTCTCGTATAAATCCGAAAATGATTACGAAATATTTTATGGATTATGTGGTATATATGAAAAACGCGGAATTAAAAAATATTTCAAAGTATTCAACCGGAACTACCATATATTTGAGCGTAAATCCGTTTTTCTTTCTTTTTTTTTTGATAAAAAATCCGTTTTTCTCTAATTCGATTCTCACTATTGCGTGTAAATAAAATCAAAATTTAGATTTTGACCTAGTTGTTTATCAGGAGGGCTAGCTTTTTTGGCTACATATTTGCAAAACAAGTTCAAATAATATCCTTCCAATCCAAAATCATCTAGGGTTTATACAAAAAAACAAAATTAAGCTTAATGGGCCTTCTCTAAACAAGCCCAGTGTTTCCAACGGATGCATTAAATAGTGTCTTAGATAGTTTTGATGAGATTTTGTGGGTTTTGCTTTAAGCCCTTAATGAACAGATCATATCATTATCATGAGATTTTCTTTGTTTCTGAGATGATCTTGTATGGTTTTGAATACCTTAAACCTAAAAATCTCTACTAGAATGCAACCAAAAACCGAGAAAATATCATAGTTTTGGCTTCTTGTATTGATATCTGTAGACTCATTTCTACTGACCACTTTCTTGGTGTTTATGATAAATTGATAATGGCTTACTAGTGGTCCATACATATACACACACAAGTGGCTTTACCTTCTCCCTTCTCTTTTCCACATTTAGCCAATTTATATTTCAGAATCATATGCAAAAACCCTTAAAACAGAAAGCTTGAGATCTCAATAAATGTATAAACCTAACCAACCTCTCTCTCTCTCTCTCACACACACACACATTCATTTATAACCTTTACTCAAGAATCCCCTCTCTTTGCCCATCTCTTTGTCCACAAGAATCTTGAGTTTTCTTGTATATAAAAGAAGACAATCTTGAAGCTTTGTTTCAATGGAGTTTGTCTCTCTTCTTGTCTAATCTTTGTTTGTTCTTTTGTCTTTAACCTCTTTGGACCCATTCTTTGTCTGTTTCTTCTATCAACCACATAAACAAAAAAGAAAACCTCATCTCTAAAACAAGTGTTTATCCAAAAAAGAAAAAAAATCTCTGAAAACATGAAGCAGAAACTGATAATGCTTATGTTACTTCTCCAACTTGTGTTCTTAAACTCTCTTTCTCTCACACATTCTTCACCCAAACCAAATGCAACCATCACTGTAATGGGTCTTGTTTATTGCGATGTCTGCTCCAACAACAGTTTCTCCAAACACAGCTACTTCATTCCCGGTAAAGAATCTAACCAAAAAAATTCTCAAACTTGTTAGATCCAAGTTGAAATGTCTCTCACTTTTGTTTTAACAGGTGTGGAAGTTAGAATAATCTGTAGATTCAATGCCGCTTCGTCGAGAACTAGAGAGATGATAACTTTCTCCGCGAATCGAACCACGAACGAGCTTGGAATGTACAAGCTAGACATAACGTCTTTGGAAGGGGTTAGTTGCGCCGCGGAAGCAGAAAAAGATTCTCTAATGGCTTTTTGTCAAGCAAGCTTGATCGGTAGCTCCTCCGACTCTTGCAACGTTCCTGGATACAAAACTACAACGGATCAGGTCGTTTTTAAGTCCAAGAGATCTAATCTCTGTGTTTATGGATTTACAGCTTTGAATTTCAAACCGTTAAAGAAGAATCTTGACTTGTGTGGCAAGCAATAGTAAAAAATCTAGTCACTGTTTGTTAAAATTACTCTGTTCTGTCTTCTTGTTCTCTGTTCCGTGCCTTTAGAATTTTGTTTAGTTTGTTCTAAAAGAAAACCTCAACATTTCAGAAACAAATCAAGTAATATTATTAAAATATTACAATATAGTTGAAATAATATAAATTTATGGTTGAAACTTGATGCAAGATACAGACAAGTTTAAGATAATAATTCAGAAGAAACCAAATTAAAAACAAAAAAAAAAGGAAAGCAAGAAAAACAGAGTAAAACGAATAGTTTTTTTTGACAATAATTGCCATATATTTGTTATTTTTTTTTATATCTGTAGAAACTGTTCTTGAAACACATCCATGGCTGAAGCAGGAAGTCCAAGAAGCACATTGATGCTTCTTCTCTGTTCTCCATGAGACAAGAACAGAGTTACTTCTTTCTCAGGCAAAGCTACTGGACCGGACAAAACCGGTTCTCCCCAACCGAAATCTGTCGTGTGGAAACCCAATCTCGACCATGTAGTGATCAGAAGAGTCGAAGAAAGAGAAGGTCTTGCTCTAGTTACTTCAAAGTAATCTATCGCAGATCTCATGTATCCATCAGTGACCATCTTAATCGCTTCTCTGACTAATCCAACAGCGAAACTCAACGGTTTTTCGATAAGTTCTCCAGCTTCGCAGATCGAGTTTGTGAGAACAATTCCATTTCCAAAATACCCATTTGGCAATGGAGGATCAAACTTGGCTCTACCATCAACCGCGAAGAGAAGCTTCGTTTTCTGATCGCTTAACATCTTCAATGACTTGGTTCTTGCTCTCCAGACAAAAGCAGATAAAGCCTGGAACGTTGTACAGGAGTTACCGAGGAGTGATTCACTGTTCTCTGTTGCTTGCAGCTTAAGTTTCTTGATTTTTTCCGGGTCAAAGCAGAAGGATCTATAGAGAGTTGGCTCTTTGGTGTAAAGAGAGTTGATGTTGGATTTGTCTTCGATCTCTTCAAATTCTTGGTGAAGATTCTCAATCTTTGGAGGGTTTCGAGCACCGAGAATGGTTCTGTCTGAGAATGGAGGAGTTGTTAATGGTAAGCCTCTAGCGACTTGACCCCATGAGTTAACAAACTCCATAGCTCCAATACCATCAAACATACAATGATTCATACAGAGTCCAAGAACAAATCCTCCACATTTGAATTTAGTCACCTATATACATAAAACCCTAAACAAATTAGATCTTAACTTAAAACCCTAGAGAAACAAAACAAGATTGCTTGAGGAGGAAGAAAAGTAAACCTGAGCAGTAACAGGAGGGATTTCAAGAATGTTCTTGGCGTCTACAACATCGTAGACAAGTTTCCCTAGAGTTTCAGGGTCAGATTTAGTGATGTCACCAGTCTCATCCATTTTACAGTTTGCTTCTGCTTCCACAAACACAACTCCTTCTCCAGTACAATCCACTGTTAGTTTACCTGAATTCACACACCATTAAAGAGCATTAAATTGATGTTATTGTCTGAGTTTAAACAAGATAGAGACCGAAGCAATCAATTATACCTTCAGGACTAATGGTGAGGCGTCCAGCAAGAGGATAGTAATGAACAAGAACTTGACTCAGAGCCTTCTTGATCACTTCAACTGCTTCCTCGTTCCCTTTCTCCTCTGATTTGAAACAGTAGACTGTACGAACAATCACGGCGATGTTCTGATCAAGATTCGATAAGAAGTAAAGACCCTTTCGTGTCTCGGATTCGGGTTTGACCAAAGCTGGTTCCTTTTGAATAACCTCAAGATGAAAGTTTGATCCTTTGATGTTGTTGTTGTCCATTGATGCAGAGACTGTTACTTCCTTGTTGTTGTTCTCAGCAACCTGATGAAGAAGAGTTAGCATATGAATGTTTAAATTTTTTTGGTGAAACAAAATAAGAGAACATGATTAAAGAACAATAACACAAACCATTTTGATCAAAATGGAGAAAGCAGAAAAATGAGTTTTGTGAAAAAATGCAACTTTTTTGGGTTTTAGTAATGGTGAATATTGTTATGAAGTCGAGTTTGATTCTCATGAGATATATATGGAGAAATCAATGAGGATTGAGGTGGGATCCACAAGCTCATAAAAATCTTTGTCTTCTTTAGAGAAATAGTGAGAATTATGTGAAAGAGAATACTTGGACGGTCTTGATTGAAAGATGGGTTCTTTTTTTATTATTCATTAAAAAAAAGAGTAATATTTATTGAGTTTGTATCTCATTTTTCTATATATGAATTTTAACGTGTGTGAATAAAAAAAAAAAAAAAGAATTTTAACGTATTTCATTTTGTTAAGGTTAGGTGACTGAATAAATGACCTAACACAACAAACACTAATGTGTTCTTGGTAGTTGAGAGTAGGCCTCCAATATTTGGATGACTTCTTAGCTTTTTTCCCTTTGTCATTTTTCTTACTCTTTACGGTGTTTCTATATTTCATGTCAAGTTAAAAAAAAGAAGCAATAATAAGATGATATCATGCATATTCTATTTCTGTACGAAAACTTCAACCACAATACATAATTACACATTTAAAAGAATACATTGTGTTTGGTTAAGAAAACGTAACACCAAAATTTTATTAGAATTTTTTTCAATGGAAATATATTAATTGATGCCAAATAACGGTTCTTAGATAAATTGAGCACTTGACGAAGTGCGAAAATTGATCAGCCTAGAATCATATACCACGAAATTCAAATACTCAAAACAACTGGAGTATATTATTTTTTGTAATCAAGGTCTGATTCGGGTATCAAGACCCGATTAACGAGTTTGAGTGATTGTAGTTGTCGAAGAGCATTCTTATTAAGATATTAAATTAATGAGTTTAAAAGGTGATACTATTTCGACTAATCAACAAAACTCTAAAAAAATTATGAAAGAAAACCAAATCCCCAAAAAGATGAATTTACACCATTTCCCTAAATGTTTAATCACCAAGTCAGTACTGCTTGGTAAACAACTATAATTGTTAGAATTGTAGAAAACCCATTAATATCCAAACATAAGAATGGTTTATATAAAAAGTAGGATCGTTTATAAGGAAAATCTAAAAATTAAATGCCATGAACTACTATTAGACTTCTTCTTTGTTTTTAATTAGTATGCCACTATTTACATCTAAAATGTCATAGAATTCTAGAAAGCATGTCAAATATAGAAGTTTCCACATGTATTATCTTAGTGTTATTTTGATGACTTTTTCGGTTTAAAAAGAGAGAGAATAAATAAATTTGCCGTTGTAATATATAATTATAAGTTGTTCGAATTATATAGTTTTCTTCCTTGTCTTTCTCTTTTTGGCTTGAGAAGGTTTAGGTTACCGAATCAATCAAGAACGAAGGACCAAGAGATAACATCTCTCCCACCGCCAAGTAAATATTTGTCTCTCTTTCGTTTCTATGTTCATATTAAATCGAAGTCAACGTCTTTGTTGACCAATCTTCTTAACGTTTAATATTTTTGACCATTTTAATCTAAAACCCTGAATAAACAACACATTTAACCCAAAACCTCAAATTAACAGTATAATTCTGTTTTGTGTCCGTTTTAGAATTAACATATATCCGATATTTTGTATCTGTTAAAGTTTGGATATTTAATTGAAAACATGTTAGTATCCGCGTTACGCGTGAATTTTTGTTTGTATACCATTTTTTTTGTTAAGAGTCTATATGCTTTTTGTTATCTTGTTAACAGTCTATATGCTTTTTTGTTATCTTATTTTGAAAATTAGTTAACACTAAATGTTTTATGGTATATTTTTGTGATTCGTCTGTGAAAATGTACTTCTATAGTGTTGTAAGTTGCTTTTCTAAACCCTGAGTTTTGTGACCAAAAAAAAAAAAAAACCCGAGTTCAAGCTTTTTTGGGAAAGGTGTAGATTTACTAATAGGTGTTCTCACAGAATTACAAATCACACAATTATGAACTTGTAAAATATAACACACCACAAAATTTATTACACACTTAAACAATCACTCAAACATGTACCGAACTTCCATACAAACCATTTGCTACATTAATGATGTGATCTAACAAATGAGTCAGTTTTACCAGAAAGAGTGTCTTTTATAGCTTTCAAATATTCTTCCATTTCATCACATAGATTGTGAGGATCCGGTATGATAGTTGGATCAACCGCGATTGAAATAATCATCTTCTCCGTGTAACTTATGAAATGTATCGACAATGCCTATACAAAACATAATATAAATATATATATATGATTATATGAGATGAAAAAGTCGAAATGAGCTTTTCATGATTACTCTTACAAACTTATTATTTCAGTTATTCAACACAAAAAAAAACCTACTTGTGAGTGTCCGGGTCCATAGCTGCTTAGAGCGATGTAAGTGATCTGATTGCCGTGTAGACTTACTTCTTCCACGGGGCCAACGATGTTTGAGAAGGATGTCGTTGTGTTCGACACTGATCGTTTGAGCAATAATGCTCCTATCTACAATAATATAAGTGTCATATAATGTCCTCACGGTGAAGTTTTGAGTTAACTTATCTCAATATATACCTTAGGTCCGAAAATATTGAAGATGAATTCGTTATTTGAGGAAACCAGAGCAGGCATAAAAGAGTGCTTCTTTCGATCCATTATAGATTTAGTCTTTGATAGATTAACCAATGGATCGGTTTCTAAACTAATGGAGAGCGAAAACTGAACGAAGCCATTGTACCTTAGGTCCGAAAATATTGAAGATGAATTCATTATTTGAGTAAACCAGAGCAGGCATAAGAGAGTGCTTCTTTCAATCCATTATAGATTTAGTCTTTGATAGATTAACCAATGGATCGGTTTTTAAACTAATGGAGAGCGGAAACCATTGTAGTTTCCCCATCTACATTTCGAACCCTTGGCCAACATATTCGCCACGGGCTTCATGCAATTATTTTACTAAGGTTAAAGTTTAACTAAAGTCTTCAAAATAGAGGTTTAATTTAAGGTGTGCATATCTAACCTGGATTCCAATCTCTTGCCTTAAATTTATTTTAACACATGCTCAAAGTCGTATTCTACCTGGAAGATTGTTCATATCCGATGTTGATGTTCCTCCCTCAACATCTGTGTTGCCTTATTTGTCAAGAAAAAAAAACATAGACATACACACACATCAAAACTACTAAATATAATTTCGATGCACTATATATATATGATCTGATTGGTAATACAAGGCGGTATAAATAGCTGTACAAGATAATAGTATAATTAGGAACACTACGATATAGATAAGAGATGAATGAACAATAAAAATAGTTGTAACACCTCTTGTAAAGCTATCTATTGAACATCTCACTGATTGGTTATACAAGAGGTGTGGTAACCATTACCAATCAAAACCATAACATATAGTTTCAATAAAAAAATTTTATAACTGGATAGAGGGTTACTACATCGTCCGTTTAGATAGCGCGAAAGAGCGGCTTGTGTTACTCCCAATAGTACATCATTGATAGTCTAGTCACACACACAAGATGAAGGAAAAATAGAAACTCACAATTTTATTAGGGAGCTTAAGGAAAAAAAATCATCTATAGTTGGATAAATCGTAACTCTTTTTTTATAAGTCTAATATCATCCAATGAGACAATTCGATGATAAAATCTCATTGGATTATGCACAATACAGTCACGGAGATACAGTCACGGAGATTTGCACAAGATCTACAATGGTATTTCAAATCAATCTCATGGCATAATAAATGGCGAATACATCGACCTTAACAACCGGCCTTTGTTTCTAAGGTGGTGTGGCGAAAACTGTTCACGCCTTTTTATGGCAGGAATAATAGGAAATGCCTCGGGATCTGATGCTTTTCGGGTACACGCCACCAAGAGAGACATCAAAGAGATACCATCAGCCAAAAGAATGGTGACATCTCATTACACCGACCGCTTCTGCATCAGATGTCTTCACATTGAGTATATGAATGTCCCACAATGGTCTCGATCTATCCAGAGGAATCATTGTTAGTCGCTAGACATAATCATTGACGAAGCTTTCTCCATCCTCTTTGATCTCTTGTTGGTCTATGTCTGGTGCATATACATGATCTTCTACGTTGAGTTTGTTCTTTATCCATCTTGTTCCATCATCTGACTTGAAGACCAAAACACAATGTTAAATCCCAAGTAGAACTTGTACATGTGTTTATGTGTGTGGAAATTGTACATGTGTTTGTGTGTGAAATCTGTAACTAATCACTTTAATAATTAAAAGTTCTTTATTTTAATCTAACGCCAATATTCGATCGCGTACATTAATGCATGTAGTGCGCATATAGTAAAAATAGTTTCTCTAATTATTGTCTTAATGACAATATTTTAACAGGTGTGTTCCGGTGACTTGACTTTGATTTAAGATTTGTGTTTGTATTGTGTATGAGTATGACATTGTGCATATACAGGCTAATTCAGACAAATCTCTTTTAAATATTGCTTTGTGAATTGTGATCCGGTCTTTATTCTTCAAGATTAGTTCTTTAATCGCATTCGAGTTTTAGGCTTATATTGACACAACTACAAAAAAAAACATCACACTGTTTAATTGTTCTCGTGGAAGAACGCTCGTCGTTTTTTTCCATACAAAAACGTAGAGTAGTCCAAATTCCATTAGCAAAGACAGTAAAGCCATATGAATGGCATTAGCTCTTATGATCAAAATAATCGAAAACAAGATGAAGCATTCCCAGTAACTTAAAATCTCTTGCAACATTTGTCCCAAATTCAAAAATTTACCTCTGTGCAACAACAATCAATCAACAAAGTGCTTGATTATGCAGAGAAGCCTTAATTTAATGCAGTTTAAAGAGCAAACCTTACTTAGTAAGTCCATAAGTTAATTAGTACATCAAAAAGCCATTGATTAAAGAGAGGTTAAGCAAAATAAGCACATCGTGCCACAAAATGCATCTCCAAAAGCTATAAGCTTGAGATTTCACCAAAACCATAGATCACATTGTCACTAAATATATATATGCAAAATCTAACTAAAGAAGCCACTAAAGGATTAAGCTTTAAGACCCATTTTTCTCTGCAATCTCTTGCTGATGAATCTCTGGAGATAACCCTAATTCAAGTCCAGGGATCTCTGAAACACCATTAAGATCAAACCCAAGAAACCCAACTCCACAGTTCAAATCAAACCCAGTTTCATTTGGACAAAACCCATTTGAAATATGAGACCTTGAAGCTACTCTTAGGTTCAAATCGACGGTGATCGGAGGAGGTTGCGAAATGGAATCGGTGGGTTTGATTCCTTTTCCGGTGGCGGAGAGAATCGAGGGCTCAGCATGGTGAAGCAACCATTGAAGAGTCTCACCATCAGATTTATGACCTAATTCTCTAGTCAATTGAAAAAGCCTAGCTGCACAAACTGGAGATAACCTAACTCTTCGACCTCTTCCTTCGACTTTTAGGTGACGATCTTTGTTCGGTTTCTTCCTCTTCTCACCAAGATTCTGAATCTCAATCTTCTCTTCTTTTTCCTTCGTCTTCCTCTTCTTCTTACCTTCAACAGTGTCCAAACCCTTAACCTCGTTGTTGTTCTGATTTTGTGGGGAAGGGTTTAAGAAATTTGGTACTTTTGGTTGATTTTGGTTCTTGGGATCCATGACAAGGTCACGCTTGTGGGGACTTTTCGAGTCGAGAGAGTAAAAATTTACCAAACTTTTTTCTTTTTCTTTTTCTTTCTCTTCTACCCTCACGCACAGATTCATCAACAATGTGATCTAGGGGTAAATGTAACAAGTTTTTATTGTTATTACTCGATGTTGTAGAATTTTTATTTATTTATTTCATAATAGATGGTATTCATCTAAAATTAATTATGTTTTTGTTATTTTTTATTTTTTAAATTCTGCAGAATTATTTTTTAATTGGTTTAATTGTTTTGAAGTTGATGATAAAACATGTTTTATTTTAAAAAAAACAAATAAACAAATAATTTTTTAATCTATGTACAGAAAAAATATATAATTTTCCTCAAATCAGTAATGTAAAGACGGATAACTTACCTCGTAGCCTTTGAAAATATCTGTATGATATCTATTATGTAAATAATTTTTTTTCCCACGATATGGATTTCTAAACCATTCTAATTAATTGTTGACAAAAAAGGAAATTATATATTGTATTTTTTTTCAATTAATTTAAAAATTCTACAATAACCTCATAACATTTTTGTTTTCCTAAAATAGATGTAAACTCATGCTAATTTTCCCAACAATTCGCAATGTCCTGATCGAAAACGGTAAATGATTTTGTTTCTTTGATGGTAAATTTCTTACATTTGATTTTTTTTCTTTCAAATAGTTTATAATTTTTTTTGATAATTCACAACAATTTTTTATTATAACCGAAACAGATACAAACTCAAACTAATATAATTGACAATATCATAATAGAAAATGGGTAAAAAAGTATTTGATGATAAATTTTTCTTAGTGTTGGTCTTTTTCCAAATAATTTATAAATTATTCTACCATAACTCACAACATTTTTATGGAAAATGGTATAAAATTTTAACATCAAATATTTGTTTCTATTTTTGTTATTTTTTAACATCTTTACTTTTATTAATTTGAAGCCAAATCTGCAAACACATGAAAATTTATCTACAATACAATGGGATATTATGAATTTCTTTTGCTATTTTTTTATTCTCTATGCGTTCAAAGAGCTAACATGTATGTTAGTGAAAGTCTTCTATGGATGGAAAGAGAACAGTTTATTTGTGTTTGAGGTCTGCAAAAATACATTTACAAAACAAAGACTATTTTTTCTATTGGAAATTTAAGTTTTAAGAAAGGGATATTAGCATATATAACACACAAAAAAAAAATATAATCTAAAAACTAACCAGTTTTCACCTTTTTCTCTCTCTATCTCTTCCTATCTATCTCTACCTAATTTTGTTAGTTTTTATGTTATAATTTTTTTTGTTTTGTGTTATTCCACAAATTCACCCTTTAAGAAAACAATATTTCTCATGTAAATGCGTAAATTGCATTTGAAACAATCAAGACCTTAAAACAAAACAGCTCCAAACTACTTTAAACTCTGCCATAAAAATTACAAATCATGAAAACTGAAAATGAAAGAGAAAATATCAGAAACGAAAATATTACTGAATTGATACGAAAAGTTTTCCTGCCAAAACCGCTAAGCATCATCCTTTGGGCTTAGCTACTTCGTGAGTTGGGCTCTTCACGTAAGCCCACATTATGCTCCTTCACTAAAGCCCACGACAATTATAATCTCAGATCGGATTAGGGTTTTAGGGTTCTCAATCACATCGCCTGATCCGACAAATTTTGATCGAACGTCACGGCGAATTGTGTGCTTTAGTTTCGTCGGAATCTGAGATGGCTGAGGAGAAGATTGATGTTAGGGTTGATACCATAGTTGCAGAGCACAGTTCTATGAAGAAGGAGAAGAAGAAGAAGAAGAAGAAAAAGAAAAACCGCGAAAGTAAGGATGGAGAGAAATTGGGTGATGATTCTGTGGTCAAGAAGAAATCGAAGAAAAAAGGGGTTGATTCTGAAGCTAGAGATTGTGTGAAGGAATCGGAGAAGACAAGTAACGAGTTAATGGTTGATTCTGAAGCTAAGGATGGTGTGAAGAAATCGAAGAAGAAAAGCAAGGAGATAAGGTCTGATCCTGAGGTTGAGGATTGTGTTCAGAAATCGAAGCTAAGGGTTGATTCTGAAGCTGATGATGTTTATGGTAAGAAGAAAACGGTAAAGAGAAAGCTTGATGATACTGATTTGGGAGCTGAAGAAAACACAGACAAGTCCAACAAGAAGATTAAGAAGAAACGCAAGAAGATGAAACCAAGTGTTGTGGATCCTGAGGTTGAAGGAAACAATGAGGACTCCTCGACAAAAGATGCAATCAGTGAAAAGGAGAAGCAAAATGTTGATTCAGAAATTGTAGAAGACGACTTGAATTCTGTGAAAGATGCGAAAAAGAAGGAGAAGAAGCTGAGTGAAGATGCAGAGGCTGTAGAAAACACCAATGACGGTACGAAAGATGCTAAGAAGAAGCGCAAGAAGATGAAACCAAGTGGGGATCCTGAGGTTGAAGAATGCAACAAGGACTCCTCAACGACCGATGCAATCAATGAAAAGAAGCAAAATGTGGATTCAGAAGTTGTAGAAGACGACTTGAACTCTGTGAAAGATGCGAAAAAGAAAAGAAGTAAGAAGAAGAAGCTGAGTGAAAATGCAGAAGCTGAAGAAACCAACAATGACACAACTAAAGATGCAATCAAGGAAAAGAAGCAAAATGTGGATTCAGAAGTTGTTGAAAATGCGAAAGATGCGAAAAAGAAAAAAAGGAAGAAGAAGGAGAAGCTGAGTGAGGATGCAGACACTGTAGAAAACAACAATGACGGTACGAAAGATGCAAAGAAGAAAAGGAAGAAGAAGGAAAAGTATAGTAAGAGTGATGAAGATGTGACCACACCTTCAAGTAAAAGCACAAAAAAGGTGAAATTTTCTGATCAAGTTGAAGTTTTTCCTAGTGAGGATGAAGATAGTGAAGATGATGAAAAAGAAGTTGAGCTTTTTAGGGGTAAGCGGTTCACAAAGGAAGAAGATGCTTTAGTAAAGCAAGCTGTGTTAGATTACATTGATAACCATGCTTTAGGAGATGAAGGGTTAGACATGGTTATGAACTGCAAGAAATACCCAGAAATCAAAGGTTGCTGGAAAGAAATAGAGTCTGCTTTACCTTGGAGGGCAAGACATAGTGTGTACTACCGTGCACATAATCTATTCGAAGAAGGATCCAAGGGGATATGGACTAAAGAAGATTTGGAGCTCCTTAGACAGTTTCATACGAAACACGGGAATGACTGGAAGACAATTGCGGATGCGATGGGTAAACACAGGGTCCATGTGAAAGACGCTTGGAGGAGAATCAGACTGAATACGAATAAAGGACATTGGTCTAGGGAGGAGTACCAAAATCTCTTTGATCTTGTGAACACCGACCTTAGGATGAAAGCATTCAATGAGAAGCACTCAAAACATGGGATGCTCCGAGATAACATCCCTTGGATGGCGATAAGCGACAAACTTGGAACACGGGGTCACGTGCATTGCTGCGAGAAATGGTATAATCAGCTGACATCACCAATGGTGGCAAAGGGAATATGGGCTAACGTAGATGACTATAGGCTCTTGGACGAGCTTACGAACCTGGATGCTGCTTGTATCGATGATGTGGATTGGGATAATCTGTTGGAGAATCGAGATGGAGATGCTTGTAGAAAGCGATGGAACCAGATGGTGCTTCATATCGGTTCACAGGGATCCAAAACATTTGCAGAGCAAGTCGAGATTTTATCTCAAAGGTATTGCCCTGAATTAGCTGAGGACAGAGAGAATTTTGACAACAGACCTTTTGATCCTGAAGATTAAGTTTAGAATTGTATATGAAGATGTTTATGTTTTTACTTTAATTTTATGTTATGTTAGTGAACTTTAAAACTATAAGAGTTTGCATTTAGACTTTTGCCATAATGAATAAATTTCAACATAATAAAAGTGTCTAGGATGGTCCTAAGTACATACATATAAGTGGACTGATTCGTAAGGTTGAAAGAATGACGGACGGGATTGTTCAGATTCTGTCGCCACAGATCATTCTTGAAGCTATTGCACCTGAGTAATCATCATCTGCGTCTAAATCACAGTTCCAACAAACATGTCGATACCGAAGTAAGATTCGTAGAATGCACGAGCAATAGCCATTGGGAGTGGTATGAAACATTGAGATCTTAGATGATGTGGAGTCTCTGATAAGATTGATCTCCAGAGCAGCAACGAAGAATCCACAACAAAGAGCCAAACAGTGCTTAGGCAGTTATTAATGACCATTTGAAGCAACTCCAAACTTAAGCTAAGACTCAGATACTTGGCAAGACAATTACTTGGATTCTGAAGTGAATAGTATTGGAGATAAACGTTTAATGAAATTGAAACTCAAGTTATCGTCTCTGACAATTATCCTGCAAGGGTCGGCTCCCGTGTTATTGCGGAAAACCGCTAATCAGTAGAAGCTGACCAACTGAATGCAGAGAACATTAACGAACAAAGGCAGCAAAACAGAGCGAGCAAAGATGTTTCGCTTGTTGAAATGGCAAATGAAGATGAGTAGTTTTAAGTAGGAGATAGAGCCAATCAATGGTTCCACCAATGTGAACTTAGATATTGTAATGAATTCATCTTTCCCAAAAAGGCAAAGAGGTTACATAGTCACACTTATGATAAAACCAAACCGAAACAGGCGCATTAAGCAAAATACCATGTTCAATATATATTACAAACAATGGTAAAAGACTCTTAACAAAGTTTGAAGACCATCTTCAGGAGTAGTGGTTCTCAGCGAGCTTCGTATTGAACAACTGCAATAGAATAGACAACCATATATAATTAGCCGGACACAAGTTCACCACAATCTATATTTTGTACAAGAAAAACAAACAGATTAACAATCCTAATACAAAAAGGAGTAGACCAGAATGTAGGTACATACTCCAGATAAATTCGAATACCCGATCCCTCTATAACATTTGAAATTTGTGAGATACATTCGACATCGTGCAACCATCACAAGACCAAAGAAAGCTAAAAACAACATTACTAGTACACAAAACCGAATCTCTAAGGAGGATTAGTCCTGAATGAGATAAACTCACCTCTACGGGTACGCTTCTTGTAGAGAATACGGTAACCACACTCTCTGCATTGAATCACATCCCCAGACTTCAAAGTGTTCTCTTGTCCACAATCTGATCAACCAAATGATTGACAAAATCAGCTAAAGTAAACGACCCATAAACCAAACTGAAACCTTTTACTTACAAAATATCAAATGATTCAGATTGATTTATGCCTCCGCGAGATATGAATATTTTCTAAGAGATTAGGTTCAAGAACGAAGAGAGAAACCACAATATTTATCTCTCTTCTGGTTTTTATTAATAAAGACAAGAAATTTATCATCTAAATTAAGAAAGCTAATATCTTTTACACAAGATTAAGTTTCAAAACGAAATCCCATGTTCGAAGAAGATGGTCGAGCTTTACCTCCGCAGACGTAGGTAACTGGTTCGGGCAATGGATCCATGATTATCGAAATTCAACAAAAGAAACAGAATTCAGTCAACAGAATCTTAGGGGTTACGCAGAATTAGGGCTTTTGAAGAAGATGGAGGAAGTTTTTTTCTGTAATTTTATTTTTACACTAACGAGGAAGTAGAGATATCTATAATGGCGTTCAGGCTTATTAACAAAACTAATTTAACAATGGGCTTACACAAGAAGCCAATATAAACTTGGGTCGCAGTCTCGCGTATAGTAGGACTAGAATGGATTCGAATATCTTAAAATTTTATAGTATTCGGATTTAGATGTGTCGGATGCTTGTATCAATACAAGTATCCGAAATTCTGATCCGTGACTTCACTTCCGGATTTTTCTGAAAAAAATTGGTTATCATTAAGACCGGACAAAAAGTCCATCAAATCTGATTTGATTCGCTATCCGTTTTGATCCGAACTAAAATATTTGGATATCCGTAAAATTTTAAAGCAAAACAAATAAAAAAATATAGTATCCGTTAAAAACAAAACAAATTATAAATACTATTTTTTTAAAGACCGATATCCGATCCGTATATATCTATATATCATTTATATAAAGTAACAAATATATATGATTATATTGTTTTGTTATTATAGATATACAACCGAAAATACTGGAATCCACTCATTATCACTAAATATTTAGTTTTTATTATGTTTAAATAACAAATAAATAATAATAATTAAATAATGTTAAAATGTTAACATATCGGATCAGATATCTACAGATATCTTAAAAAATTCGGATATTCATTATTTCACAGATCAAATTGGATATCCGCGGATATTCTTTTTTTTTGGATATCCGAAACTTAGCGGATCATATGATCATAAAATTAAATATCCGTGCCGAGGGCTATTTATCATCGATCTTCCGGCTTTTAGAGTCGATCATTGCATAATTTCCCTTCGTGGTCGGCTTGATAATATCAATTGTCATAATAATGGCCGTACGTCTTGCATTACAATTCAACAAAACGGTGACTATATAAAAACTAATGAGAAAGACTTTAAATGTTCGCAACAATAATACAATACCCTATAAAATATCATATTGTATTATTGTTGCCAACATTTAAAGTTTTTTCTTGTTTATGTTACAGTCACCATGTTGTTTATTGTAATGAAAAACATACTGGCATTATAATGCCAATTGATATTATTAAAGAAAACCAGAAAGTTTGCATTTTTCTTAAAAAAAACATATGGTTTTTCTAAAGAAATGTAGAAAACGATAATGAAAAGAAGCAGCGATGAATTGGAAAATGATAACAAAAAGAAGAAGAGAAAAACGATATTTATACTTCCAAGTTTTTGTAGAAGTGTTTCATAAATTTTTGGGAATCACAACAAATAAATGTTTATATTATCTACTTACATGCATTAAACATGGCTTGTGTAGGCACACACATCTTTTATGTTTTGTTTGTAGTTTCTTTATTATTTTGGATTATTAATTTATAATTTATAGTATTTTCAAACATTGATCAACTCTAACTACTATCAATTGAAGCTATATTGGGATCGAATCTGTTATACAAATAATTTATAAATGATTCAGAATTACAACTTAATTTTGTTAGGAAACATACATGAAGATGTTTACTGGTACTTATTGTGTTCTGTAGTTTAGTGTCATGTAGAGTTACTGAGCTATAAAAATTTAAGAGTTTGCATTTTGACTTTTGCTATATAGTATGAACAAAAATTCATCATGGTAATGTCTATGAAGGTCCAAAGTACATACAGATGGGTGGATTGATTCTTAAGATTGAAAGAATCGCGGACGGGATTGTCCAGATTCCATCGCCACAGATCAGTCCTGAAGCTACTGCACCCGAGTAATCATCTGCGTCTTTCTTACTTATCCGTGCCCATACGAACAAAATCACGGTTCCAACAAACATATCGATGGCGAAGTAGGCTCCTATGTAGAATGGACAAGCCATAGCCATTGGAAGTGGTATGAACTTAGAGATCATAGGCGGTGTGATGTCTTTGATAAGATTTACAATCAGAGCAGCGATAAAGAATCCGCAACAAAGAGCCAAACAGTGCTTAGGCAGTTGTGCAAAGCCTTCAATCCCGAGAATAGCCATTTCACGGTAAATAACCGCGTAAGGTGCTTTGTACAGACCATCAGGATCTCCAACGTCAAAAGCAGTCCAAAACAGCCAAAACGTGAGAGGAGCGATTACACAACCCATTGCTGTACCGAAAAGCTGAGTTACAAACATGGATTTTGCAGATGATAATGTGAGGTAACCTGTTTTGAAGTCTTGCATAAGATCTGCTGCTGTTGAGACGATTGACATCATGACGCCACATGCTGCTAAACCGGCAATAACTCCACCGTTATTTCCTACAATTGAAGCGATGGTGAAAAGACCAATCTTCCCGTAGGTTGAAGGCAGGCTCATATCCGTGAGCCCGGCTCCATAAGAATTGCAATAAGCAAGAGCCGGGGCAACCAAGTATGAACAGAGGACAAAGTACCATTTCAGTGGTGGGAATATCAACGGGATTGTAGCAGTTGAAATGGCTGCAAGACCAACATAACCAGAAACCGCAAACCCAAGGGGTATAGGGTCCTTGAGAAATACTTCATCTCTTAGCTTCTTCTCCAGCTCTAACTGTGAAGTCTCACTATCATCTGCATTGAGAAACACAGAAAGAAACGCTTAGAATATAATTGAGAAAGTGCTCATGAGAGAAAAAGCTCATCAACAAAACGCTGACTATTACTTTTAAAATTGCAAAAGATGAGTCAGGATCATAAATTTCCGTCACCTGACATGCCGGTAAAGACAGGTAGGTGTTGTTGTTTGGACGTTTTGTTGTAGAGTTCCTTCACAGTGATCACAATAATCTTTGTGAGGTTATAGAGACCATCACCAAGGATAATGGCAATGGCGATAAAGACCTATAAATTCGGCAATGGAGAGTATATATAAAACTCATTTGTGTTCCCATTTTTTATGTGAAAATAAAAACTTTCATGAATTCTCTTGCTTGAACTGCTTATAGTACCTTATATCCGTAGAGACCTTTGAAATCCTTGGCCCCGAGGTCAGCTGGATACCAGTCTCCAGCATGATGTGATATAAATGGCCAGAGGAAACCCCAAGAAACGATAGCCCCGAGAAGAACCGAGCAGTTCACTAAATGTGGACATATCATACCACATCCAATAAAAGTAGGACTGAAATCAAAGTAAAACCTGCACAGCATAAAATCATGACTCATTACCAATTTGATCCACATGCTAAACAATTTTCACTTTACTGAACTGGTTAGTCAGAGACACTATGAACTTACGTGTTCTTGTATAGCATCAAACCAAGTGTAGGAAAGTGATCAAACCCACATGCATCTCCAACACCACTAAAGAACCACTTGAAGCAACTCCAAACTAAGCTAAGGCTAAGGTACTTCCCAAGACATTTAACTTGAAGTCTGAAGTGAATAACATCAGAGATAATAAATATTTAACGAAACTCAAAGCTATAATTTTGCAGGAAGTGAGATTGAAAGATGGAATCTCTAACAATTAATTACCCTGCAAGCTCGGCTCCAGAGTTATCGTGGAAACTGTTAATCAACATTGCTGTAGCGGTTCCACTCGGATACGTAAGCTTGTAATCCAAAACCATCACCTAAGACACAATTCTTGAATAAAGATCAAGAGATCATACAACTTCTAAGAACAATTTTGATTGTTATTAAGCAGCTACCTTTCGAAGTGGAACGAGACTGAAGAGACCAAGGAAGCTAACCACAAATAAAAACCCAATCATCCAACACAATCCAGGATTTACAACATCTTCTTGATTGTTTCCAGGATAATCAACACCAATAAGCTTGTATGTCCTCTCATCCATAGCAATCAAATACGAACCAAACCCTCCTAAAAAAACAAAAAAAAATCGATAAAACTACGTAAAGACCAAAGTAAAAGCAAGACCAATCACCAAGAGCCAATAGCTCAACTAGTGAAGATCTCAGGCAAACAAGCCTAGAGGTCGCTGGTTCGAGTCACTCTTGGGACATGACCTCTGGTCCCGGGCCTAAGGGGATGTACGGCCTAGGCCCAGAACCTCTTAGTTATTCAAAGCAAGACCAATCCATATACTATCAAAATCATAATCTATCATCAGTGTGGAATAGCTCCATTCAGCAAAATCGATAGAATCATAAGCAAAATCAATCTGATTTACCACTATAAGCGAGGCCATAGCAAGCGACGACGCAAGTCTGAATAACGGTGTTCTCTTGCTTAGTAAAGGGTTTAGCAAAAAACCCTAATTTCGACAAGAAACCAGTCCACGATTTGACGAAGAAGAAGCCGAGAAGACCAGCAGCTACATTTAGAGAAGGAATGATTCCGATTGTGAGATTGAGCTTATGGGTAATGATACAGAACAGAATCCCAAGCAAAGCGCTAACGATTAAGCCTCGGATTGTGATCTGATCCTTCCACTCGGGTACAACTTCGTCGTAGTAATCGTGCTTCGTCGGGGTTTTTTCCGGTGATAACAATGTCTCTGAGATCTCCGTTGACTTAGGTATCTCAGTCTCCATAACTTTACCCTCGAAACTTAGCAGCTCAAATCGAGAATTTTCCGGCAGAGTTCACCGGCGAGATTCCGGCGAGAAGACGAATCGGAAGAACACCATTGCGAAGGAAATGGAATATTGAGAGTTGACCAAGTGCTACTATTGAACGAACGAGTTAATTATCGAATAAGAAATGGCCAATTGTCTTGATGTGAATGTGACGTGTAATTTTTAGTCTCCCGCGCTCAGAAACTTTGGTTGCTTTAACAACAAAAATTTGGTTAGAAAATTTGGACAAATTGCCAAAAATACTATTTATTTTCCAATTCTTTTCAAAATCTACCAATTGTTTCCAATCTTCAAAATCTACCACAAGAAATTTGTGAATTGACAAATCTAACCATCTATACATACTCCTCCAGATTTTGTATGAAAACTAAATATAAACTAAAATCGTAAAATGGCGAACAAAGAACATAAAACGAAAAGAAATTTCCAAGATCATATATACAATCGTCTCCAAACTCTAATCTCTTAATTTGCAAACCAAGAAACCACAAATGCAAATGGCAATAAGAAATCATGATTCTAAAATAATAAAATCAACTGATTTATGATCCGACAAAAGTTAGCAAAGATATAAGGAAAAATGAACATCTTATGGGTCCGGGATGATCATACATGTTGATTCATGATTCGATAGAGAAGTTATTGAAATTTCTTCATTGAAAATGCATAAGTTTAAATCAGAGAAATAGCATTAAAATTAGTCATAAATAGTGAAAAAAATTAAATAGAGAAATGAGGATCCTCATGATAAAGTTTGAAAGAGGAGTGACGGAGAAAAGTGTTAGCCACATACGACCCGAAAAATAAAGCTACACTTGTAAAGAAAACATTTACGTGGATTAGGTTTTCTTGTTAAAACTTAGACAATCTGTTTTGGTCATTAGATTATATACTAATGATTAATTGTGATCTTTGAGTGAAAAACAAATAAAGTGAGAATGTGTAATTTCAACACAAAAGGGATCCTCTAAAGACTAAAGGAGCCCAAGCACCCAAATAAAATGACCATAAAAAAGGTTCAATTTTAGTAAAACCAGAGTCTGATCAATATAGGATTCGGATTCTTTGTGTATTGTAATATGCTCTTTTTCCATTGCATATTGTGAATGTACGTAAATGAAACTTGTCATTACTCATTAACCATATTCGCTGACACAAGCAAAATATATCTTGAAATTGTAAGAAATAGAGAAAGTCTCGCCAACTTCATAAATTTTTTGTATAATAACTGAAAAATCAAATAACACCAATAAATTACTTGAATCGAAAATAAAAAGAGGATAGTTATGTATAGATGAGAAAGTTTCGGATATGCCGATTTGGATAAATTTACATTATAGTATTGACAAAACGAATTTGGAATTGCTGATAATTAAAACATTAATCGATGACATGATCTCACATCCGTACAATTTACATTATGTACATCTTGACACTTATATATATCTTTAATTAAAATCGGAGATGTGAAAAAAAAAAATTCCAAGATAAAAAAATACGTAGTTAAAAAAACATAAAAAATTTGAGCTAAATTTACATTATATTGTGTGTGGGTGTTGGAACCCGCACAATCAAAATTTGTAGAGACTTTTGTAGGGAACAGAAATTCTAGGATTAAAACCAACGCAATCAAAGCTAACTTCAATGAATGTAAAGAGAATTTGAGAACTCGTTCTATTGCTGTTCAGAAAGTTTTAGAGTACAAGTCTTTGTAAATTGATTTTCGGATCTCTTTCTCAAAGAATGTACATGAGTATATATACTAGTCTAAGTCGGTTAATCCGCTCCTAAACGATAATGGAAATTTCCCTTTTCCTTTTTCAATCCCCATTCTTCTTAGGAATACTTGAGTTGGTTGTTCATCCGTGGGCCTTATCCTTTACCACTTCGGCCCAACTCTGTTTCATCAAGATGACGTCGGTCCATTCCCACTTCGGAATCGTTAACATGACATCAGAACTGTTGCTCGTCGATATCGGTTCGTCGACACCGGTATCGGAATGTCGACACCGGTCCGCGACCTCAGTCCGTCCCGCGACTTTGTTCGGTTCGCGACATCAGTCGGTCCGTGACCTCAGTCCGTCCCGCGACTTCGGCCGTCCCGCGACTTCAGTCGTCCTGCGACTTCGGCCGGTCCGCGACTTCGGTCGGTCTGCAACTTCGGCCTGTCCCGCGACTTCGGTCGGACCACGACTTCGGCCGGTCCGCGACCTCAGTCTGTCCCGCGACTTCGGCCTGACTTGCATTGCGGTACGCGGCTTTCGTGTCCCAATGTGCACGACTTACTTGCGAGTCAACACGGTTTCCATACTTAACCATTCTGCGACTGTTATTTTTCCACACTAAGCGAAGACATCAAGGAGGAACTTGTCTCATGTCTTAAGGAGAACGTCAGTACTTTCGCGTGGGCTGCCGAAGATATGCCGGGTATCGATATCAGTGTAACAAGCCATGAGTTAAACGTTGATCCAAGCTTCAAACCAGTCAAGCAGAAGAGAAGAAAAATCGGACCTGAAAGGGCGAAAACGGTTAATGACGAAGTAGACAGGCTTCTCAGAGTTGGCTCAATCAGAGAAGTCAAGTATCCGGATTGGTTGGCGAATCCTGTAGTAGTCAAGAGGAAGAACGGAAAATGGCGCGTTTGCGTGGATTTCACGGATCTGAACAAAGCGTGCCAAAAGGATAGTTTTCCTTTGCCTCATATTGATCGCCTGGTCGAAGCAACAGCCGGCAATGAGCTACTGTCATTCATGGACGCCTTTTCGGGATACAACCAAATTCTTATGAACCCCGAAGATCAAGACAAGACAGCTTTCATCATGGACAGAGGAATCTACTGCTACAAAGTAATGCCATTCGGGCTAAAAAATGCGGGAACCACATATCAGCGACTGGTCAACAGGATGTTCGCTAACCAACTGGGAAAAACAATGGAGGTGTACATTGATGATATGTTAGTGAAGTCGTTGAGCAAAAAAGATCACGTCGAGCATCTGCGGGAATGTTTTGAGCAGCTGAACTTGCACAATATGAAACTGAATCCGACAAAGTGTAGGTTTGCGGTAACATCTGGAGAATTCCTTGGTTACTTAGTCACTCGCCGTGGATTTGAGGCGAATCCGAAGCAGATAGACGCACTCAAGAATATGGCTTCTCCGAGAACTAAACGAGAGGTGCAACGGTTGACCGGAAGAGTTACAGCGCTTAACCGTTTCATTTCACGATCAACCGATAGATGTTTGCCATTTTATGATACTTTGAGGGGGAAGAAAGACTTCAATTGGAACGAGAAGTGTGAGACAACATTCAAGGAATTAAAGGAATACTTGGCAAGTCCACCGATACTTGCAAAACCAGTAGATGGCGAGCCACTTTTCCTGTACATTGCGGTCTCTTCAGTGGCCGTTAGCGAAGTGATTGTCCGAGAAGAAATGGGAGAGCAGAAGCCAATTTTTTACGTCAGCAAGAGTTTAGTCGCTGCTGAGATAAGGTACTCGTTAATGGAGAAGTTAGAACTAGCTGTGGTCATGTGCGCCAGAAAGTTAAGACCTTACTTCCAGTCACACCCAATCGTAATTCTCAGCACTTTTCCCTTGAGGTCAGTCCTTCATAGTCCGAGCCAATCAGGAAGATTGGCGAAGTGGGCCGTCGAACTTAGTGAATACGACATTGAATACCGAGGCCGGACTTGTAAAAAGTTTCAGGTTCTAGCGGACTTCCTTATTGAGACTTCGGATGAGGGCCCCGAAGAAGACGAACCAAAGCCGACTTGGAAGCTCCACGTCGATGGATCATCATAAAAAAACGGTTCAGGAGTGGGAATAAGGATGGCATCACTGACTGGAGAGCTTCTGGAGTAGTCTTTTCGATTAGGTTTTCACGCGTCAAATAACGAAGCAGAATATGAAGCTCTCATTGCTGGAATGAGGTTAGCCTTGGGATTGAAGATAAAAAATATACATGCGTTTTGTGATTCCCAGCTTGTCGTAAATCAGTTCAGCGGCGAGTATGCGGTTAAGGAAGATCGCATGGGATTATATTTACAGATTGTGAAGGATTTGGCTGGACAGTTTAAAGAATTCACTTTGACAAGAATCCCTCGGGGCGAGAACACTTCGGCTGATGTGTTAGCAGTTCTTGCTTCGACATCGGATCCGGATTTGAGACGGACCATACCAGTCGAGTTCATTGAACATCCCAACATCAGGATAACCGAGACCATGAACGTAGTAACTTGGTCCCAGGCAACCATGCACACGAAGGGTAGCACAAAGAAGGTTCTGGCAAAGACGACATCGACTTCGGTTCCATTGGCCACGTCGACTTCGGTTCCATCAGCCACGTCGACTTTGGTTCCATCAGCCAAAGACGACATCGGCTCATCTGGACATGCGGGACTCGATGTCGGCAAAATCGACACTCCCGTTGGTAGCACGTCCACTTCGGCGCCGGAATGCCTTTCCACTTCGGAACCCGGAACGAGTCGTGTTTTTCTCGGATCCAAAGTCACCGTCCGCAGTGATCCCGGTCTGGGACAGGAAGATGCAGTTATGGCGGAAGCCGAGAATGATCCGATTGATAGTCCACACGATGACCCTGACGAATATCCTGATCCGACCGCTGACGAAGAGGAGATTATGGAGGGCCACGACGATGTGGTTAGTCCAGAGTATGGCTGCGACAAGCCATGGCTTAGTGACGTTCGCAGTTACATCTATGATGGAGAACGACCTTCTGGCAAATGGGCAGCCCGTAAGCTCAAGGCTCAGGCCGCACGATATGTCCTGTTAGATGGAGAAGTTTTTAAGTGGTGTTTCTCCGGACCGTTGCCAAAATGTGTTGAAGGCAAGGCAGCTCGGAAGATCATGGAAGAGGTTCATGGCGGGTCTTGCGGAAACCATTCCGGAGGACGAGCATTAGCAATGAGGATCAAACGACACGGGTATTATTGGCCAACAATGATAAGGGATTGCGAAGTGTTTTCAGCTAAATGCGAGCAATGCCAACGTCACGCCCCGAAGATTCATCAGCCTACAGAGATGCTCTCATCGATCACCTCACCTTATCCGTTTATGCGTTGGTCAATGGACATCGTTGGTCCGCTCCACCCGTCCCGGCAAAAACGTTTCATGCTGGTCTTAACCGATTACTTTTCTAAATGGGTGAAGGCAGAGGTATACGCGTCCATCAAGGATGCCCAAGTAGAAAGTTTTGTATGGCGGAATATCATATGTCGTCATGGCGTGCCTTATGAAATCGTCACTGACAACGGATCGCAGTTCATCTCCGTTCGGTTTGGGGCGTTCTGTGATAAATGGATGATTTGGCTAAGCAAGTCAACGCCGAGGTATCCTTAAAGGGCTGAAAAAACGGCTCAAGGCGAAGAAGGGGAGATGGGCTTACGAGTTGGAAGGAGTGCTATGGTCGCACCGCACCACACCAGGACGAGCAACAGGCGAAACCCCATTTGACTTAGTATACGGAACCGAGTGCATTATCCCACCAGAAGTGCAATTGCCGGGTGTGCGACGAAGACTTCTGCCAGAGCAGGAAGGATTAAATCATCTTCTGATGCTTGATACATTGGATCTTGTCAACGAGAAACGTGACCTAGCACTTATTCGGATTCAGAACTATCAAAATGCTGCAGCAAGGTACTATAACTCGAAGGTTAAAATTCGCAGATTCCAGGAAGGAGAATTGGTGTTGCGGGAGGTCTTTCAGAATACAACGGAGCTAAACGCTGGCAATCTTGGTGCTAAGTGGGAAGGACCTTACCGAGTCACTGAAGTAGTCAAACCCGGAGTCTACAAATTAGCCAACACGGCTGGCGATCCAGTTCCGTGTTCATAGAACGCTCGACATTTGAAAAAATACTATCACTAAGTCATTTCTCAACGAACTACGAGGCGGCTTGATCCCTGCAAAGGGTACGTAGGCAGCCCGTCTTCGGATGGGTTCAGTTGCCCCCTTCCCTAAAAAGGGGGGGGAGTGGGGGTATGTATACTCGTATACTCCCCACCTCTCAATACTTGAACATCCATCACGGATCAACCAAGTCAATACTTAAACATCCATCACGGATCCACCAAGTCAATATTTGAACATCCGTAACAAATCAACCAAATCAATGCGAAACACTTAAACTCGATCGTTGCTGATGGCCACAGTAACACTTTGATCTGACTATCACATCCCAAACGGGATATTAAGCGCGCAACGACCATTGACGAAGCAAGTTCGGTTCACAGAAACCAGCTTGTGAACCAAAAATGATCGTCATAAACCCAACATACGAAACGTTGGTCATAATGTGATTGCAGCCAGAGCGGATATCATAGCATCTCCGAATAGCGAAGTTCAATCATTGAAAACAAACCCAACAGACGAAACGTTGGTCGAAAATCGGAACATAATCATATTGCTGAAAGCAAGGAACAACATCTTACAAAAAAGAAAAACCAAAGTACAGAGAACATAGAGGCAAAGAACCGCTCAAGGAAAGTCGACTAAGAGGCAGCGCCTCCAGCATCATACTCGTATTCCTCGACCTCGTTTCCACCTCCGCCAACGTCATAATCGGCACCAACTTCATTCCCGTCATTGTAGCCATAACCTTCAGTACCATCGGGCTCACCTCCAAACCCCGTGCTGATAGTATGGGAATCACGCGGGTCATGCAAACACACACCGGAAGGACCCCAGTTGAACCCAGAGGGGAAGTGAACACCAATCTCTGCGGCTTGATCTTCCAACGGATTGGAGTCGAAGGCGGGAACCTCATCATAAGAAAAGGGAGAGACAACCAACCCCTGTTGGATCTCGGCAAACAGCGCAGTGTACTCCTTGTCCCCGCCAACAAATTCCTCCCTCCATTCGAAAATTTGCGCGGCTTCGGATTCAAAAGTAGGAGCATCGTCGCTTCGGAGCTTCCGGATGAGCTCGAGATTTGCGTCAACTTGAGCTAGGTCATTCATCTTGTCTACCGACTTCCCAAGAGCCTTGAACTTCTCTTTGGTCTTCTCTATCTTCGACTTGAATTTGCTCATCAAGGAACGCACGATCTATCTTCGAAGAAGATCGTGGCGGTTTTAACCTTGGAGTCGGTAGAGCTTTTTTCCGACATAAGCTGGCTCTTGAGCAACTCGATTTCAGAATCTTTTCGGCCGCCCGAATCACGCAATTCGTCACGAGTCTTTTACAGTGACTCCATGTTGGCTTCCAACGCCTTTCCCCGCGACACTTCGGCTTCCCACTTAGTTCGAGCTTCTTTGGTCGCCTGCTCAATCCTCTCAGCCTCCCGCCTGGCGCGGCGATCATATTTGCGTGCCAACCTAGTAACCGAATCAACGAACTGGGGAAGATGACAAGTATAGATTAAAAACAGCAGTAAATATTGTAGGCAGTCATAAGAAGAAAGGATCACCTTGTTCCCTTCGAGCGACGACCTATCCTCGAATGAACCTTCCTTCGGAGGGGCTGAGAGAGCTTTTTGTTCCGCAATCTCAGGCGTCATCAGGCTGCCTTGTGAAGCTTTAATCGTATATTGCATTGCTCCGTCAACACTTGAGTTAAGTATGTTGCATTTCTCTTTAGGATGAGATACTCGAACGTCCAGCCAGTTTTAGGTTTCCATACTTAACTCAAGTGTTGACGGAGCAATGCAATATACGATTAAAGCTTCACAAGGCGGCCTGATGACGCCTGAGATTGCGGAACAAGAAGCCCTCTCAGCCCCTCCGAAGGAAGGTTCATTCGAGGATAGGTCGTCGCTCGAAGGGAACAAGGTGATCCTTTCTTCTTATGACTGCTTACAATATTTACTGCTGTTTTTAATCTATATTTGTCATCTTCCCCAGTTCGTCGATTCGGTTACTAGGCTGGCACGCAAATATGATAGCCGCGCCAGGCGGGAGGCTGAGAGGATCGAGCAGGCGGCCAAAGAAGCTTGAGCTAAGTGGGAAGTCGAAGTGTCGCGGGGAAAGCCGTTGGAAGCCAACATGGAGTCACTGTAAAAGACTCGTGATTAATTGCGTGATTCGGGTGGCCGAAAAGATTCTGAAATCGAGTTGCTCAAGAGCCAGCTTATGTCGGAAAAAAGCTTTACCGACTCCAAGGTTAAAACCGCCACGTAGAAGATCGTGCGTTCCTTGATGAGCAAATTCAAGTCGAAGATAGAAAAGACCAAAGAGAAGTTCAAGGCTCTTGGGAAGTCGGTAGACAAGATGAATGACCTAGCTCAAGTTGACGCAAATCTCGAACTCATCCGGAAGCTCCGAAGCGACGATGCTCCTACTTTGGCATCCGAAGCCGCGCAAATTTTCGAATGGAGGGAGGAATTTGTTGGCGGGGACAAGGAGTACACTGCGCTGTTTGACGAGATCCAACAGGGGTTGGTTGTCTCTCCCTTTTCTTATAATGAGGTTCCCGCCTTCGACTCCAATCCGTTGGAAGATCAAGCCGCAGAGATTTGTGTTCACTTCCCCTCTGGGTCCAACTGGGGTCCTTCCGGTGTGTGTTTGCTTGACCCGCGTGATTCCCATACTATCAGCGCGGGGTTCGGAGGTGAGCCCGATGGTATTGAAGGTTATGGCTACAATGACGGGAATGAAGTTGGTGCCGATTATGACGTTGGCGGAGGTGGAACCGAGGTCGAGGAATACGAGTATGATACTGGAGGCGCTGCCTCTTAATCGACTTTCCTTGAGCGGTTCTTTGCCTCTATGTTCTCTGTACTTTGGTTTTTCTTTTTTGTAAGATGTTGTTCCTTGCTTTCAGCAATATGATTATGTTCCGATTTTTTACCAACGTTTCGTCTGTTGGGTTTGTTTTCAATGATTAAACTTGGCTTTTCGGGGATGATATGATATCCGCTCTGGCTGCAATCACATTATGACCAACATTTCGTATCTTGGGTTTATGACGATCATTTTTGGTTCACAAGCTGGTTTTCGTGAACCGAACTTGCTCCGTCAATGGTCGTTGCACGCTTAATATCCCGTTTGGGATGTGATAGTCAGATCAAAGTGTTACTGTGGCCATCAGCAACGATCGAGTTTAAGTGTTTCGCATTGATTTGGTTGATCTGTTACGGATGTTCAAATATTGACTTGGTGGATCCGTGATGGATGTTTAAGTATTGACTTGGTTGATCCGTGATGGATGTTCAAGTATTGAGAGGTGGGGAGTATACGAGTATACATACCCCCACTCCCCCCCCCTTTTTAGGGAAGAGGGCAGCTGAACCCATCCGAAGACGGGCTGCCTACGTACCCTTTGCAGGGATCAAGCCGCCTCGTAGTTCATTGAAAAATGACTTAGTGATAGTATTTCTTCAAATGTCGAGCGTTCCACGAACGCGGAACTGGATCGCCAGCCGTGTTGGCTAATTTGTAGACTCCGGGTTTGACTACTTCAGTGACTCGGTAAGGTCCTTCCCAGTTAACACCAAGTTTACCAGCGTTTAGCTCCGCTGTATTCTGAAAGACCTGCCGCAACACCAATTCTCCTTCCTGGAATCTGCGAATTTTAACCTTCGAGTTATAGTACCTTGCTGCAGCATTTTGATAGTTGTTAATCCGAATAAGTGCTTGGTCACGTTTCTCGTTGACAAGATCCAATGTATCAAGCATCAGAAGATGATTTAATCCTTCCTGCTCTGGCAGAAGTCTTTGTCGCACACCCGGAAATTGCACTTCTGGTGGGATAATGCACTCGGTTCCGTATACTAAGGCAAATGGGGTTTCGCCTGTTGCTCGTCCTGGTGTGGTGCGGTGCGACCATAGCACTCCTTCCAACTCGTCAGCCCATCTCCCCTTCTTCGCCTTAAGTCATTTTTTCAGCCCTTTAAGGATCGATTTGTTGGCTGCCTCGGCCTGTCTATTTTCTTGAGGATACCTCGGTGTTGACTTGTTTAGCCTAATCTTCCATTTATCACCAAACTCCCCAAACCGAACGGAGATGAACTGCGATCCGTTGTCAGTGACGATTTCATAAGGCACGCCATAACGACATATGATATTTCGCCATACGAAACTTTCTACTTGGGCATCCTTGATGGACGCGTATGCCTCTGCCTCCACCCATTTAGAAAAGTAATCGGTTAAGACCAGCATGAAACATTTTTGCCGGGACGGGTAGAGCGGACCAACGATGTCCATTGACCAACGCATAAACGGATAAGGTGAGGTGATCGATGAGAGCATCTCTGTAGGCTGATGAATCTTCGAGGCGTGACGTTGGCATTGCTCGCATTTAGCTGAAAACACTTTGCAATCCCTTATCATTGTTGGCCAATAATACCCGTGTCGTTTGATCCTCATTGCTAATGCTCGTCCTCCGGAATGGTTTCCGCAAGACCCGCCATGAACCTCTTCCATGATCTTCCGAGCTGCCTTGCCTTCAACACATTTTAGCACCGGTCCGGAGAAAAACCACTTGAAAACTTCTCCATCTAACATGACATATCGTGCGGCCTGAGCCTTGAGCTTACGGGCTGCCCATTTGCCAGAAGGTCGTTCTCCATCATAGATGTAACTGCGAACGTCACTAAGCCATGGCTTGTCGCAGCCATACTCTGGACTAACCACATCGTCGTGGCCCTCCATAATCTCCTCTTCGTCAGCGGTCGGATCAGGATATTCGTCAGGGTCATCGTGTGGACTATCAATCGGATCATTCTCGGCTTCCGCCATAACTGCATCTTCCTGTCCCAGACCGGGATCACTGCGGACGGTGACTTTGGATCCGAGAAAAACACGACTCGTTCCGGGTTCCGAAGTGGAAAGGCATTCCGGCGCCGAAGTGGACGTGCTACCAACGGGAGTGTCGATTTTGCCGACATCGAGTCCCACATGTCCAGATGAGCCGATGTCGTCTTTGGCTGATGGAACCAAAGTCGACGTGGCTGATGGAACCGAAGTCGACGTGGCCAATGGAACCGAAGTCGATGTCGTCTTTGCCAGAACCTTCTTTGTGCTACCCTTCGTGTGCATGGTTGCCTGGGACCAAGTTACTACGTTCATGGTCTCGGTTATCCTGATGTTGGGATGTTCAATGAACTCGACTGGTATGGTCCGTCTCAAATCCGGATCCGATGTCGAAGCAAGAACTGCTAACACATCAGCCGAAGTGTTCTCGCCCCGAGGGATTCTTGTCAGAGTGAATTCTTTAAACTGTCCAGCCAAATCCTTCACAATCTGTAAATATAATCCCATGCGATCTTCCTTAACCGCATACTCGCCGCTGAACTGATTTACGACAAGCTGGGAATCACAAAACGCATGTATATTTTTTATCTTCAATCCCAAGGCTAACCTCATTCCAGCAATGAGAGCTTCATATTCTGCTTCGTTATTTGACGCGTGAAAACCTAATCGAAAAGACTACTCCAGAAGCTCTCCAGTCAGTGATGCCATCCTTATTCCCACTCCTGAACCGTTTTTTTATGATGATCCATCGACGTGGAGCTTCCAAGTCGGCTTTGGTTCGTCTTCTTCGGGGCCCTCATCCGAAGTCTCAATAAGGAAGTCCGCTAGAACCTGAAACTTTTTACAAGTCCGGCCTCGGTATTCAATGTCGTATTCACTAAGTTCGACGGCCCACTTCGCCAATCTTCCTGATTGGCTCGGACTATGAAGGACTGACCTCAAGGGAAAAGTGCTGAGAATTACGATTGGGTGTGACTGGAAGTAAGGTCTTAACTTTCTGGCGCACATGACCACAGCTAGTTCTAACTTCTCCATTAACGAGTACCTTATCTCAGCAGCGACTAAACTCTTGCTGACGTAAAAAATTGGCTTCTGCTCTCCCATTTCTTCTCGGACAATCACTTCGCTAACGGCCACTGAAGAGACCGCAATGTACAGGAAAAGTGGCTCGCCATCTACTGGTTTTGCAAGTATCGGTGGACTTGCCAAGTATTCCTTTAATTCCTTGAATGTTGTCTCACACTTCTCGTTCCAATTGAAGTCTTTCTTCCCCCTCAAAGTATCATAAAATGGCAAACATCTATCGGTTGATCGTGAAATGAAACGGTTAAGCGCTGCAACTCTTCCGGTCAACCGTTGCACCTCTCGTTTAGTTCTCGGAGAAGCCATATTCTTGAGTGCGTCTATCTGCTTCGGATTCGCCTCAAATCCACGGCGAGTGACTAAGTAACCAAGGAATTCTCCAGATGTTACCGCAAACCTACACTTTGTCGGATTCAGTTTCATATTGTGCAAGTTCAGCTGCTCAAAACATTCCCGCAGATGCTCGACGTGATCTTTTTTGCTCAACGACTTCACTAACATATCATCAATGTACACCTCCATTGTTTTTCCCAGTTGGTTAGCGAACATCCTGTTGACCAGTCGCTGATATGTGGCTCTGAGAAGCCTGTCTACTTCGTCATTAACCGCTTTCGCCCTTTCAGGTTCGAGTTTTCTTCTCTTCTGCTTGACTGGTTTGAAGCTTGGATCAACGTTTAACTCATGGGTTGTCACACTGATATCGATACCCGGCATATCTTCGGCAGCCCACGCGAAAGTACTGACGTTCTCCTTAAGACACGAGACACGTTCCTCCTTGATGTCTTCGCTTAGTGTGGAACCGATCTCCACGCATCGCTCCGGGTGTTCATCGTCTATGCAGATCGTGATAACAGGGTCACAAAGTGGTCTGTTTTCTTTTGCGCGACCCTCCGTTATCTGTAGTTGCTATAATAGTTTGCTAAGCCCTTTCACCGGCTCTCTATCTGTCTTCATTTTCTTTTGCTTCGACACTTGATCCGTTACTAGTTTCTTGAGTTTATGCTCTGTCAGAAAGCACATTCGGGATTCCTTCTGACTTCTCCGAATGGTTTTCACTCCGCCTGGTGTTGGGAACTTGACGCAAAGATGATAGGTCGATGCAACTGCCCTCATCGAATTCAGCCAAGGAGTCCCCAATATCATATTATAGATAGCAGGGTGATCTGAGACAGAGAACTCAACTTTTTTCGTTACTCCTCCGGCTTGAAAATATAGTGTGATCAATCCCATTGTCATTGTCGTTTCTCCAGAAAAATTTGTTACCGGTTTTGGGAACGGTTTGACCGCGGCTAAGTCGATGTCCATTCCCTTGAGTGTTTCCTTGAATATTATGTCCATCGTACTTCCAGTGTCAATCAGCACCCGAGCTACGTCACAGTTGGCCACGACTATTTTGACCACGAGAGGATCATCATGAGGTTTATCAATCCCAACCGTCTCATTTTCTTCGAAGGTAATGACATCGTTTTTAACAGTAGACGGGATCTGGAGGTTCATACTAACGTCAGCTCACCTTTGGAAGGCTTTGATGGAGGAAACAGTATCTGCGCAGTAATGTGATCCACCCATAATCATGTTAATGCGCCTTCGCGGTTCTGGTGGTGGGGCTTCGCTCTCTTGCCTCTGACGCTTCTGACCTTCTTTGTCAGCTGGGCCGGTTCCATCATCGTTAACATCCATGGCGAAATCGTCAATGCTAACGTTTCCTCCAAGCTCTCATGCTGCCAGTTTTGCAGCGAGTTTTAAACCTAGAACCTGGCAATTCGTGGTTGAGTGCCCAAAGTCGCCAAATTGTGGGTGTCGGAACCCGCACAATCAAAATTTGTAGAGACTTTTGTAGGGAACAGAAATTCTAGGATTAAAACCAACGCAATCAAAGCTAACTTCAATGAATGTAAAGAGAATTTGAGAACTCGTTCTATTGCTGTTCAAAAAGCTTTATAGTACAAGTCTTTGTAAATTGATTTTCGGATCCCTTTCTCAAAGGATGTACATGAGTATAATACTAGTCTAAGTCGGTTAATCCGCTCCTAAACGATAATGGAAATTTCCCTTCTCCTTTTTCAATCCCCATTCTTCTTAGGAATACTTGAGTTGGTTGTTCATCCGTGGGCCTTATCCTTTACCACTTCGGCCCAACTCTGTTTCATCAAGATGACGTCGGTCCATTCCCACTTCGGAATCGTTAACATGACATCAGATCAGTTCGACACCGGTCCGCGACCTCAGTCCGTCCCGCGACTTCGTTCGGTTCGAGACATCAGTCGGTCCACGACCTCAGTCCGTCCCGCGACTTCGGCCGGTCCGCGACTTCGGCCCGTCCTGCGACTTCGGTCGGTTCGCGACTTCGGCCGGTCCGCGACTTCGGCCCGTCCTGCGACTTCGGTCGGTTCGCGACTTCGGCCGGTCCGCGACTTCGGTCGGACTGCGACTTTGGCCGGTCCGCGACCTCAGTCCGTCCCGCGACTTCGGCCGGTCCGCGACCTCAGTCCGTCCCGCGACTTCGGCCTGACTTGTATTGCGGTACGCGGCTTTCGTGTCCCAATGTGCACGACTTACTTGCGAGTCAACACGGTTTCCATACTTAACCATTCTACGACTGTTATTTTTCCTGGGAGAGATTCGACCCCAACATTGTGTTGGCTAAACGAATTTGGAACCGCTAACGATCAAAGACTTAAAAGTCAATGAGAGAATCCCACGTTTGAATAGTTTTCACAATTTTGTAATCTTAACACTAATTTTTTTTAATTAAAATATAAAATTCAAAAACTTATATGCAAAAATATACTTTAGTAAAAAAAAATTACAAAAATTACAAAAAATTTGAGTGCTAAGATAACATTGTATTGTATTGACTAAACGAATTCGAAACCGCTAACGATCAAAGACTTAACAACGACAGGATCTCACGTTTTTCGAATAGTTTTCACAATTATGAAAACTTAACACTCAAATTTCTTTTAATTAAAATCCGGAGATAAAAATATTTGATGAAAAAAATACTTAGTAAAAAAAGTTTAAAAAGTTGAGTGCTAATATTACATTTACTAAAGGATACCATAAGTGGAAGTCGTATTGACTAAGCCGTATTGACAGACGAGGGTGATAATTTCCAGGTAAAGGGTGCGATAGGCACTGTACTTTGGTCGTAGATTAGCTCAACCACTGTTAGAAAATTTATCTCCCCACGAAAATCGTGTTGACCGTCGTGTTGACAAATGAAAGATAGAAACCAGAATTTAAGATGTTTGATGATTTGGAAAACTAAAGAGTTTAGAGACATATTTTAGAGAGAGAAACTTAGAGAGAGGTTTTTTATGAAATTCTAAGATGATATTTCACAATGGGGGTACATACATATTTATAGGTGAGGATAAGTGCGCGCTGACATAAGCACTTACCTCAGCGATTACATCATCGCTTACATCATGCTTACATACTTATTTATTTAGCGATTAAATCGTCGCTTACATTTTAAACATACTTATTATTATTATTGAGTACTTAAGATGGCTTTCTTAGTGGACTATTTCGAATTCGATGATGTGTTCATCGCAACAGCCATAGCGATCGCTTGCGCATTCGTATTCCATTTCTGGTTCTTCGTAAGACTTCTGCGAATCTTCGTTGACATCGATGTTGAACATCTTGCCAATTTCATCAATATTCATCGAGTCGTGAGGGAATTGTTGGGAAGGTGGTTCTTGTTTTATTATCTTCGGGACTTCTGGGATGGATGGATGGATGGGATGGTTCCAATTCGGGATGAAAGATACTGGAAAAGTTTGCCTGGTATTGTTGAGACGAAATGCATGAGTATGAAAATATTCATATGACTTGTTGTCGTTGATCTTAAAATCTGGGCGAACTCCACGTTGATAGTTCATTGTGATGATGAGGGTAGGTAGTGCATGGATTTTTTTGGACTTGATGTTGACTGTGGAAAAATTATATCGTGTGAGGGTTGAAGAAAGGATTAAGACCTCCTTGACGTTTTAGCTTCTTTAACGGTAAGCTTGTTGCTTTTGCTGATCTTCTCAACTTTCTGCTCCATATGGGTAATGGCGCAAACCATGTTTAAGAATGTTGAGAAACAATCCGTGACTTTGTTGGGCGTTGATGTATTTGTATAGCCATTGTATATCAAAAGCAATACCTATAGTGTAGACCAAGCAGAGGTACTAGAGGAAATAGATGACTTCTTTGGGCATGTAGAGATGTGCGAACGGATATTCTGGGTGGATTCCCATTGGTGAAATGTGATGACAGCTGATTTTGTATCTTGATAGGTTGATGGACTGATAAAAGAAAATCTTGTCGTGAAGACACTCGTGTAGAGCTTTTCTTAGAAAAATCGATAAGCGTCTTCGGGCATGTTTGATGCGAAGTCATAGTAACTCTTTGTAGAAGAGCTTGCTATCATTTGTATTTCTTTAACTAGGTTTCCACTGAGCATGTCAGCAAGAGTATTCTTCGTACCCTTTAAATAGAAGGACTCGAAATCGTAATTTGAGAACCATTCGCTCTATCGTAATAATTGCTGATGTGGGACCATCTTTTGCTTGAATGGTAACATCTTCATGAAAGATGACATATCCATTTCGATGCAAAATTGATGTCCTATCAGATGGAACTCGAACTTCTCAATAGCCTTCTTCTTGACCGAGAAGAATTTTCGGTGCCTTCGCTCCAGGACTCTTGGAGCTCCCACTGGAGAGACGAATGCCATTGACCCGAGCCATTGACCCGATTCGGTAGATTTTCAATTTAACGCCATGGCTGGGTGGCGAGGGCATGTGCGTCTTTGCCGCCTATCCAATGGGAGCTTTGTCGAAACATGAGAAAAGCAAGGAGTTGAAGGGGCCTAAGCCGGCATGTTCAAGCCTATCTTCGTCTAAGTCATTGAAGTGTCTTAGAAAACAGTTTTGCATTCCCGATGACGTTGAGCTACTGGTTCCCTCTCCTACGGACCGAGCCCACAGACCTCGCGGGGTTACTTTACCCTTTACAAAAGTTTTTTCCACGAATGCCTCCTATGGTTTTCCATTCCTGAAGGCATTTTACAACCTCGCCCTTGCTCAGATAGATACCCATGGTATCCGTCATCTGGTTGGAATACTAATTCGCGCTATGGAATGCGAGGTCGAAGTTTGCATTAACCACCTAGAGTGGATGTTGGAGTTCAGGAGGCACGACGAGAAAGAAGAGTTGAAGTACTATATTTCAAGGAAAGCAACGGGAAGGGTGATTTACGACTTTCCCAGAAAAGACGAGTTTCCAGAAACTCATTTTTTCTTTGTTCGGGTTTTAGAAGCTGCAGTTGGCCCAGACTGTCTGGATATAGTGAAGACTCGTTGGGAAGTTCTCGGTAGTCAAACCGTTGATTGCATTTTCTTTTGTCGATCCACTTGTATTAAGATTTCACTAACGAGAACTCCCCAACGAGTTTTCACTATATCCAAACAGTCTGGGCCAACTTCAGCTTCCGAAACTCTTCTTTTCTGGGAAAGTCGTAAATCACCCTTCCCGTTGCTTTGCTTGAAATATAGTACTTCAATTATTCTTTCTCGCCGCGCTGCCTGAACTCCAACATCCACTCTTGGTGGTTAATGCAAACTTCGACCTCGCATTCCATAGTGCGAATTAGTATTCCAACCAGATGACGGATAGTGCAGGTATTTATCTGAGCAAAGGCGAGGTTGTATCTCCACAGAAACTGTAAAATGCCTTCGGGAATGGGAAACCAGAGGAGGCATTCGTGGAAAAAACTTTCGTAAAGGGTAAAGTAACCCCGCAGAGGTCTGTGGGCTCGGTCCGTAGGAGAGGGAACCATTAGCTCAATGTCATCGGGAACGCAAAACAGTTTTCTAAAACACTTCAATGACTTAGGTGAAGATAGGCTTGAACATGCCGGCTTAGGCCCTTTCAACTCCTTGCTTTTCTCGTAAGACGCACATGCCCTCGCCGCCCGGCCATGGCATTAAATTGAAAATCTACCAAATCAGGTCAATGGCGTTCGTCTCTCTAGCGGGAGCTCCAGCAGGAGAGTCCTGGAGCGAAGGCACCAAAAATTCTTCTCGGTCAAGAAGAAGGCTATTGAGAAGTTCGAGTTCCATCTAATAGGACATAAATTTTGCATCGAAATGGATATGTCATCTTTCATGAAGATGTTACCATTCAAGCAAAAGATGGTCCCACATCAGCAATTATTACGATAGAGCGAATGGTTCTCAAAGTACGATTTCGAGTCTTTCTACTTAAAGGGTACGAAGAATACTCTTGCTGACATGCTCAGTAGAAACCCGGTTAAAGAAATACAAATGATGGCAAGCTCTTCTGCAAAGAGTTACTATGACTTCGCATCAAACATGCCCTAAGAAAAGCTCTACATGAACACCTTCACGACAAGATTTTCTTCTATCAGTCCATCATCCTATCAAGATACGAAATCAGCTGTCATCACATTTCACCAATGGAAATCCACCCAGACTATCCGTTCGCACATCTCTACATCCGGTCTACACTATAGGTATTGCTTTTGATATGCAATGGCTATACAAATACATCAACGCCCAACAAAGTCACAAGGATTGTTTCTCAACGTTCTTAACATGGTTTGCGCCATTACCCATATGGAGCAGAAAGTTGAGAAGATCAGCAAAAACAACAAGCTTACCGTTTAAGAAGCTAAAAGGTCAAGGAGGTCTTAATCCTTTCTTCAACCCTCACACGATATAATTTTTCCATCGGTCTGTTCAAGTCAACATCAAGTCCGGAAAAATCCATGCACTACCTACCCTCATTCATCACTATTAACTATCAACGAGGAGTTCGCCCAGATTTTAATATCAACGACAACAAGGCATATGAATGTTTTCATACTCACGCATTTCGTCTCAACGTCTCAACAATGCCAGGCAAACTTTTCCAGTACCTTTCATCCCGAATTAGACTTACTATCCAATTGATTATCAGATGAGCCTCGACGAAATTCTTCAATTCTTCATGGAAAAATTAGAAAATACGCCAACCATCCCAGAAGTCCCGAAGATAATAAAATTGGCAAGATGTTCAACATCGATGTCAACGAAGATTCGCAGAAGTCTTACGAAGAACCAGAAATGGAATACGAATGCCCAAGCGATAGCTATGACTGTTGCGATGAACACATCATCGAATTCGAAATAGTCCACTAAGAAAGCCATCTTAAGTACTTAATAATAATAATAACTATGTTTAAAATATAAGCGACGATGTAATCGCTAAATAAATAAGTATGTAAACATGATGTAAGCGATGATGTAATCGCTGAAGTAAGCGCTTATGTCAGCGCACTTATCATCAGCTATAAATATGTATGTACCCACATTGTGAAATATCATCTTAGAATTTCATAAAAAACCTCTCTCTAAGTTTTTTCTCTAAAATGTGTCTCTAAACTCTTTAGTTTTCGAGACGTTCAAACATTCATAAGCTCTGGTTTCTATCTTCCATTCATAAGTCGCTCAACAATTATGAAAATTTAACACTCACATTTTTTTAATTAAAATCCAGAAATAAAAAATATTCGATAAAAAGATATATATAAAATTTTGAGTGGTAAATTTACATTATATTGTGAATGATAAACAAAATTGGTACCTCCAACAACGATCAAAGACATATAAGTCAATGATTGGATCACAAATCCGAATAGTTTTCACAATTATATAAACTTAACACTCAAATTTTTTTATTTAAAATCCTGAAAAAACAAAAATATTATGTGAATTTTTTTTTAAAAAAAGGGATTAGTGAAAGTGCTTTGTTATAATTACAGTAGAATTTTGGGCCAATGGATGAGACTTGTCACATATTATATCTATAAAAAAAAAGAGAATCAACTTTAAATTGCACGAATCATAAGGCAACAAAAAAAATTAGGAATGCTTAATTACAATCGAACTATCAACTAAACCAAGCCTAATAATGTATTAACCAATACTAAACCGGAATCTATATACACTAATATTATTGATTAAAATTTGAAACGCAAGAGTATTGATTAAAAAGTTACCCTGTCAGTTTAGGTTTGTCGATCATCACAACAAGTCAAAAGGTCTTCACGATTGATAAGGGCTTCTCCTGGAAACTCTGTTTTCAAAAGCAAAACACAATCAATCATGAAATCAAATTATTCACAAATCCAAATTTCAGAACATGAAACAAACAATATTCCGTAACATCACAGATCCACGATTCCAATATATAACATAGCCAAACCACATACGAATCCATCTTCTTGTTATATTTTCTTTTGCGGATTACAGATTTTTTCATGGTTCAAAATCTGACAAATTATAGATAAAGCATAAGAAATTAACCCCAAATCAACCATCGCTTTTATAATTCAACTCTCAGATTCATTGATCGGGACAAAAACAAAAGCAAGAAGAAATACAAACTAAGATTAACCAATCGATTTAAAACTATGAGAAAAAGAAACACGAGTTTACGTTTGTAACTTACCGGATTTCAATTTACAGAGAGAGCTTGGCTTGATCGAAACAGTAACGATTGAAGAGAAGAAGAAAGGAACAAAAGTAAAACACAGAGACTTTTGTAAGAGAAGAAACAAAAGAGACGAAAGGAGGGAGAGAGAGAGAGAGAGAGAGATGAAGCAAAATAACTTTTTGTATTTTTTTTTCTTGACTAAAGAATTGAGTCAATAAAACCCATGTAAACATTTATATAGATGCAAAAGTATCCGTTGATGAATTTCGAATTCAAAAAATAGCCGTTAATGTATTTTACTGGGCCAATACTTGTTAGACATAAAATAATATATTTCTAAAGCCCTGAACTAATGGGAATTTTTGTGTTTATATAAAAAATTGTAAGCAATAGAGAAAGTTTCGCGAATTTCATTAACAAAAAAGTTTGTATACATTTATTCAAGCTTTCAGCTTTCAAACCCAATGTATGATCAAACACAAATTAAAAATCGAGAAAAAAAATAATTTATGTTGAATCGACAACAAGAGGATAAGCATAAATTATGTAAAGATGAGTGGATAAATCGGAGTTTACCGATTTACCTACGACATTTCTCTATTGCCTACGACAAATGGCAATAAAAATATAACATGGACCCCCAAAATGTTTCACAAATAGTTAGTAAGATACAAAATTAAATAAATTATGTTATAGAAAAAATAAAAATGAATAGTAATTTAATAATAAATAAAATACAACTAAATTGTTAATTTTCAACCAAAAAAAAACTAAATTTTTAATACAAAAATTTAGTTTCTTATACAAAAATTTTTATAAAATTTATTATGAACCTAAGACTAAGATTAAAGATCTCGTAAATTTTCAAACATTTCCTTTGATGAAAAAGAACTAGATAAGTTATAAAGATGGTTGAAGTTGAACCCAATTGACATAGAGAAGTGTATCAATCAATATATATTGTTAAAATACAACAATCACTTCTAGAAATTTATTTGAAAGTAGGTAGGGTCGACCCAAAAATCTAAAAAGTTTCGTGTTTAGATTGCATTAATTACACGTCCAAAACCATATATTCCATCCGTTCCATGAAGATTGATGTTTTGAGTTTTTTTTGTTCTATAAAGATTGATGTTTTAGATTATTAAATGATACTTTCTGCAAACTTTAAGAAACATTAATTAAAAATATTTAAATTCTGAATTACTATTGGTTAATAGATATTGAAAAATATTTAATATTAAAAAGTAATGTATTAATAACTTACAACTAATTGTTTCTTAATTTGTGTGAAAAACCCAAGATATCAATCTTCATGGAACGGAGAGAATAATATTCATGGCTTCCTAAATCAATGAGATATCGGCCCATAAGAACATCATTAATGGTAACTCCATTAAGAGGTCTTAAGTAATTTTTTAAGATTAAATTTAATATTAAAAAACAGTTTGACACTCAATTAGTTTCATGTAAATATATATGCGTCCAATGATGACACTCGAGTGGGATTCTAAAGAATGGAAAAATAATAATTTTTTTAAATGTTTACAAAACAAAAAGATCAAACTATTAAATAAAACAGAGTAATATAATATGTTGCATAAAAGTTTGAATGTATATTACAATCCGTAAAAACGTAAAATGAAATAAAACATTTTAAAGCATGATGAATAACACAACTAACTCGGCTCTAGTCTTCAGTTGTGCCAAATTTGTGCCAAATGTGCTCAACCAAATCAGCTTTCAATTGTTCATGCATTTTTTTCTCACGAACTAGAGCTCGATTGGCCATCATATTATTCACTTTGGCCAGCTGGTAAACTTCACCTTGTGATCAGAGGTGTACAACTGGTAAGCCATCTCCATAATATTGTCTTTATTCTGGCCACTCTTCTTGTTACTGGTGGCATACTCATAGCAGCCAGCAAACTTGCTAACACTCTCACTGTTTTTCCTCCATTATTGCTTACAAGTATTGGCTTCCCTATGTGGTAGACCAACCACAACAAGACTTGCAGCATAATAGTCAGTAACTCTTTACCAAAAAGTCCCTGATTTCTGTTCATTTCCTACTATTGGATCTTTGCTTGTGTTTAACCAAGCACCTACAAGAATCAACCATCAAAGAATCACCAAGCAATGCAACATCATTTACACTCCAAAATCGATTGTAAACTAGTACAATAACATAACAGAGCATTAATGTTCGTAATGACAATGAGATGTTCAATGTTCTATGAAATCAAATCAAATTACGAGTAAATCTAATAAGGATTAGATCCCAGAAATACGACAAATTAACAAACCAATAGAGAAACAAAATCTGCATATGAACTTATCGATATATCACCAAAGCTCTAACGGTTGGAGAGCTTAACCTCGTTGGTAACCTGTTAAGACACCAATACCTGAGATACAGAAGGATTAGCCAATACACAAATTACAGAAAACTCAAAACGAATATGATAGACACCAGTACCTGAGATACAGAAGGATTAGCCAATACACAAATTACAGAAAACTCAAAACGAATAGGATAGACACGAGTACCTGAACCTCTTGGGAAGCAGATCTATTTGGCTGAATCGACATGCAGTAGCAACGACCAAGAGAGATGAACCGCCATTTGTGGTTCGATTTTCCATAGAGAGAATCGCGAGAGACGGTGAGAGAGAGAGAGAATAGGAGAAGACACGACGACGAGGACGACAATCGAGCCGACATCGGAATCGACATCGGAAGAGGAGAAGCTCCAACGACAACAACGCCATCGCCATCGGAAGAGGAGAAAAGAGAGAGAGAGAGACGACGAGAGTGTTTTCTTCCTCTGAGATCTGAATCTCGGATTGTTACGCGGTCCACTAAGAAAACGCCACGTGTACCCGAAGACCCGTTTCATTAAACTCCTCCCACAGAACCGTTTCATCTATAATTCATCTAATTAAATGATTTTTAATCATTTTTACTCCCCCCCCCCCCCCCCCCTAAATCGACATCGGAAGAGGAGAAGCTCCAACGACAACAACGCCATCGCCATCAGAAGAGGAGAAAAGAGAGAGAGAGAGACGACGAGAGTGTTTTCTTCCTCTGAGATCTGAATCTCGGATTGTTACGCGGTCCACTAAGAAAACGCCACGTGTACCCGAAGACCCGTTTCATTAAACTCCTCCCACAAAACCGTTTCATCTCATCTAATTAAATGATTTTAACCGGTCGAGAACTTGCGTCTGAATAAAACCCTAAACCTATCGAGAACTTAGATCTCTTCTTTCTCCGTCTGGTGCAGATTCGATATGTCAGGAGGTCGGTCGATAATAACCATATCAATTACTCTGAATGAATGTTTTCTTTCTCCGTCATCTCTCCTAGCCTCTTGAAAAAGACTGGAATCCTTCTAAGACACACCCCTCGCGGTTAGTCTTGTGTTTTTATTGGTGGATTTTTTTATGGATCAAGAGTTTAACTAGACTCATCTCTGCCCTTTTAATTTCCAGGTGGGTTAGAGGTGTGTGATCTTATGAAACGAGAATGGAAAATGAATTATCCACCTCCGGCTCCAAAAATGCTCATATCTCGTGATGGTCCGTGGTTTCTTAGCAGTTTTTTCTCCTTGGGATACAAAATTCTTCGCGCATTTGATGGTCCCACGCCACCATTCCCTCACTCCCCGGCTCTTAAAGTCTGGGGCTGGCAAACCTTAGTGGCAGAGTATTCTTACGAAGACAAACTGCCGGGTACTTAACGATGAATTACCTGCCTGGTTTTGCTTTCTATGTGAAATCACTAGCCAAAGCTTTGATGATTTCATCGAGCATCTCAAGAGTGAAGGACACAGACAGGAGGTAAGCATTCCTTGCTTCCTACTCGCAAGTAGGAAACACCAAATACAACAAACAATGGATTATATGATTGTGGGTCGAATTAACCTAGTCGCAAGATTTTATTAAAGACCAACTTTTGTGCGTTTTGGACAATGTTAAGGTGATCAGACTGTCTGCTTGGCTTGATCAGTATCTCAATGTGTTTCATATGTTTGTGATGTACATGACTTTGCGTATGTATGCAATAAATGCATTGTCAGTTTCTTGTGGTTTAAAAATGGTCCGCTTGTCAGGAGATTCTAAAATTGATTCAGAGGCTCGACTCCCGTGGTGAATGTTATTCCATGAGTTTAGCTACTAGGCTCGACCACATTAAGGCTTTTTTGGAAGGCTAAAAAAATTCGCCTTACATTTAGATAAGTTCCAATAAGACTTATCCACGGATTGCAGTCAAATTAGTAGCCGGAAGATAAACCAAAACAATTCTATAAGATAAAAAAGTATTTTTAATTTGGCGTAGTAACTAGTAAGTAGTCGATTAAAAAAGCAAAATAGTTCACATATAGTGGAATACAAGGTTCATCAAGCATCAACAATAACAACAAACAAAATTAAAAAGTTACAAGATACATATACGAGGTTGTTTTGTTTAACGATGTTCTTTGTTTATGTTTTGAACCTAGAAATCAGTTCTTTTGGAAATGTGGATGAGCAGGAGGAGATGGACGAATTAGTCTACATTTTCCTATTGCGGGTGAAAATCTTGCGGGGGGTGAACCCTTGCGAGGGGGTGGGATGAGCGGGGGAGCTCCACACGGTAGTGATGGTCCAATTTTTATATGCATTGTTGTACCTTGTAATAAAAGTAAGAAAATTTTAATATCGTTTCATTTGGAGATTGTAGAACAAAAACCGTAAACTATTATCTTATCTAATTATATAGTTTTCTTGTTTACACATATATATATACATGTTAGGGGGGAAAATTAGGATTCAAGGTGTAAACGTACTGACCTAGTACACGATGGCTTGCATCAATATTGCCGATGAGATAAGATAGAAATAGAAGCAGAAGAAGAATATGTGATGTTTTGGTAGTCATTGGTTTTCATTATCCTCTCCAAATATATTTATAAGATAAAGCAACCCACAGTCTCACATACATATCAATCGGTGAGACTGTACTTAGCTGGCGTTTGTCCCTTTTTGCCAATTTCATGACCCACACTAAATAAAATTATACAATTCGGAAATTTTTATTATACATAGATACGATATTATACAATTCGAAACTTCAGAAGATGATCCAAATTGCCTCATGGTTTGAACCTAAGACTAAGATTAAAGGTCTCATAGCTGAAAAAGAAGTAGATAACAAAGATTGGTGAAGTTGAACCGAATTTAAATAGATAACTCAATTTGAGTTCGCGGTGATGAACAAACAGTAAATCAGAGCAAAAAGGATTTTTATTGATCAGAAAAAAGGTACTCAATAAATGAATAACGAGATGAACACATTACACTGAGCAGTTTTCGTAACCACCCGTGTTATGGTTATCGATCCGGTAGCTGAAATTGCCTATTCGAGTGTGACTTGCACTTATGCAGACTCGGTAAACATGGATCGTGACATAAGGTTGAAGTGCTCCTAAGTGGAATTTAAAGTCTAAGAAACTACTACTACTACAGAACACATATAGATTCTTTGGTTCGCATTTAGATCGCCACGCTATTCCTAGATGCCCAAATATCTTACCGCATTTGAACTATGTGTTCCTCTTTGGTTCACCAACAAGTGCGAGCCTGAGACGAAAAAAAAGGTTTAAAACTTTGGAAATGGGTAGAGAGTTAAAACATAGATCAGTAATCCAAAAAGAAAGTGAAGAGATGATATTAATATCCAAAACAGAGTCTTTGATTTACATTTCTTCTCTTTATACATGAATGAAAACAAAGTGGTCACATTGTCATCATCAGAAAAATGTTACATCCAAACCTATGAAGAAAACAATCTACTACAGTCATCTACTTTTAAGCAAATTCTTTAACAAAAGCAAACACCAAAAGCATAAAACACATACCAAGAACAATCTGTAAAGTAGTTGAAAATAGAAAACATAAACAATAAAAGAAGCAAAATTGATTCAAAAAATTAAGACAAAATAAAAAGCTAAACCCACTTCAAGAATACAATACCTTTCCTTTGTAGTCTTCACAAAGCTTAGCATCTAAACAAATTCTTCTCCTTAGCCACCAAGAAACACATAACTCTACATAAACCTTACAAGCTTCTCCATTTCTCACGCTTTAATCTTCCATCTTCATCTGCAAAAACCAAAAGCCTGTTACACACACAAACGCATTTCAGATTACAGAGTTTCCGGAGAGATGAGTGCCGATTGGGGACCAGTGATCGTAGCAGTGGCTTTGTTCATCCTACTCTCGCCAGGATTGCTCTTTCAGCTACCGGCGAGGACAAGAGTGATGGAGTTTGGGAACATGAGCACAAGCGGCATTTCGATTTTGGTCCACGCCATTATATACTTCTGTATACTCACTATCTTGATCATAGCCATACAAATTCACATCCATTTCTGATCTTCTAGTGTAACAAAAGCAAGCTTCTTTGGGATTCAAGGCTCGCTTTTTTCCGTTTTTTCTTCTTCCTAATCTCTGATTCTTGGCTCATAGAGTTTCAAACAGGGTGATAAAAAAACAAAATTCAACCTTTTTCTTAATGGCTTAATTGCAACAATACAAGCTTAATGATTGATACAATTTTTTTTCCAGTACAACTCAATGAACAACACAACATGTTTATGTTCATTCCCAGCTCGAGAATTAGACTATAGAACAAAGTGTATAAAACCCTAAAGAAACAGAGTACAATTCCAAATCTCAGAAGATTCCTGCAAAACCCAGATTCACTAAAAGGGTTACCTTTATTTCGCCGGAAAACCCCTAAATTTAGCCGGTGGTGATATGGAGATTGACGGCGAGGATCAAGATCGTGTAAGCAGCGAAGAAGATGAGTGTGTGAACGGCGATTGCTACTGAAATTGAATATTTTTTTTTAGTAAACCTAATTTTTAAAATATTACAATATTACAATATCACACTACATATATATATATTTAGGGGATAATTGCAAAATATCATATTTGGTTATATTTACAAAAATGCTACTATGAATTGTCCATTTGCACTAATTATAAATTTTTAGAGTTTAAATTTTAAAATTTTAAACTCTATGGATATAAATAATAACCGCATAATTTCTACTGAATTGTAAAATTTATTGAATTTCTGCTAAATTATAGAAATTGTTTGAATTGTAGAATTTGTTGAATTGCGGAATTTACTGAATAATATATTAAACTTAAATGATAACCGTAGAATTTATGGAATTTTTTAAATCTGTTGAATATGATTACCATTTAGACCTTGCTTTAGTTATTACCGACTTAAAAAGAATATATGTCGTTGTACAAATAAAAAGAATATATGTCAAATCGGAAAAGCAGACACATATTGCTCTGTTCTTCACGGAATTTATTGATCTCTTAGCAAGTGGTGGACCCGTTACTTTAATTGTAAGTTTGTAACTAAAGTCAAATAAATTTATTTCACTAATCAAAAATTACAAGCAAAAATTCTTCCAAATAGAATTTCGAAAACTGGCTTGCATTTATTGATCAGAGAAAGAAACGGTCGCTATTCATGTGAATCGCGATACAACTTTGAATGTGACATAGAACCGTTTCAGGAATTTAATCATCCTATAGTATTACACCATGTTGTCTTGTCTCTTGCACTGCTAAATGGTCACAACTTCTATCATAAAAAAATGATCACAAGTTTTTTTTTTTGGTCACTAATCAAAGATTACAAGAAAATGGTTCAAATCCATTTCGAACCAAATTTCACTACTAGATAGATGATTTTACATCCCATTAAAGTCATATTCAAAATTTTATACCGCTTAAAAAATAATGTATTTCCAACTCAAAACCAATTTACAAATAAATAGTTTAATACATATCATTTATAATTATTTTATAATTTACAGTGTTCTAAAATACGGTCCAGACGTTCTCGTATACGGCGTCTAGGCGCTATACAGTGGCTTGCCGTACCGTATTTATGCTATACGTACTTTTAAATGAAAAAATTTTATTTGTGTATACGATAACTAAGTGACCGAATATACAGTTTTGACACGTATATTTCTCAAAAGTTTCAAATAAAACTATGTTTTTGACCTTTTTCTAAAATTATAATTGATATAATTATATTTTTGTTACTTAAAAAACCATTTTTCAATTACGTCGTTTTACTATTTGAATTAAAACTACTATGTTAATGTAAATTATTTAAGTTTTTTTTATAGAATTTATGATAATATTTTTTATTTTGCCTATTAAAACATAATATAATTATATATTTATATATATATATATACAAAAAATATCCACCGTATCTACCCCGCATAAACGTCCACGAATACGTGGAAACACTATACGGTGGTTCACCGCCCGGCTAGCGTATAGCGTAGTTTAGAACATTGATAATTTATCTTACTTTAAATGGGAGATTTCTAGCAAATGCAAATGCCTAAACCGCACATATGTTATTTTGACCGTTCGAACCGCTTCAACCGCAATTTTCCAATAGACAATTACCATTAATCAAGATACCTCCACACACAAAAGAGAGAAAATTCCTCAAAGTCTCTCTCTCTCTTCCTTTAATTGAAAAGAAAGAGACTTTATAGGATTCTAATTATCTTCCCATCATCTTATTATTCTTCCCCAACCAATTTTCCACTTTCTTCTTCTAAAAACCTTTCTTTCTTTCTCTTTCTTTTGTTCTTCTTCTTGTTCTTGTCGTTGTAAGAAGCTATGCACGATTGGGCTGCACCATTGATCGCTTCGGCTCTATTCGCGTTTCTATCACCGGGACTAATTCTACAGTTTCCAGGGAAAGAATCTCCGGTAGGTTTCATGAACATGAAGACGACGGTGGCTTCCATTTTTGTCCACACTGTTCTCTACGGTCTCTTTCTCATCCTCTTTCTCGTTGTTCTCAACGTCCATGTCTATGTATAGCTCACGTATTAGTTATTAAACTCATGTGTTTGCCTCTGGTTTGTGCTAGAGGGTTTAATAGTGACGCTTTTGTTTTAGTACCTGTCTTTGTTCCTCTTTCTTAATTACTACTCTGTTCCATCAGTAGCCATTTTAATTACTATGTTCCAAAGATTTAAACTTTCTCATCAATGACCATTTCTTTTCAGTAACCAAAAATTTCGAAACCGAGTAGATTCAATTAGTCTCCTTTCCACCACCGGTGTTCGAATTCGAGATCTTCTCAATTCTACACTTTGGAAGAGAACCTTATCTCAGTTTGGTTTGGCTGGTACATAATTAACCCATTTGACTACACTCGTGGCTCGCGGATTGGGTAAAATTTCGCATGCTTGGCAAAAGTGAGGTTTGGATTGCTTACATACAACTCTTAAAACTCTGAAACAAGCTTCTTGTAAATTAGCAAAGGTAACATTTTCATGAACAAAAGACTAAACATGAAGAGAAAAGGAAAGATTCACATCTGATTTTTAGCACTCGGGAATGGTTTCAGCATCATCGATTGACGCAGATGCAAGAACAAGCTGAGGGGTAGGAATTGTGTAAGTGTAATTCTCGCGTCTCGCCTTCTTCTTCTCCCTTTGCAATCTAAAAGATTCTCTCTTTCTTGCTCTGTAACTGTTAGGATTCTCCGGCACAATTTCTCTTGGGTACACACTAATCTGCAAAAACAAAAACAAAGACATCCCACTTTTGAAAATCCAAGAAGATAAAGAAAGCTTATAACGTCACATTGACATGATGAATCATAGATTTACCTTCTTCCTGTCAGGACCAAACTTCTCGAACTTCACTAATCCATCGATTAAAGAGAAGATGGTATGATCTTTACCAATCCCAACGTTTTTCCCAGCATGGAACTGCATAAAAAACATCATCCATGAATCAATCTCCTCAAACAAAACAGTTTCATCTTAAACACAAGCATGACTTAGAAGTATATATTGAAATGGAATCTGAAACAAGAGCCTCTAATCACAGTTTTGTGTTCTCTCATCTGTGAATCAATCTCCTCAAACAAAACAATTTCATTATAAACACAAGCAATGACCAAGAAATAATCTGGAGGAAATGGAATCTGAAACAAAAGCTTCTAAATTCGATAGTTTCATGTTTTAAAGCATCATTCATGAATCAATCTCATTAAACAAAATAGTTTCATCATAAACACAAACAATGACCAAGAAATATTCTGGAACTGGAATCTGTAACAAGAGCTTCTAAATTCTAAAGTTTCATGTTTTAAAGCATCATTCATGAATCAATCTCCTCAAACAAAAATAGTTCCATCCTTATGAACTATTCTGGAATTGAATCTGAAATAATAGCTCGAGACCTTCTAAATTATGAATCAATCTCCTCAGATAAATTAGTTTGATCCTTAACACAAGCAAAACACATTAATATTCTGAGCTTGAGAGCTACTAAACCCATCAAAATCCTTACCAAATCCCAAAATTGAAATGAAATTATAAGAGATTTTCACAAACCCAGAAGCTCCTTGAGAACCACAGACATTCTGGAATAGAATCTGAAGCAAGAGGGACTAAAATTCCGTGTTCTTAAGAGTTACCTTAGTACCACGTTGACGAACAATGATGGCTCCAGGCTTAGCGACTTGGTCACCGTAAATCTTAACGCCGAGTCTTTGACCAGGAGAATCACGACCGTTCTTAGTACTACCAGCTCCTTTCTTATGCGCAGATTCGATCGTCAATGGAATCGGAGCTTGGAGGTTTTCCAACGGGAGAGTCACCGTGAAATTTGTTTTCGGGCAAAAACTCAAATCGCCTCTGAGAAACGACGAGGTTGAAGAAAGGGATAAGCCTTTGAATGCTCCAATTAGATTCAAACTAATCGATGTCGCAATCGCCATTGCTAAAATCGAACCCCAGAGAAAATCTGTGGAATTTTGAAATGGGGAAATTAGGGTTTTTGTGAGGATGATGAAGAAGAAGAAGAAGAAGTGATTTTTATCTTATCGTTTCGTCTCTGTAGATTAGTGACTATGAAAATTCTACGACATCAAAATAATGTGGGTCCCGTTGTGTTTAAGTCGAGACGATAAGGCGAGTACACGTCAGCAAGCAAAATTAGCAAGAATGTAGTGTTGTTTCTCCGTAGATTTGGACCTTGAGGCTATGGACCTTAACAAGACGTGAAGTGTTGTTTCTCTGCCTCCTTATAAGAATGTAGTAGGATGCAAGTGGGTTTACACAATAAAATATCTTGCTGATGGTACTATTGAGCGCTATAAAGCACGTTTAGTTGCTTAGGGATTTACCCAGCAAGAGGGTGTTGATTACTTTAATACGTTTTCTCCAGTTGCAAAATTAGCTAGTGTAAAGCTCATACTTGGTTTGGCAGCTAGACAAGGATGGAGCTTGACTCAAATGGATATCACTAATGCTTTCTTGCATAGTGAATTGGATGAGGAGATATACATGAGTTTGCCTCAAGGGTATACGCCTTCTCCTGGTGTTTCATTGCCTCCTAATCTTGTTTGTCGCTTACATATATCTCTATATATGGATTGAAGCAAGCCTCACACCAGTGGTATAAATGTCTCTCTCAGGCGCTTCTTGATGATGGTTTCTTTCAATCTGCCTTTGATAATACTCTCTTTGTTAAACTCACTGGTACATCTTTCATTGCTCTTCTGGTCATGTGGATGACATTCTCATTGTGAGTAACAATGATGATGAGGTTAAGTCAGTTCAAGCTACATTGGCTAGTCATTTCAAGACCAAGGACTTAGGTCCTGCTCGCTTCTTCTTAGGCTTTGAAATTGCTCGTAACTCTGGTGGAATCTCTGTCTGTCAAAAGAAATATTGCTTGGATTTGCTTTATGATGCAGGCTTGTTAGGTTGTAAACCTAAATCTGTTCCTATGGATCCTAAGATTGCTCTCACTAAGGAAACATGCACACTTCTGCTTGATGCTACTCCATATAGAGAATTGATTGGATGCCTCTTGTATCTCTGTATTACAAGACCGAATATTACATTTGTTGTTCATCGTCTTAGTCAATTCCTCTCCCGCCCTACTGATGTACATCTTCAAGCTGCTGATCATATCTTGAAGTACCTCAAAAACAGTCTAGGTCAAGGATTGTTTTACTCTGCTTCTACAGAGTTGTGTTTGAATGCCTTTGCAGATGCAGATTGGGTTGCTTGCCCTGACACTCATCGTTCAGTCACTGGTATGTGTATCTTTCTTGGTACTTCCTTAATCACTTGGAAATCTAAGAAACAATATACGGTTAGTTGTAGTAGTGCAGAAGCTGAATATCGTAGCATGGCCTTAGCTACTAAAGATCTTCTCTAGTTCAGTCAAATGTTGCGTGATTTGCACATTAGTGTTGAGACTAAAACCAAGTTGTTCTGTGATAACAAAGCGGCTCTGCATATTGCGAACAATCCAGTGTTCCATGAAAGGACTAAACATGTAGAAGTTGATTGTCGTACTACTAGAGATCAGGTGAAGAATGGTTTTTTGCAGACAATGCATGTCTCTAGTGGAAATCAACTCGCTGACATTCTCACCAAGGCCTTACATTCTCACCAAGGCCTTACATTCTGGTCCTTTCCATACTCTCCTCCAATGCATGTCAATTTCAAGCCTCTTTTCGGCTTGAGGGGGGTCTATTAGATTATATATTGTATATAGAGTTAAATATATAATTGGGATTAAGTCTCCTTTAGCTTAATTCTGATCTTGTATATATAAGGCACTTATGTACACTCTTTTTCAATTAATGAGAAAACATCTTTAATATCAGAAAGTTAATAATTTCTTGATACGGAAGCTTGTTATTATATTAAGGGAGATGCTATAAGATTTCTTGCAACACAAGGTAAGTAAGAACTTTGCAAGAAACAACAAATAATATTAAAACATCATTGTAACAAACACCAAAACTGCATTCATATCTTCATACATTTACTAGTTCATTTTCTAACCATTATCAAATTCTCCAACGACAACAAAAATCGTGTACATTATAATGCTTAGCAACGTATGTACTGACGTTTTTTGGTCTATTTTATTTTGATATTAAAGTGCTATAGAATTGTAATACATTTCGTCATTGATATAGTAATATAGTTTTAAAATCGTGTACTAAAAAAACTGAAATCTATCTTTCAATAAATTTTTGGGGTATGACATATCATTAAAAGAAAAACATGGGGCGAAGATTTTAAATTTTGCCGACAAAATGTTTCCACACATTGTGCCAATACGGTGCCGTTTTGAGAAACACTGAGCAATAGTAACGAGATGGTTGTTTTTAATGGAAACTTTTGCAATTCTTTGCTAAAGAAAGGGGCTTACTTGTAAATTGATTTTTATTCCAAAAACCATTACGACTTTTCTGATATTTAGTCGAATTAAGATGTCAATTACTCAATTGGATTGGGATTAATTAATAAATCGAGGGGGGGGGGGGGGGGGGATTGTTTAGTATTACATAGAAGTTAGAACCCTAATTTGAATCTTGTTTTGGTTCGTCTTCTTCCTCGTAATTTTTTTTCCGATTGATTTTGAATTTTTGATACTTGTGCTCTGAGCTCACTTCAAGTGTTTATTCTTCACCGAAAAATGGCAATATCCGATCCAGCAATCAAAAAGCGAGTGGTCCTCGACGACCATAAGGAAACAGACAGGCTCTAATGGGTCCTCGACGACTTTGGGTATACATAAGTGTTTGTATTTTCATGGAAATTTCTGAAAAGTTTCTTTGAAATTTCTCTTCTCTTCACTCGTTTTCCTCCCACATATAACCAATGGATTTGATTCCTCCTCCATAAACCATTTTGATACTTTCTTCTTCGATCTCTCTCTTGCTCAATCTCTCTCTCATGGCTTCTTCGTCTTGCATCAAGAGATACCATGTCTTTCCGAGCTTCCATGGACCAGACGTTCGTAGAAGATTTCTCAGTCATTTACACAATCTCTTCGCAAGGAAAGGGATCACGACTTTCAAGGATCAAGAGATCGAAGGAGGTCATACGATTGGATCTGAACTCGTACAAGCGATTAGAGAATCGAGAGTCTCGGTCGTTTTGCTCTCGAAGAATTACGCTTCTTCAAGCTGGTGTTTAGACGAATTGGTTGAAATCTTGAAATGCCAAGAAGATCAGGGGCAGACTGTGATGACGATTTTCTACGATGTTGATCCTTCTGATGTGCGGAAACAGAGAGGAGACTTCGGAAGCGCTTTCGAGAAAACTTGTGAAGGGAAATCTGAAGAAGAGAAGCAGAGGTGGAGCCAAGCTTTGGGATTTGTAGCAACCATAGCTGGAGAACACTCTGTTAACTGGTTTGTTGTTTCTTTTTAGCTCAATAAATTAAAATGCTTTAATCTTTTCTAATCTGATTATTCAATAATATTTTTGTTTGTTTATTAGGGATGATGAAGCAGCGATGGCTGAAAAGTTTGCCAAGGATGTTTCGAACAATCTGAATATCACACCGTCGAGGGATTTTGACGGGATGGTGGGAATGGAAGCTCATTTGAGAAAAGTGAGCACTTTGTTGTGCCTTGAGAATTTAGAAGTGAAGATGATTGGAATTTGGGGTCCTGCTGGAATTGGTAAGTCCACTATTGCTAGAGCCTTATACAATCTACTCTCTAGCGATTTTCGACTTAGCTGTTTCATGGGAAACCTCGGGGGGAGTTATAAGAGCATAATGGCGGGAAGTTATAAGAGCATAATGGGTGTTGATGATTATGATTCCAAGTTGTGTTTGCAAAACCAATTTCTGTCTAGGATTTTGAACCAGGAGGATATGAGGGTGCGTCATTTAGGTTCAATTAAAGAATGGCTACAAGATCAAAGAGTGCTTATCATTCTTGATGATGTAGATGATCTAGAGCAGTTAGAGGCTTTGGCAAGAGAACTTTCTTGGTTTGGTTTAGGAAGTCGAATCATCGTTACCACAAAAGATAAAAAGATTTTGAAGGCACATGGGATTGACGATGTATACCGTGTGAATTTTCCATCTCTAGAAGAAGCTCTTGAGATATTATGTCTATCTGCATTCAAACAGAGTTTTGTACAAGATGGTTTTGAAAAGGTTGCATATGAAGTAGCAATGCTTTGCGGTTGTCTTCCGTTAGCCCTTCGTGTTGTGGGTTCATCTTTGCGTGGGGAGGGCAAGCATGAGTGGGAACTCCAATTATCTAGGATCAAAACTAGTCTTGATAGAAAAATTGAGGACGTATTAAGAGTGGGATATGACAGATTGTCGAAGAAAGATCAATCTTTATTCCTCCACGTTGCATGCATCTTCAGTGGTTATTTTGGTGGGGTTGATAAAGTGACAGCCATTCTCGCTGACAGTAATTTGGATGTCGAAAATGGGTTGAAGACCCTAGCCGCTAAATCTCTTGTGGAGCTCGACAACGAATATCCGTCGCATATAGTGCTAAGGATGCACGGTCTGTTACAGCAATTGGGTAGACAAGTAGTTCATGAACAATCAGATGAGCCTGGGAAACGTCAGTTTTTAGTAGAGGCTGAAGAGATTCGTGATGTGCTAGCAAATGAAACAGTAAGTTCTTACATATATTATATATTCTCTAGAGATCTTGCCTATTGCTTTCATTACAATAATTTGATCAGTCGAAATATGTTTTGTGTATATTTGAATTGCAATGATATTTTATAAGAATGAGTATTTGAATTTGGTTAACTGATTTTTCTCTACCTTTTTAAAAATAACTCGATTTATATATCATATTTATTTTAGATTAGTTGTTAAGATCAATTTTGAGATTTTAATTGCTCACACAAATTTTTCAAAACAAAATTGAATAATATATCAATTATCGTTAAAATATCTTTCACTTTTTCATAGATTTCAAAAGTAAAAATGAAAAATAATTTCTTTTAGTTTTGTCGGAATTATGTAGCTTCCCATATTATTATAGCATCCCTAAGATAACACAAATTTTCGACTCTAATGGTTAGTACAATTGATACTAATCTATTTGAGATTGGAAATCATGCTTTTATCTACGGTATATATAAAACGAAACTAAAAATGAAATAACTCCTTTTTTGGTGAAGAATATGAAATAACTCTAGCCATATAATATAGGAAGCATGGAAATGCCAAGTTATAACCTATGTAATCTCATAATTTTGGCCATGCGCAAAACTTGAATTTTTCTATCAACACTAAAGAAACCATGTTGACTATAAATTTGTAAATATATTACTTAGATAAGTTTATGACGGGATTAGTGCTGTTTGGAAAAGTAATGGTTTGTAAATTAGGATAGTGTTAAGAGTTTAGTTAATTAAATAAAAAAGAAAAATAAAACTGAAATGTTTTGTGGTGATAACAGTTGAACAAAATTAGCTTAGAATGATTTTCTTTTATTTAATATATATAGAAGATATATTTGGAGTGTTTTTTTCTTTTCTTTTTATAAGAACTCTCTTCAACAAATCTGTGGTTTTTTTTATAACAGTTTCATCCTTCCTTTTTTGAAATGTTTGTTAGGGTACTGGATCTATCATAGGTATATTACTTAATACAACGAAGACGAGCAGTGAGATCTCCATAAGTGGGCGAGCTTTTGAAGGAATGCGTAATCTTCGATTCTTAATAATCTATGGAATGCGTAATCTTCGATCAGAGGAACTTGAATATCTACCTCGTCTAAGGTTACTATATTGGGAATCATACCCAGGAAAACGCCTCCCTCCAACATTTCAGCCAGAATGTCTTGTCGAGCTCTATATGCAATCCAGCAATCTAGAAGCGCTCTGGGGAGGAATCCAGGTTGGTATTTGTTAGTTATCAAACCTCGAAAAGCCTCAATATGATTTTTCTCATTTGTTGTAATTGACACATGCAGCCCCTTGCAAATCTCAAGACGATAGATATGAGCTATTCCCGTTGGTTGAAAGAAATCCCAAATCTTTCAAAAGCTACTAATCTTGAGACACTGACACTTCTGGGTTGCAAAAGTTTGGTGGAGCTTCCCTCCTCAATTGGTAATCTACACAAACTGACAGCGCTGTATGCGTCATCTTGCACTAAGCTACGAGTTATTCCCACCAACATCAACTTAGCATCTCTTGAGGAAGTCGTCATGAGTGGTTGCTCTAGATTGAGAACATTTCCAGATATTTCTAGCAACATCAATTGTCTTACAATAAAAGACACAAAGATTGAAGATGTTCCTGCATCCGTTGTCGGACGATGGTCTCGTCTTGACACGCTTTCTATGGGCAGCAGAAGCCTCAAAAGATTAACACATGTCCCAGAATGTGTAAGGAAGCTAGACCTAAGCAACAGTGACATAAAGAGGATCCCAGATTGTGTCATAGGTCTCCCTAAGCTAGTTGAACTTATCATCCAAAACTGCAGAAAACTAGTGTCACTGCAAAGTCTTCCGCCTTCGCTTCGGAATCTCGAAGCATCTAATTGTGGATCGCTCAAAAGCGTCAGTTTCTCGTTATATGAACCAAGAAGGTATATTACACTCAACGACCGTAACTGTTTGAAATTGGAGAAAGAAGCGATAAGAGTATCTTCCTCTTTGTACGATCCTAACAGACGAGCCCTGTTGTGCAACTGTTTTTCACTTGATGAAGAAGCAAGAAGAGTAATCATACAACGGTGGGCTTACAAGTGTGTATACTTACCAGGTAAAGAAATCCCTGCAGAGTTCACTCACAAAGCCACAGGAAACTCCATAACCATCTCTTCGGGGACTTTCTCTGTGTCCTCAAGATTTAAGGCTTGCCTCCTGCTTTCCCCAAACCTGGTACATACTATAGTTTGTTGTTTAAGAAGCAAAGGTGTCGTCATCAATGAACTTAAGTTTCTACTTTATGACGAGGTAACGGAACAACACCTGTTAGTATTTTCTGGGGACCTGTTCAAAGAACACATATGCCTTGAAGTGGACGCATCTACGAGCGAGTTTCAATTTGAATTCAGCTTCGAGGGAAACGAAGACAAGATTATTGAGTGTGGTGTACAGATCTTGGAGGAAGAAGTTGAGGGTAGTAGCAGCAAACGAAAGGAGCACAGTGATGGAGATGTGCAGGTCTCTAAAGATGAAAGTGTCGTCAAAAGCAGTAAGCAAAGGAAGAAGAAGAAGACAGTGTGAAGTTCTCAGGGAACGCGTGGCTGAGGATATGTTGGCTTTTTTAGATGAATTTCTGAAGAAGCAAAGTAGTTGCTCAAAGTAACAGCATTCAAAATTGGCCATGGATTTCAAGATCTGTGTCCTCATCTCACAGAACATATGCTGAGCCAGAGAGAGCGAGACCGTGAAAGGGCTCAAGCCCGAAATCGGAGGCAAGAGAGATAACAAAGAAGACGGACTAACTCCGGAGCAACGCTTAAATTATTGTCCTTAATTGAGATAGATCTTGCTTCTTGATAGTTTGTCTGTACTTCTTAATACAAATTCGAAAAAGTCTCTCAAATCAAAAACATCAAAACCTGTAACGTTAGTTTAAGAAATGTATATAATTTATGCAGGAAGCATTAAATTTCTTTGAAGACTTGATGAAAAGGTATGGGACAAAACGTTAATTGGCATCTTGGTACGTATTAGTACATCATTAGTTCCTAATCACACAATCGTTATTAGATTTATGTACTTTATTTCTTTATGGGTTAACATATTTATTTACTTCATTTTCTTGATTTTTTTATTATTGTTATGAAGAATGGAAAGGAAGAAAAGTTCCCTTTACAAGAGGATGTAGCTTCTATGAATTTAAAGAAGAAGGAACAAGATTGGTTATAAGGTAAACAATTTTTTGTTTGGAATATCTTGATGATTTGATATCATATAACTATATTTTTAATGAAATATTATAGTTAAAAAACGCTTTTTCAAAACAAATGAACAAATAATCTCATAAACAATTTGATAATTTTTTTTCAGAAATGCGAGGATTTTGATTGAATCGCCAATTAAACCGGAAGGAATCGTATTGGTAAAATATTTCTTCTCTGTTTTTGAATGCAAAAGTAGGAAATTCTTTTACATTTTACATTTCAAGATATGTTCTTGTTAGTTAATTAATAATCAAGAAATGTGTACAATATTTTACAGGAAGCTATGAAGTTTTTTGAAGAACTGGTGAAGAGTATGGGACAAAACGTTAAGTTTTGTGTTGAAAATGTGTGTGAAGGATAGGGGTGGGCAAAAAATCCGAAACCGAAAAACCGAACCGAACCCGACCCTAATTATCCGAACCGAATCCGACCCGAAGTTTTCTAATACCCGAATGGATATTATATCTCTAAACCCGAAAACCCGAAACCGAATCCGAACCGAACTGAGAATCGAACGGGTAACCGAAATATATAAAACATAAACAAAATTAAATATATTTAGAGTTAAAATCGGATATGTTCATGTAGTTTGTGTAATTTTTAAAGTTTTTCTTTTGCTTTTTTGATTAATTCGGATATTGTGGATATATTTCGATAAAAATAACCAATTTTTGTTATTATTTGAACTATTACAATTTGTTTTTGTTATTTTATTTCGGGTATTTTTGGATAATTCGAATAACAAATATTTAAATTGAACCAACTAAAAATAAAGTGGGGTAGTTATACATTTTTGGGTATTGTTTGAATATTTTTGACAATTTTTTAGTATTTCGGATAATCCGAACCCGACCCGAACCCGACAAAACCGAACCGAACTCGACCCGAAATTTTATAATACCCGAACGGATGTCATATCTCTAAACCCAAAAATCCAAAAATCCAAAATATCCGATCCGAATCCGAACGGATATCCGAATGCCCACCCTTAGTGAAGGAGATGGACATAGTGCAGCTGTTAATTGGCATCTTGGTACGTATAACATATTAGTAAATCATTTATTCCTTTTAATACAGTCGTTAATTATTATATTTATGTACTTGATTTATTTTTGGGGTTAACATTTTTATTTACTTCATTTTCTTGATTTTTTTTATTATTGTTATGAAGAATGGAAACGAAGAAAAGTTCCCTTTACAAGAGGATGTAGCTTCTATGAAGAATGGAAACGAAGAAAAGTTCCCTTTACAAGAGGATGTAGCTTAGAGAAGAAGGAACAAGATTGGTTATAAGGTAAATAGTTTTTGGGATATATTGGAAAACCAAACCAAACCGAATGGATCCGGATTTCTTATTTGGATCCGGATATGGGTTTGGATATATTGGAAAACCCCAAAAGAGAAAAACAAGTTTACAGTTTTTGATTTTTTTTTCCAGATCTATAATGGATCCGGATATGGGTCTGAATCCGTGGTTGTGTCACGTAATATGTCTGATTCATTAAGGATTTAAATGAAATTTCTCACGTTTTTATTTAAAAAATAATAAAAAATCATAAAAATGGCTTAACAGGTTTGTAATTTTATTTTTGGGTTTTTAAAGATTTTGACTCTACATTTTATGGTTCTCTTGTATTAAATTAGTTTCTTTGTTACACCAAAAAAATACACAAAGACAAAAAAATAACTCGAACCAAAAACAGAACACAATTTTGAATTGAATAGCAACAGCATTTTTTATATTGGAAAACCAAACCGAATCACATAAACTAAAATTCATTTATACATTAATATAATTTGGTTATTTACATTTACGAAAAATACATTTGAATAATTTTAAACTACACCACCAATCCAAAACAAACATGAAAAGATAAACCAAATCTAACTGAAATTTCAAAAACAAAAAGTATAAAATATCGAACCGAAATATAATCCGGTTTTGATCTGGTAACCTGAACATAACCGAACTGAGAAAGTTAATAAATAAGTAATTTTTTTTGTTCTACTCATCATTATTAAAAATAAATTGAAATTGTTGGTGCGATTTAGGGTTTATGGTGGAGCGTGGTTTTAGAGCTTGATTTTGAAAGTAATCTGTGTAAAATTTGGGGTTTATGACGTACAAGGCAAGAAGAAGTAGGTTAAACGATTTACCAGATGATTTGCTTTGTAAGATACTCTCTAATCTCACCACAAAAGATTCAATCCGAAGTAGCGTTTTATCGAAACGATGGAGAAATCTCTGGTTAGAGGTTCCTGTTTTGGACTTGGTCTCGTCTCATTTCGAAGATGATAGTGATTTTGTGGAGTTCATAGATAGATTTCTTGATGATGAACATAAGCTAGACATGAAAAGATTCAAGATAATCTATTATTTCGAAGAACTTTACCCTGATGATGATGATACTTTTTTCTGGTCTTGGATCGATGATTTGGTTAGGCGTAGAATTTGTGATTTAGATGTTGAGATTATCTCTGATGATAGAGAGCTTGTTTATTCGTGTAACACATTGGTCAATTTGAGTCTCTGTCGCGTAATATTGTTTGATCCGGACCCGAAGAATCTGTTGTTGTTTCCTTGCCTTGTGTCAAGATTATGCATCTAGAGGGGGTAAGGTCTGATAATTTGATCCTCGAGACGCTAATTTCTGGCTGCCCTGTTCTTGAGAAGTTAACTATAATCAGGGATTCTGATTATGATTTTCTTGAAGTTGTATGTGTTCGGTCTCATTCGCTAAAAAGATTCATTTTAGAGACTGAACATGTCGAATATAAAGTCGTTAATGCTGTTGAAATCGATGCTCCAAGGCTCGAGCGTATGAGTCTCTTTGATCACTTATGAGGAAGCTTTACAATACATAGTATTGGACCGTCTGCGACGGTAGACATTGATGTCAGCTTTGATGTGGAAGATGGTGATTCATTGAATTTTGATGATGACGATGATGATACCGGTAGAACTATGATCAGTAATTTCCTCACCGGGATATCTAAAGTCAGCGGCATGAAGATCTCTACGGCTACTCTAAAGGTATATGCATACACACATGGTTGATGATTCAATAACATTTTATACGATTTGTGATATTTCTCGGTATAATTTTGATTGTGATCACACAGGTCATCGATGATTACTCCAAAGTGGAATTGTTACCTCAATTCTCTAACTTGTCTCGGTTACATGCTTCGTTTCTTGAATCTTCTTGGGAATTGTTGCCAACATTTCTTGGTTGTTGCCCGAATCTACACTCACTCGTCCTGGTACGTCTTTATTTATTCTCATGTAAAATTCCGTAATCCGAAAAAGAAACCTTAAATATCTCTTTGTTTTGGATTACATTATCAGGAATTTGACTCCCTTACAGAGACGAAACCAGACAAACTCTTGTATGTGCCGACGCCATGTTTCGTATCGTCTCTCGAGTTTGTTCGGTTGAGGACACCAGTCATGAAGGAGCCAGATGGAATTAGCAACGTACTTTCAGAGGTATTGTGTAGTCTTGAAGGAACTAAGTTTAAGCGAGAGTTTTGGTAAGATGATGAAGAAAATCAAGAAGACTCCAAGAAAGTCTAAAAGGTGTAAGATTGTCATGGGTTTGGTTGAGCCAGAGCTTATACCCAGTGATCTATAGAGACATCATCAAGGAAGTTTCAAACCATTAGTGTTAAACACTGTAAGACCTTTTTAAGCTTTTAAACACTGTAAGACCTTTACTTTTTGGTAACACCATTTATGTCAAACACTCTGAACGGATTAGAGTCTTTCCCTTGCTGAAACAAACGAACGAAAGTTTGTATTTGTCCCACATCGGTTTTGTAGAGACTTGTGATGAGGAGTGTGGGACTATAAATAGAGAAGATGGAATATTTTGGGAAGATTTTCTTATCCTCGTCTAGCAAGAAACTCCCAAAACTCGAAATTTGAAGATGAGGGCTCAAATCCAATGTTAAGACCTTGCTCCATGACACAGGTTTGCTCTCGTCAATCTGATTTGTCACCCATATCTCAGTCTTGGATGTAGGATCGTGCTGCAATAACACGGAAAGCTTCTCTTCTCTAACAACGGAAAAGTGGCAATTTCAAATATACTACACTGATAAGGAAGAGGCACAAGTAGAGATGATTTTTCTGATGAAAAATTAACTCTGAGCAAGTATAATATGAAAATGTGGTATGGTACTTTTGTTTCTATTCTTGTTACATCAAACAAATTATTATGTTTTTTGTTCATTCACAACGAAAATATATCCATTTGAATGAAATTTTACAAACACTTGGTTCAAGTTGCTCTTAAGTAGATAAATTTTAATGATTTTTTTTTCAATTAGCGACGTTAATTGCTCTAGCAAAAAATGATTCTAGCAAAAATGTTTAGAACATATATGTTTGTCAATGTTCTTTTAAAAGCACAATGCTCTGTCAACTGAGCTATACACCCAAATAAAGATGTAGTAGTCAATTAAGATCGGTAGGTTGAATTTGATCGTAGGAAGAGATTTTTATGTACAACAAAATTCAGTGAAATTCGAGCCAAATAAATAAGACAATTCAGATTCTACAGTGGACAAACGAAACCGAGAGAGATGCCATACGTTGAAAAATTAGGGAAAGATTTTGTAGTAATTTGCGTTGATTTGAAGTAGAGACATTGTTGTCAATGGATTGAAGAGAAAGATTTGTTTATCATCGAACATAACATTAGTTCTACCAATAAATGGTAAAATGTTTCTCTTTTCTTTGTAACATGGTTCATGGGTATACTTCTGAACTTTCAAATGAAAATGTGGTATGGTTTTTATTTTTATTTTTATTGTTGTTATGTCTAACAAATTATTATGTTTAACCTCATCACTTTCAACGAAAATATGTCGCTTTGAATGAAAACTTACAAACTCTTAAGTCAATTTGCTCTTAACTATTGTTTTTTTTCTTTTTTTTTTGAAAAAAATGTTAAATTTTATTCAAACCAAAAAACCTTTGTACAATGAATGTGACTTGAATCTGAAGTTTTTGAATGTGATTTAAAGGAAAAACAGAATTCTCTAGCAACCGAGCATAGCTTCTTCTAGGTTGAAGGTCGTGTCGCGAACCATTCTAGGAGGCCCTCACTGTCATGATCTCCCGTCGTTCTAAGTAAGCTCAATCTATTGCGGATCTCTTTGTCTATAGCTTTTGCGAGTCGATTCGGTGAGAGCGGTAGTTCTCCATGCCGTCGACCATTACGTTTCCGCCACAGGAAATAAAGAGTTGCTTGAAAGGTATATAGAATTATGAACATTCGAGTGCGGCTGAAGTTTCCGCTGTGGAGCAAGGATATGATGTTATTCCAAACTGTCGTGTAGAGAGTGCCAAGTAGGCTCCATGTCAACGAAAATGCATACAGAAACATTAACATGAATACGAGCATAATATGAAAGTTGGGTATATTGATGGACTTTTTCACTAGGCCTAAACTGGATTCTAGTTAGGCCAACATGGACTCTAGTTTAGTGACAAAATTTTTAATTTTGTGATTAGTCCTAGCGACCTATAAGGAACAATAACAATAACATCTAGTTGCAACTCCAAAACGAACATAGTTTAACTTGGACGAAATGACCATAGCTAGTTTCAAAGTAATAAGTTTTTTTTTAGAAAAAGTATCTCAATCTAAACCACATTCTAATTAGTTGTTGTCGCTAAACTAGAAAAGTAATACTCTTTTATAGAAAAAAATTGTTGAGACAATGACGGTTATAGTTCTCGTGCGTGCTAGTTTGGTTTTGCTCTCAGTTTCGTGGGTGTTGTTGTTATTATGAGCTCCGTTCTAACTATATGAACATTTGTCTCAGGTTTGGAGCTTAGGATTCCCTTGTTGTTTTTGCTTTTATATGTCGTTCTCATACAATTTGGTCCCAACATGGTTTCCTTAAGGCTTAGTCTTTGGCAGATTAGACCCCGTCGGCTTAGTTTTTGAAAAATAAACTCAACCTTTATATTCTTTTTATGTGAAGTTCAAAATTTCGCTAGACGTTAGTCGGATGGTGATAGCAGACTTAACGCCTAATTATGTATTCAAGATAAACGGGAGATTAATCAGGTTAGTTTTAGAATTTTTTAAAGAACAATCTATATTAGGTTTTTCGAAATATAACAATAAATTAGCTTAGCTTGGTTGTATGTAGTGGTAACTATTTTAAAATAATGGTTTTTTATTTAGAAAAAATATCTCAATCCAAACCACATATTCTAAAGTGAAAATATTTTTATATAAAAGAAGTTTCACTGGATAGTAGACACTAAAAAGATTGAAAAGTATCAAAATTAAGTTGTGGTCGTTCTTGCTCTTGTTCTTCTTATTCACCATCATACTCTTTAGCAATTAGATCGTCGTCAAGAATGAGATTTGGATTTGGAGGGCCATTTGCATACAACCATCGACCTTGTTCAACATTCCTACAATTTGGACATTGCATCTTGCATTTCGCATTGAAAGCGGAACCAATACAATATGTAGAAACATATCATAAAAACAAAAAAAACAAATTTGTTAGATATCACAGGATAGTACGTAAGAAAAACCAAAACTTAATATAAACAAAAACACAATACGTAACAAAAACCAAAACCTAATATAGACAAAAACACAAATGTTATTCATACATGAACAAAGGATTGAATTGATGAATGTGTCAAATAAACAAGGTGGAAATATAAGAGACATTGATGAATCAATATCTCATAACAACAATTCTCTCAAAACATGAGCTAGATTCAATATTTCATAAAAAAGCTAAAAAACACACAATACATACAAGATTCCTGAAATTATAGATATGCAAAGTAATTGATATGGAGGTAGCTAGTTCAATATTAATTAAATCACACAAGAAAAACTCAATAAAAAAAAAATTTTAGTTTCCATTCAAAACAAAAATAAAATATTTGATGCTCGTTCGTAAACAAAAACAAAGATTTATCGAGATGAAACTCGTGAAGACGACACAACTTCACAACAGTACGATCAGTGTGCTTATTGCCAACAGGCTCTACTCAAACCGAACAATACTCCAAAGGAACCTCATCATCATCCTCAGGTTCAAGGTTTAGATTGAAGGCAATTCCTTTGCCTTTGTCAAGGTTCGACCCTAACCCCTTACACATAGTTTTTCTTATGAGACAAAAAAACAATAAATCTCAAGCTGTAATTTATGAGAATTGCAAAAACCATTGTATGAAACTACACAAGTGAAGGGTGGTATTTATAATCGACGTAATGGTTTAGATACCGTTAGGTGTAACACAAGATTTATTTTTCCTAAAATTTTTACAGTTTTTATTACCACTCAAAGATCTTTCTCATAGTTCACTTTTTTAATCTTAATTGTATGTATTTAAGAAATATGTAAAAATACAAGTAAATAACGGTATACTATGAGACAGAAAGTGTACTATGAGAAAAATCTTTGAGTTGGGATAAAAAGTGTAATTAGGAAAAAAAATTAGAATCTTTGTAACAGCTAATGTTATCTAAACCACCACGTCTATTAAAAATACCACCCTTCACTAGTGGAGTTTCATACAATGGTTTTTGCAACTCTCATAAACTAGATTTATAGTTGTTTGTTTCATAAGAAAAACTATGTCTAAGGGGTTAGGGTTGAACCTTGACAAAGGAAAAGGAATCGCCTATGATCTGAACCTTGAACCCAAGGATGACAATGATGAGGTTCCTTTGGAGCACTGTTCGATTTGTGTCGAGCCTCTTGGCAATAAGCACAATGATCGTAATGTTGTAAAGCTGTGTTGTCTGCACGAGTTTCATCTCAATAAATTTTTGTTTTTGTTTGTGCACGAGCATCAAATATTTATTTCTGTTTTGAATGGACGTTTTTTGAGAATGAAACTCAAATTCATTTTTTATTAAGTTTCTTTTGTGTGATTTAATTAATATTGAACTAGCTACTTTTATTTCAATTACTTTGCAGATCTAGAATTTAAGAGGTCTTGTATGTATTGTGTTTTTTTAGCCTTTTATTATGAAACTAGATTTTATACCCACGCTACGCGTGGGTTTGTTTTATCGATATATGGATTTAATATATATTTGGATTTGTTAGTTTTCAAATTCGCTAGACGTCGACATATATGAATTCAAAAATATAGTGGCAAGAAAGTGAAGCAGTCGTAGAGAATTAGTTAATTAATTTACCATAAATACTAATTTGTACTGGTAATTTCTTGCGTGTATAGAGAATTATATATACGTAATGCTTAGATCTGCTTGTGGCATATCCTTCAACTCAGCTAGTGAGCGTTCATGTTGTAGCATTACCTTCTATGTTTCGGTCAAGGTGTATTATTGGAGGTCATATTCTTTAGATGTAGCCTTTGAAAGTCGAAAGTTTTGTCTTATTTGTTAAGCATGCTTTTACCATGTGATTTTCAACAGCTTTTCCATAATTTAAGAGGAATTCCCACTTCACTATTAGAATCTCGATATTTTTTACCCCCACTATTAGGATTTCATCAAAACATCTTTGTCATTTTAGTTTGTTGGTTAATATTTTTATAAAGTATAACTTTCTTGCTGATTGATGGGTATTGACTATTCTTTCTATCACTTTCTCCCACTTTCGTTCAATTTACACTTTATTGTCGTTATTCCAGGTAAATCTTCTTGGAAATTCCAAATAAGTTAGTTAACAGGTCTCTTCAGATTCTTTTTTTTTCATCCACGCTACAAACATTCTCTTCTGAAAATCTTCCTTAGACATAAATCAAGTGAGATTATCTTTAGTTTTATATGTTATGTTTTGCTGTCCATAGACACAAACAAACATAATCATCAAAGAATATAATGAAAATTGAATAGTTAAACTCCAATGTTTAAAAAAAAATTTGAAGATTGATTTCCCATGGTTTGATCTCATTTATTAATACTTGTGGAATATCGTTTTCTAGAAATCAATAGAGTTTAACAATAGTGAGTGTTAGAATTTGTAGATGAGGTGAACTCTTAAAAGTTACCACCATTGGTAGACCACCCTATGATTCACAATTCTAAATAGACTTCAATATTGAAAAGAGAGATGAAACTTTAGATCGTCTTCAATCTTGATAAAAAGGGAAAAATATCCCATGGGTGCAACTTGCAACTCCACAAATAGTTGTCCTTGTATCGGACAATCCATATTTCGGAAATAACATGAAAACATAAGTTTTTCCGTAGTAGTAATTTTCATAAACGTAATAAAAGAAATTAAAATACTGAGAAAATTTAGATTTCAGAAAATAAAACTAAGAACCCGTAAAAACCATAAACCCTTAGAAATAATTTCAAAAGAAACCTCTCGATTTATTCTTGTACCAAAACCAAATCATTAAACTCTTAAACACTTTAGTCTAGAAAAATATGAAAACTAAAACCAAAATATATATTATAAATAAGAAAACAACCAACCCAAAAAAACAATTTTTAGTAACACAGAGACCTCGTAAATCCATAATCATCAGAGTCAGCTTCGTCTTCTTCACCGATCACGGTCTCCATGATCTCTTCTTAATATAAGATCACAAAACTTTTATTGCGGAAGCTTTTAATTACGATCCCTTAGAATCGGCTACCCTGCTATCATGACAAATCTTATATAATAGGAATCTACAAAATATACCATCAAAATTATGATTGGTTGATTAAATTAAATTAAACTTATTATATGTGTTTAAAAATATTAAATTAAATCACATTATATATATATATATATATATATATATATATATATGTGTGTGTGTGTGTGTTTCTTTATTTCATATATATATATTTGTATGTTTTGCAATACGAAACTTTCCTAATCAAATATTCACTTAACTATCTTCTTTTTGTAAATAGAAAACGATGACATAATTTCTTTATTTTTTTAACTCTTTCCTATTAACAAAACTATCATTAAATTAATAAATTTTTCTATTGTAAATGATTTATTTTAGATGTTTACATGGATATTTATTAGTGGTTGATTAAAATATTATGTGAATACTCAAAAAAATTTTATATTGTCAGCTTAAAGCTTAATAATTATTATGTTTATGTCTTTGTGTTGTTTCAAATAGTATAAGTTTCAGTTTCAGCAATAGTTATTAAAGAATAGAAACCCTAATACTTAGTTACCTCCTTCGTTAACTTAATTCCAGCCATGCTTCTAGAAAAGAAAGGTTTTACGAAACAAACAAATAACACAAAAACGTAAAAAAAAAGAATTAGAAACATACAGTTCAAATTTAAAAGAAAGTCCCAAGTGTAGATGATATTAAAAAAGAAAACGAAGTATGCATTTGTATGCGTGAAAAATATTAGAATAGCTTAGACAAAGAAACAGAACATATACCAGTTAGATACTATTAAGATTGAAGCAACTTTTAAATTTAATGATAAACACCAAACTGTAAAAAAATCACAGAAGAGGTATCATAAACAAAGACTTTGTTTGATATCCAAGAATTAGTTTACACAAATTAAAAGTAAAAAACGTTTCGAAAAACTTAATATAACTTTCACAAATCAAACTAATTATTAAAAAAAACGAACTAACTTTGTTACAAAACCAAACACATATATGCGTTAAAAAGACCTACAAAAACAAAACAAAAACCAAAAAAAAAAGATCAGACATGAAATATTTTGGCAACATGAATAATAACCAACAAAACCATAAACTAAAACACTGAACCAACGGTGTGGTTTTCTTCTTATGATGGCCATCACGTCATTGTACATATATCTATATATAGATAGAAATAAAAATGGTTAAAAAAGTTAGGACTGCACTTATGCCGTAATTATCAAATAGAAAAATGAATATTTTCTATTCTTCATAAGATAGTAATGGAAAATTACCACTAATTAAATAGGATATATATCAAAAAAATGATGGACTTTTATTAGATAAACCATGGCCTTGTAAAATATTACATCCAACCGTAATAGAATCTAATCAAAAGAAATAGAGGTATTTTACTAAAATTTCCAAAGATATTTATATATACTACCTACACAAATTGGTAATTAAAAAGCATTTAAATTTTTTTTTACAACTATTTCCTAATCTATAGTAAATACAAATTAAAAAGATATAACAAAACTAAAAAGATCCACAAAACGAAAAATTACTTAAAATTATGAGTTTATAAAATAAGAAAATTATGTCTTAGTTTCTTATTTAAAACAAAATAGAACATTAACTTAATTCTAAATACTGACATGATATAACACTATTGATTGATTTAAATATTACGTGGACAACTTCAAATTTGTGTAATTTATTAATTATAAATCCTCAAGTTTGGACTACGTGGGTATTCTGTTGTGATTATTTTCCTTTTTGTAGTAATTAATAAAGTAGCAGATTAGAAATAATCGAATATAGAAGAACACGTTGACGTTGGAGGGGTTTCAGAGTGAAGAAATTTTCCTAAAATCTTCTAGCAAACTGGAAATAATCGTCTTTGCCGCCATAGTTGCCGATGATTTTGAGGAATATAGAAGCAGAGAGTGGAGACCTGGTTGATGACGGCGATGAGGTCGGAGGTGCGTACAGTTTTCTCGTCTAAACCAATGGTGAGGAAGAGCTCTCGAGATTTCTCCGATTTTTCGTCTTTCAGAGTCATGGTGCCGAATCAACAACACACCCACTCGCACAAAAACGAACAAAAGAGACCCTAACTCTCTCTTGAATTAATCGCCGGAGAAGTTCCGATTCTCGCTTCGGAATCGCGATTCTCAAAAAATGATGTTTGGAGTCGCAGTGGATACGTGTGATTCTGAGTTGGAAAAGAGATTTGTTTTTATCTTCAATAGGTTTTCTTAATTTCTCTTGGCCCAATTTGTTTAGACTATTAGTATTAGGCCCATTATTTTACGACAAATGAATATAAAGTCAATAATCTTAATTAGATATATAACAATAATAACACATTAGTAGCTCAAGAAATAAAGGTTAACTTCAAATTGATCCTGGTTGACTTTCTTAGCCATGGTTTCATATCATATTTAATTATAGACATATTGAATCAATTTTGAATTTTATAAAATTTTCATATTGGATAGTATTTTATTTTTGTTTGAATGTAATAAAAAACCATAAACTGTTATGATTTTTATCTTCAGTTTAGTTAAATTGTTTTATATAACTTTTAAATATGATTTTATGTTTAGAACGAATGTTTGAAGATTAGGAAATAACAGACTATTGTAAGATTATATAATTGATAAATTACCAAAAATTTTGATAGATTATATAATTGATAGATTATATAGTATAATAATAAAAGTAAAATTAACTTAATTCTTAATTCTAAATGCTTACATGGCATGCTAATATAGGTTGAATTAAATCCTATGTGGACGTACTCAAAAGCTAATAGATTTAATTTTTATATAGTATAGATATTGAATCTAACTCATGCTTTGAGAGAATTGTTGTTATGAGATATTGATTTATCATTATCTCTTATATTTCCACCTTGTTTATTTGACACACCCACTAATTCAATCTTTTGTTCAGACATGAATAACATATGTGTTTTTGTCTATATTAAGTTTAGGTTATTCTTACGTACTGTGTTTTTGTTTATATTGAGTTTTAGTTTTTTCTTATGTACTATGCTGTGATATCTAACAAATTTGTTTTTTTTTTTGGTGTGATATGTTTCTACAGATTGTATTGGTTCAGCTTTTAATGCGAAATACAAGATGCAATGTCCAAATTGTAGAAATGTTGAACAAGGTCGATGGTTGTATGCAAATGGCCCTCCAAAGCGCATAATATCTTACTCTTTGATATTATGCGCATGATCTCATGAAGCGCAAATACAATTAAGCGAAAGGGTAAGCCAAATAATTTGAACTTCATGGAATAAACGAATAGCAAATACGTGAAATCATGATGCACACCATGGATCTCTTTTAGATGTTTGCCAAGTGGTACTGCATTAATTAAAAATTTCTTAAAAATGGTTCTCCAGTCTAGGAAATAAAAGAGAATAAGTTTATTTTTATGAACCATAAAAGTATTTTTGTAAAACAAAAAAACATGAAAAAATCATTTTTATTAATTTATCTAGATTTTATAAGAAAAATACACAAAATCAGTTATATTACACACATTAACTTCCGATTGGTGGTAGAAAAGAATATGGAAATGGTAACAAATTTTTTAAGGTGATAAAAAAGATAAAGATAAAAATAGAGGTGATGAAAAAAAAAGACAATAGAAATATAAAATTATACAAAACAATTCAAATTTTGTAATGGTTGTACATGAATATTGTGTTTTTATAGTGAATAACTCTTTTTTTTTGGTCAATACTGTGAATAACTCTTCTTATCAACAAAAACATATGAAGAGCAAAGAAAAAATATCAATAAAATAGTACATGAATATGGTGGTACAAAGAAAAAATGGATGTATAAAAGACATTAAATATGGTGGTACAAAGAAACAAAGGTGGTTCACAAAATGTTTAAAAAGGTGGTACATACCGTTTTTGTTTGAATTGTCTCAATCCCCATACCTATCCAATTGTTGTTTATGTTACCAATCAGAGATGCGAAAATTTGTTCGATTTGGTAACATTGCAAAAATGCAAATAAAGAAATTACTTAAAAAAAGGATAATTTATGAAATGTCAACAAATTTTTTGATTTTAGATAGATATTTTTTCAGATTCAAGATTGGGGCAGTCGTACTTTCATTTGGTCCAAAACGCCGAAACTATTGTAGTAGCGTAAAAATAGATTGCACCAAACATCATAGTTAAGTTTGGTAATGTCAAAAGTGATGGGGATGTAGGCGTTGATCTGGGTGATTATAAATGGTTTATGATTCGACAAAGTTGCGGTGCTAGTCACCATGGTAGCTATGATAGTGGTTGAAAGAGAGGAGAGGTGTTTGATTTAAGAGAAATCAAGAGAGATAGAGTTGCTAAGAGGAGATAGCGGCGGCTGGAAAAAAAAAACAAGAGATTAGGTTTAGAAGAGAGTGGAGAATTTGTGGTTTAACTTGGTGCTTTAATTTGCTGTGATATCATGTAAGAGTGAATAAATTTATGTGTCGGCTGAAAATATTGTGATAAGGTATATATATAAATAACACAAGGTCTTTAGGGCTTCGGGCTTCGGGCTTCCATAGGGATACATAAGTTATTATATATACATTATATATATATATATATATATATATCTTAACATAATCTGTGTGCAAAAACAATTAGATTTTAGCAAAAACAGAACTTGTTTTTTATACAAATAAACACTATACATATTAAAAATTATAATGTGTGTTACGAATTTTATAGCTGAAATATAAATTAACTTACAATAAAAAATTAATAACGTAACCATATTTCTAAAATGTAAAAAAAACAAAATCTAATTTTAAAAATAAATAAATATACGGTATTATGTCGTCTAACAAAATCCACTATATTTTTTACTAAAACACATTATAATAACAAATTCACCCAACAAGTGGATCAATTTCTAGTTAAAAGATGGCTATCTTTTTTAGAAAATAGAAGAGTATGCGATTTTTTTCAACCGTAAAATATATTTTTTACATTACAAAAACACGTATAAATCATTGTTTTATTATTTCATTTAGAATTTATAAGAAAAATATGCAAAATTAATTATTTAAACATTAACTTCTGACTGTTGACATAAAAGAATAGTGCAATAGATTGAGCTTACTTAGAACGACAGGAGATCATGATAGTGAGGGCCTCCTAGAATGGTTTGCGACACGACCTTCAACCTAGAAGAAGCTATGCTCGGTTGCTAGAGAATTCTGTTTTTCCTTTAAATCACATTCAAAAACTTTAGTTTCAAGTCACATTTTCATTGTACAAAGGTTTTTTGGTTTGAATAAAATTTAACATTTTTTTTCAAAAAAAAAAGAAAAAAAACAATAGTTAAGAGCAACTTGAATTAAGAGTTTGTAAGTTTTCATTCAAAGCGACATATTTTCGTTGAAAGTGAAGAGGTTAAACATAATAATTTGTTAGACATAACAACAATAATAAAAAAAAAAAACCATACCACATTTTCATTTGAAAGTTCAGAAGAATACCAATGAACCATGTTACAAAGAAAAGAGAAACATTTTACCATTTATTGGTAGAACTAATGTTATGTTCGATGATAAACAAATCTTTCTCTTCAATCCATTGACAACAATGTCGCTACTTCAAATCAACGCAAATTACTACAAAATATTTCCCTAATATTTCAACGTATGGCATCTCTCTCGGTTTCGTTTGTCCACTGTAGAATTTGAATTGTCTTATTTATTTGGCTCGACTTTCACTGAATTTTGTTGTACATAAAAATCTCTTCCTACGATCAAATTCAACCTACCGATCTTAATTGACTACTACATCTTTATTTGGGTGTATAGCTCAGTTGACAGAGCATTGTGCTTTTAAAAGAACATTGACAAACATATATGTTCTAAACATTTTTGCTAGAATCATTTTTTGCTAGAGCAACTAACGTCGCTAATTGAAAAAAAAAATTCATTAAAATTTATCTACTTAAGAGCAACTTGAACCAAGTGTTTGTAAAATTTCATTCAAATGGATATATTTTCGTTGTGAATGAACAAAAAACATAATAATTTGTTTGATGTAACAAGAATAGAAACAAAAGTACCATACCACATTTTCGTATTATACTTGCTCAGATTTGATTTTTCATCAGAAAAATCATCTCTACTTGTGCATCTTCCTTATCAGTGTTGTATATTTGAAATTGCCACTTTTCCGTTGTTAGAGAAGAGAAGCTTTCCGTGTTATTGCAGCACGATCCTACATCCAAGACTGAGATATGGGTGACAAATCAGATTGATGAGAGCAAACCTGTGTCATGGAGCAAGGTCTTAACATTGGATTTGAGCCCTCATCTTCAAATTTCGAGTTTTGGGAGTTTCTTGCTAGACAAGGATAAGAAAGTCGCCGTGTGTTGTGAGAGGTGGAATGACTTGGAAGACGAGACCATGGACATGGACAAGATATACGTTGTTGGGGAGGATAATAAAGTCACGCAAGTGTGCTTGGAACGTGTTTCAATGGATTCAAGTGGGCCAATTATTTTCAATTATGTTCCAAGTCTGGTTCAAATCGAGCAAGCTCGAGGCAGAAAGAAAAGAGCTTGACTAAACAAGGTCGTGTTCTTTGAATTATCCTCTGATCAAGCGAGCTGGAGGCAAAAGGGACTGAACTATTGAAAACATAGAGAATTTGGGTGTAATGAATACTTTTTGAAAACATAGAGAATTTAAAAAAACAGAGAGCTATTGTTTGTTCGTTAAGATGTGCCCATAAAGTACACCATCTCACTGCTATTTTCACGTATGTATTGCAACTCAAAGAAGTTGATGCGTGTACAATTTTGAAATTTTTTTCTTGACAATCAATCTCTTACTTTTATTAGGATCCCTTATTATCATATTACTAGAAGAGAGACACAAATCTAAATGTAAACATAAAAAGCAACAAAAGCATGATAAAGAAAGAAAGAAAAAGCCATTGGGAATGGTCAAAACAAAAACATGAAAACAGTTGATCAAACCACGTTCCCTTGACTACGCAAGAAAACGTATGAACTAGGAACCTCACGCACAATATTAGCCCACTCAATGTTTCCCCAAACTTCATCATCATTGCGTCTTTCAAGCGCAATCCCCGCACACCAAATATTTTTGTATTGATAACGACCAGGATCTGTAAACTGGTCCCATATGAGATTAAGAGCTTCCCATGGTACTTAGCTATGTGAATCACACCACAATGTGGGTACTCATTTAACATAGTCAAACCTCTAAGCACTGTCAACTCTTTACGCTTTGTGTCATCCCACAAACAACTTTTTCTATGAATATAAAAACACATATTCTCTATTACACAAACTTAATTTTTTTTGCTCCAGCGTGATCCCATTTACTTTGTTTCGGATCATAAACATAGGTTTTCTCGTTGCTTATAACGTAAAGCTTTTCTCGACTCGCCTCTATTGTTTTAACTTTTGAGGAACGGATCTCGACGCCAGGGTCAGGTAAAGGTTCCGAAGTTTGTGGCCTGGTGGTAATGGGCTCACTGAGTACCGCCACCTTGGTTCGATTCCTGGCCACGGGGGTTCGAGCAATTTAACCTGGTTTCCCCCGGCCCCAGAGATTAGTCTTTGGGTCTAAAAAGCCTTTGAGATCACTCTGGTCAAAAAAAAAAAAAAAAATTCCAATGTTTGAGTCTTTGTGTCGAAACCTCAACCCAGTTCCTGGATTCAATTTTTTATTTTTCCTGCAGCGTTCCATTACATATATTTTTCTCATTGAGGAGAGCCGCAACCGCAATCTTTCGAGCTACGGTCATGTTGGGAGCTTTACGCCACCTGAAGCCAATCCCCTCCTTACGACGCATACTGGAGGATGCTTTGTTTCGGCTGAATGCGTGATATTCTGAACCAACCCTAAAGCTGAAAAATGGTACACGAGGAGAATACGAAGAGGGAATTTGTACTAACTTAGTATTTCTGCTATACTCGTTATTCTTCACCTCCAAGTCATTGGTTATTGATCAGATTTTATCCAGAGTGCGAACCATGAGGGACAATGTTGATCGGGCAATTATAAGCAGACATGTTGGATCTCTTCAAGTGTATTTCGCATTGAAAGCGAAACCAATACAATCTGTAGAAACATATCATAAAAACAAAAAAAAACAAATTTGTTTTTTTTTGTTGTGATATGTTTCTACAGATTGTATTGGTTCAGCTTTTAATGCGAAATACAAGATGCAATGTCCAAATTGTAGAAATGTTGAACAAGGTCAATGGTTGTATGCAAATGGTCCTCCAAAGCGCATAATATTATGCGGATGATCTCATGAAGCACAAATACAATTAAGCTAACACTACAAGAAAACAATGAGATTTCCGACGGAATTTCCGACGGACATCATATCCGTCGGAAATTTCCGACGGATTTCCGACGCATTCCCGACGGAATTCCGAATTTTACATTCCGTCGGAAATCCGTCGGAAATTTCCGACGGATTTCCGACGGATTTCGAAATCCGTATACGGTATACGGTATACGGTATCCGGTTACGGTATACGGTATACGGTATCCGTATACGGATTTCGAAATCCGTCGGAAATCCGTCGGAAATTTCCGACGGATTTCCGACGGAATGTAAAATTCGGAAATCCGTCGGAAATCCGTCGGAAATCCGTCGGAAAATTCCTTATACGGTATACGGTATACGGTATCCGGTTACGGTATACGGTATACGGTATCCGTATACGGATTTCCGAAATCCGTCGGAAATCCGTCGGAATATCTTTTTTTTGAATTGTGAAGATACAATTCCCGCCCATGTTTGGCGGTATAAAATTAGGGTAAATCCGTCGGAAATCCGTCGGAAATACCGACGGATTTCCGACGGATTTACCCTAATTTTATACCCAAACCAAATTTTCTTATAAGAAGAAGAAGAAGAAGAAAGGAGAAGAAGAAAGAAGAAGAAGAAAGAAGAAGATGAAGAAGAAGAAGAAGAAGAAAGAAGAAGAAGAAGAAGAAAGAAGAAGATGAAGAAGAAGAAAGAAGAAGATGAAGAAGAAGAAAGAAGAAGAAGATGAAGAAGAAGAAGAAAGAGAAAGAAGAAGAAGAAGAAAGAAGAAGGAGAAAGAAGAAGAAGATGAAGAAGAAGAAGAAAGAAGAAAGAAGAAGGAGAAAGAAGAAGAAGATGAAGAAGAAGACGCCGCCGGTGACGCCGCCGGTGACATCGCTGGAGACTTTTTTTTTTTAAAAAAAATTCAAAATCCGTCGGAAATCCGTCGGTAAACACGCCGTCGGAAATCCGTCGGAAATACCGACGGATTTCCGACGGAATTCCGACGGATACCGTATACCGTATACGGATTTCGAATCCGTCGGAAATCCGTCGGAAATACCGACGGATTTCCGACGGAATTTTTTTTTCCGACGAGATAGAAACGACGGATCAAATCCGTCGGAATTCCCTCGGAAAAGGCCCTATTCCGACGGAATTCCGACGGATTTGACCGTCGGAAATCTCATTGTTTTCTTGTAGTGTAAAGAGTAAGTAAAAAAATTTGAGCTTCATGGAATAAACGAACAGCAAATACGTGAAATCATGATGCACACACCATGGATCTCTTTTAGATGTTTGCCAAGTGGTACTGCATTAATTAGAAATTTCTTAAAAATGGTTCTCCAGTCTAGGAAATAGAAGAGAATAAGTTTTTTTTTATGAACCATAAAAGTATTTTTGTAAAACAAAAAAACACGAAAAAATCATTTTTATTAATTTATCTAGATTTTATAAGAAAAATACACAAAATCAGTTATTACACACATTAACTTCCGATTGGTGGCAGAAAAGAATATGGAAATGGTAACAAATTTTTTAACGTGATAAAAAAGATAAAGATAAAAATAGAGGTGATGAAAAAAAAACAATAGAAATATAAAATTATACAAAACAATTCAAATTTTGTAATGGTTGTACATGAATATTGTGTTTTTATAGTGAATAACTCTTTTTTTTTTTGGTCAATACTGTGAATAACTCTTCTTATCAACAAAAACATATGAAGAGCTATTCATTATAAAAACATATCAATAAAATAGTACATGAATATGGTGGTACAAAGAAAAAATGGATGTATAAAAGACATTAAATATGGTGGAACAAAGAAACAAAGGTGGTTTACAAAATGTTTAAAAAGGTGGTACATACCGTTTTCGTTTGAACTGTCTCAATCCCCATACCTATCCAATTGTTGTTTATGTTACCAATCACAGATGCGAAAATTTATTCGATTTAGTAACACTGCAAAAATGCAAATAAAGAAATTAATTAAAAAAGATAATATATGAAATGACAACAAAATTTTTGACTTTAGATAGATATTTTTTCAGATTTAAAATTGGGGCAGTCGTACTTTCATTTGATCGAAAACGCCAAAACTACTGTAGTAGCGTAAAAATAGATTGCACCAAACATCATAGTTAAGTTTGGTGATGGGGATGTAGGCGTTGATTTAGGTGATTCTAAATGGTTTATGATTGGACAAAGTTGCGGTGTTAGTCACCATGGTAGCCATGATAGTGGTTGAAAGAGAGGAGAATGTGTTTGATTTAACAGAAATCAAGAGAGATAGAGTTGCTAAGAAGAGATAGCGGCGGCTGAGAAAAAAAGAGAGCAAGAGATTAGGTTTAGAAGAGAGCGGAGAATTTGTGGTTTAACTTGGTGCTTTAATATGCTCTGATATCATGTAAGAGTGAATAAATTTATGTGTCGGCTGAAAATATTGTGATAAGGTATATATATAAATAACACAAGGTCTTTAGGGCTTCGGGCTTCCAGAGGGATATATAAGTCATTATATATACATTATATATATATATATCTTAACATAATCTGTGTGCAAAAACAATTAGATTTTAGCAAAAACAGAAGTTTTTTTTTATACAAATAAACATTATACATATTTAAAATTATAATGTGTGTTACGAATTTTATAGCTGAAATATAAATTAACTTACAGTAAAAAATCAAATAACATAACCATATTTCTAAAATGTAAAAAAAACAAAATCTAATTTTAAAAATAAATAAATATACGGTATTATGTTGTCTAACAAAAACCACGATTTTTTTTACTAAAACACATTATAATAACAAATTCACCCAACAAGTGGATCAATTTCTAGTTAAAAGATGGCTATCTTTTTAAAAAAAATAGAAGAGTATGCGATTTTTTTCAACCGTAAAATATATTTTTATATTACAAAACCACGTATAAATCATTGTTTTATTATTTCATTTAGAATTTATAAGAAAAATATGCAAAATTAATTATTTAAACATTAACTTCCAACTGTTTGACATAAAAGAATAGTGCAATGGTAGCAAGTTTTAAGGTGTTAAGAAAGATAAGGATATGTGACAAAAAAAGAAGAAGAAGAAAAGAGAAGGATAATAATAGAGGTGGTAAGAAAAAAAAACAAAATAATAAATACTAGTCGTTTAATTATAACTATTATTTATAGTGACGAAAATGTTTATTATTTTGTGAAATATAGTGACAAAAAATTTAATTAATCTAATCATTTTATATTTATAATTGGCAAATCAACCAACTTTTTTTAGAAATAAAATAAATTAAAATAATATCTAATATTTAGTGGAATAATATATCCTCTTTCTCTTTAGTCTTTCAGTTTCATAACAATTATTCGATACTCAGTTGCGATGCTCATAATTAGCACTATTTATTATTTTTCTTTTATTCTCTCAAGTCGTTTATATGTAATTTTTTTTATTTTTTTTTATACTTATGTTCATTTTACATATTTCCAATTTTTTGAAATTAAAACATAAAAACATTTATCTTAACCATAAACTTCTTATTACTCTCAAATGAAATACAATTTAAAGAAATATATTTCTTGTTATAACTTTGTATTTACAGCAACAAAATACTCAAATAAATTACAAAATTGAAATAAGAAAAAGTATTGAGATAGTAGTTATGTACCTCAAAAACACCATTTTATTGGCATCATTAGCCGTGTTCATCCTTTTTGGCACATCCTCGTCTACAAAACTCAAAGTAACATTTGACGGATATGAGGTTGAGAATATTTGTCAAGAAACAATCGATCCTTATTAAAAGAAGATTTTTATCTCCTACAAACAATTGTCCAAACGAAGATTGATCCTTATTCAAAGAAGATTTTGATCTCCTGCATTACAAATCTCAAGTGGGCTTCTACATATTGCGATAACGCACTCAAAGCTTTGCCAGGTCGGGAAAAATCCAATTTTCTTGGAGCTGTTATCAGAGCTGTAATAAATTTGTTGTTTTATAATTAAAAAAAAACATTTCCCAAACTTATACTGTATTAAGTGATCACATATATAACTCAACTGAAATGGATAAATAATTTATCAAAATCTCAATTTTATTAATGAAATTGGTTTGATCCAAAAAGTCTTTATTCATCTACCTGAATGAACCATATGGTTGTGTTCTCGCACCTCAGTTGATTAACTAAAATCAATTCCGGTGAAAATAGCTCTTGTAAAATATTTGATTTCGTGAGAGCTTGGAATTAAAAATTGGGCCCAAATGTAAAAGCCCATTAATTAAACCCATCTCTCTCCCGCCCTCTACATAATAAACTCTGAATCTCTAACTTCCCCTGCAACGGTTTTCTTCTTCATTCAGAGAGAGAGAGAGAGAGAGAGAGAGAGAGAGAAATTGAGCTCGAAGAACACTTCAATGGCGTCGAAGCTTTTCAATACCTTCTTCTTCCTTCTGATCTCACTTTCCGATTCTTCTCTAACTCCGATTTCTTCCGCCGTCGAAGTTCTCTCCGATTCCGGCTACTTCTCCATGGGACTCACTCTAAAGCTCGCGAATCAAGATCTGAGTCTCGAAGATTGGCAAGAGCTCACCATATTCGCTCCTTCCGATCAATCTTTCTACAAATTTGGTCAACCTTCGCTTCTCGACATCAAATACCATCTCTCTCCGACGAGACTCCCCGGAGAAACCCTAAGGAACCTTCTCAATGGCGCGAAAATCCCTACTCTCAGATCTAATTCGTCTCTTACCGTCACCAATTCTTCCAGATCTGGAGGTAATCTCTCGATTAACGACGTTATAGTCCAGGATTCTCCTCTTTTTGATGACGGATACGTCGTGATTTACGGAGCCGACGAGTTCTTCACACCACCGGAGAAAATCTCCGATCCGATTCTTAATTCATCAATCCCAAACCCTATCCCTAGCTCAGCGACTAAGCCATCATCGAATTGCTTCAACATCTTTGAATCAGCTTCGAGTTTGTTGATGTCTAGAGGTTTCGTGATTATGGCTACGTTTCTTGCTCTGCAATTGGAAACTTCAGAGAGCGACGACACTAAGCTCACTGTCTTCGCTCCTATAGACGAAGCAATTCCGAATCGTACTTCCAGATTCTCCGATTACGCTACTGTTTTCAGAGGACATGTAATCAAGCGACTTCTTTCATGGAAAGATCTTCAGAATTTGGCATGGGAAGGATCGATTCTTCAAACTGTTCTTAAGGGATATGATATTGAGTTTTCTTGGTCAGGTGATATTCTTCTTCTCAATGAAGTACCATTGATATATCCAGATCTGTATGTTAACGATTGGATTGTTGTTCATGGAGTTAATCAAATGATCGTACCGAAAAGAAGTCAGGCTACATTGGGAGAATCTATCTCAGTGCTTAACAATGGAAAAGAAGAAGAAGAAGCAGAAGGAGAAAGTGATGTTCATGAAGGTGACTATGTTCTTCACTGATGATTGATTTGATTCAATAGATAATGTTTTTCCATAATATCGAATATGTTCTTAGAACTTGTAAGAAAGAGAAACACTTTTAGTTTGAAAGTGAATAAATCTTTTAGACTCTCTTGGTGTGAGTGTTGTTTACTGCTTCGATACCGGGATATGAGATTTAGCGAATTGGATCCACGTAACAATGCCAGCCGCTAAGATGACCCATCCGAGCACATCGTACTTGAGATCACTGTTCTTCTTTGTCTTCATAGTCTGCGAGGTAAACGAAAATGTTTAGATTGCATCAAACAGATTCGACAAATCAATTTGGATTTTTGAATTGAGGAAACAACCTTTGAACTGGTTGATGATGGTCCAGCGACACCGCCCAATGGTTGTGGGCCTAAACCATGTTTGTAAACCTCTGTATATAGTTCTGGAGCCTGCACAGAGACAAGGAGAAATTGATCTAGAGGAGGTCTAAGCACCATTGTCACTGACTCTACAATGTGCTTTTTCAACACTAAAAAGCTTCATCTATAGGCATAAAATACGATTCCGATCACTGATATCCTTTTTCAAGAGTAGATAAATCTGAACCACTAGCAGTTCCTATTACTAGGAAAACTTGAGGAACCTCTACAACATCATGTAGATCTCAATTCCTTCAATCAATACCAAAAGATGAACCTTAGATGGTGATAGATGATAGATAAAGATGTACCTTAGAAGCCAAGTCCAATGATCTCAGGTAGAGTTCGTTTCCCGGTTGCTGCAAAAATCAAAAACAATGTACATCTCATATTACAACACCAATCACAAAGATGACAATAGGTTAGGATTATGAATGAAAGAGATGATATTGATACCTCCTCCAGAGCTTGTTGAAAGAAGTGAGTAGCTTTGTCAAAGTGATCTCTAGCTTCGGTTTGATCAGGAATCAAAAACCCATATGAGGTATGAGCATTCCCGATGCACCAAAGCGCATCGTGCTTCTTTGGATTGATAAACAACGCCTCGTCCAGCTTCGAAATGGCATCTACGCAACATTCATCATCTATTAATCTTAACAACATACCAAAGACTAATCTAGCCAAGAGAATTTTGAAACTCTAACATCATAATTCACATTTACAGGCAACTGTGGTCCTTTATACATAGCCCAAAAAAATAACCTAAAAGGAGAAGAAGAAGCAAAAGCACCTTGAAGCATTAGCTTTGAATCAGAGGGGTTTTGAAACTGGGATAATTCCAACAAAGATCCTCCCCATCTCGTCAAGTTCTACAGAAATCAAACACTGTTAAAAACCCTATTCAATTTCCGCCATGGAATCACAAGTAGAGCTCTTAAAACCCCAAATCTCCACCGAATTTCTCACAATTTTCAGATTCTCTTTAGACCCAAAACAAAAATAAACGAGAGACACAGAAACGCATCATAGTGATTCATACAACAGAGAGAAAAGGTTAAGAGAAACAAACATCGGCATCTAAAGGGTTTTTGACGTAAGTGGCTTCTGCTGCTAAACGAGCATGATCGAAGAACATCAATCTCTCGATATCATTCTGCATATCCATGGCTTCTAAAGCTTCGAGCGACACCGATTCTTCTGTAAACAATGGCAGATTAAAGCGAAAGAGAGAAACAATGAAATCAGAAAGGCGGTTTACTCTTCGATGCTTAATGGGCCAAATGGGCCTCTTCCTAAAATCAGCCCATTAAAAATTATGGAAAAAAATATAACTTTATTTCACACAAACGCAAACACAATTTATAACACTAAACAAACGATACAAAACCACAAGCACATGAATACGATTATGTTTTGGCGACAGAATCGCCACAACTTATTTCAAACACAATAAAAAAAAACACCAAAAGCAAACATAGATCAGTAAGTTTGTTTGAGAAGACACACTAAACAACCATTACACAGCAATTATGGATAAAACTGCTGAAGCGAATGCCGTAATCGCTGTAAGAATCATTTGACCTTTCCCAAATCATTTCTTCAATTTTTGTAGATGGAAGACATGTGTAAACCGTCATATTCGTACTATGAGAAGACTCAGCTCCAATCAACAAAAGTCTATCTCCAATAGACTTAAACGCAACACCCCAACCTCCAACAGAATCAGCTCTCACAGGTACGATCCCAAGCTTTTTCCAAACATTTTTGTTTATGTCATAAACACGAAGCTCACTCGAATTTGGTTCCAACAAATAAAGGTTGTTGTTGACCACCGCAATGAGAGGTGGCGAATTGAGATCGTTGAGTGTCATGTCTCCAATCATTTCCGGGATCAGCTTCCAAGAATTTGTCACTTCATCGTAACTTTCTCCACAAGTTAAATTTTCATTGTTTTCATCTTGACCACCGATGACGTAAAACTTGCCATGTAAGAAACATCCGGAGCAGAACTTCCTCCGCTTATGCATGTCATGGATTACTGTCCATGTTTTGGTATTGGCACTAAACTTCTCCGCTGTGTTCACAACCTCAGGGTTCCCATTTTCGTCAATTTTAATTCCTCCAGCGAAAAAAGCATCGTTCCCATGGCTAGCAGAACCATACATTACCCGTGGTGCAATCATTGCAGGACCTTTGAACCACTTATTCATCTCTAGTTCGTATCGCCACACTCCCTTCCGACAACGATCAATTGTGTGCATGCACAAATTGTTTCTTTATCTCCGTAAAGGAACCAATAGTCGGAAGGAACTTTTGCAAGTTTTTGGAAACTTTGGAAATCTTTATCAAACATTATCCATCGAGTGATATCATTGCTCGTAACCATAATAACATATGGTTTCACAAGTCTGCGTTCTTGCCTCACCCTAAAAATAGCACCACTCTTTAGCAACTGCGAAAATCGTTTGTTGAGAAACTGCAACTTCCAGTATTTTATACATGAGACACGAGCGAAAACCTCCACTTGGAGATCATAATTGAGTGGACAAGTAAGATCAACCATCGAAAGTTTCCTTGCCTTGGATTGGCTCAAGCTTGCTCCAATTCTAGGAGCATTAGCTTCTTCTATTGCTCCAATTCTAGGAGCATTAGCTTCTTCTAACATTAACATTTCTCGGTTAATTCTTCTCGCCTCGGCACCTGACATCTCTTTCTGTAAATTCTAAACCACCAAAAATAAATATATTTGAATCCAGCAACATTCAGTTTATTTGCAAGAATATAGTATTAACATTTTCAATACAAAAGAATCATAATTTTAAACATTTTCAAAGTTCCATCAGTGTTGTAAAGAAATATAAACAATATATTTGAGAGAACGATTTAATGTTATAATAATAATTTTTAATTACGAAAAATAGAAAACTATAAAGTTTATGGTGATATGCAATGTCCGTTAGATATATATGGTAATATACACGCAATACTAGTTGTAAAATGGCGATTTATAAACCAGAACTGATCTAAATACATGGTGTTTCATAGAAAATGTATCATAATATTATGATCTATAAATACATATAACTAAAGTGTAACTAGGTTGACAAAAAAAAAAAGCGTAACTATTACGATTTTACTGTTGCTAGATCGAAATATTTATTTTTATTTTTCAGAGAAATAAAATTGATCTGATTGAAGTTAGCATACAACATTATTCACCTATACAAATTATAAAAAAGTTTATAATAAAAATGTTTAATAATCCGCTAATAACTAAATATCGATGAGGACGAAAATTTATAATCAATTATTTAGCATTCTAAATATTAAGATCATATAATTCTATATAATGTTGATCAAAAGATTATATTGTGTGTACCTTGAAAGTTATTGATTGAGAAGACTTTACTGTACGCACACTCAAATCACGGTTTTTGTTTTTGCTTAAACGTAAATATTTTTTATAAAATGAATCGTTTTAGGTTTACAATTGAGATTATAAGCCTGCAAAATGGTTTGATATGTTAATGTTAAATCACAGTTTGATTAAGTCAAATCCCGGTTCGATATAGTATATATACACTTGTACATTTTCTTTTAATTATCTACCGTAACAGCGATTTTTTTCATTGGTTACCAAAAATATGTTAATGTTCTACCATAAAATAGGAGGGATAAATGATTTGACAATTTTCATTGATTTTTAGGTATTTATTTAATTATCTACCATAAAATTCTAGTGATAAACTTGTCTTCAAATTTGACTAAGTTTTTGGTAGTTTCATAGAGAAGAGTTGATAGGTGACAAAAAAATTTTGGACTATGTTTTCAATTTTATTTTAATTACTTACTTTAAAGTAGTCTTGAATTTGTTTTCAATGTCAATTCAATTACTTAATTTTCAAAGTAATTTTCATGTTTAAAATAAATTATACAAATATATTACTAGAGTACTTGAAACTAAAAATAACGAAGTTGGAATTTTTGAGAAAACATGTTACTGTGAAAATTATACATATATCAAATTAATATTTCTTATGTATATATACATATTCTATTTAACGTTAACTTATAGGTCTGTTGCAGAAATACCTAGGGGTCAAGGGTTTAGAAAGCTTTTACACTAGGTTTGAAACTCTTTTCTAAAATGATCGGTGATTCTATCAATTCCTATTTCTCTAGCTCATACAATTGAACAATTGTTATCTTCTAATCGATTCAAGAAATAGAACGAGGAACTAATTGCCGAATTATAAATGACACCCAAGATTTAACGTGTTTAGCCTCCACCATCGATGTAACAGCAACCTACTCACGTTTTCTTTTTCTAGGAGAATCCACTATATTACCAGATAATAAGAAATTACACGCTTTCTCTCTTACTCACAATTACTTTATCTCTTAAACACCGAAAACAACAACAGTGAGAGCTCGCTCTTGATCTCTACATTCTATAGATATACATAAACAACTACAGTGAGAGCTTGCTCTTGATCTTCACATTCTATAGATATACATAAACAACAACAATGAGAGATCACTCTTTTCTACATTCTAGATAGATCTCACCTAGCTTATTAATTAAGCCATTGGCCGTTAATTCTCCGAGAAGTCCATTAGAACTTACATGTTTGACAATAACAAAAATACAGTTATCTGCAAATTAATAATGCAAAACTTTTTGGCGGTTCCAAAATGATGTAGATAGATCCGTATGTTGTGGTTTCATGAGTTGTGGAGGGAGGTCTCCATAGTGGGTATGCTACGTATGAAATTATATGGCGTGGATCTATGTGTTGTGGGGAGAACTGCATTGTTAAGTCATTGTTTGTAAAACTGTTCATTATAGTCGTAAGAAAGACATGTAATTAAATTCCGTCAATTAATTATTACTTTGGGACTATACCAAATATCTATGATCTTTATGTAGTAGACGACAAAAAAATCAGAAGTCTATTTATGTAGAATTAGAATTCTGCTATCAAAAGTAGAATTATATTTTCGAAGTTTCCTTTTATTCAATTCAAAATTTTATTGGAATTTTCAAAATTAGAAAGCATTTACAAAAAAAAAGTTATAAGCAGTAAAATTATATATTTTTTATATAATTATTTTCCCAAAATCATGTGATAAATCCATAACCATGCAACTTCTCTTTTAAGCGAAAACTAATAACCCATATTCAATCAGATTTTAAAATAGGAATCCTAAAGATAGAAGAACACTATATGTTGGCTTTGTTCTTTCGTTAGTGGCTGGTTATTGTGTTGTTAATCTTTGAGTAAGCGACTGATCTCACCGACATGACAAAGATTTATGATGAAGTATTTTGGATTCTAATTTTTGTAGTCACAATATATATAGGAAGTTAATTGCTCTCTTGATGCAAAAAACTGACTCGAGAATAATTTCTATGTTGGTAAAAAAGGATAACCCTCGATTTCACAGAATTCACGTAGCACAAAGATATATTAAATCTTACACCTACTAGTCACTAAAAACGCTTCTATGAAATTAGGTGGTTGAAACCTCAGATTGTAGAACTCGTGAAGCACATAGCAAATAGTCTCTTAAAATATATCTACGGTCTTTGCCAAGGAAGGCGCCATAAACAATGATGGAAAATTGTTTGATAAGGCAGTTTGATCACTACATATATACATACAAAGTGATCAAAAAATTCACAAAGAGCCAAATGAGAATTACTCTCACAAAACATAAATTTAGTTGATTAAAAAGTTGTATATCTTTCTCCAATAAAGAGTACATATATTTAAATGAAAGGAAATTTGAAAATAAATCTAGATAAAAAATAGTCTTGCAAACATATCTCAATAAACTGAGAGTTAAATGTTTTTGGAGTTCTCTTTGACTTGAAAAAGATTCTTGATCTTTATTTTTGTCTCTAGTTTAGATCTGAAATAAAAGACAATTATTTTTGGCCTTCTTGACTCCTCTGCTGGTGCATCGGCTTTGCACTTGTTGCGACAAGGTGACCGAGCCTTCTTTTTGCCCAAGGCACGACCATCAGATATCTTAGTGTAAAGAGGCGTTTTAGCTTAGGTCGATGACGAATCTAGTTTAAATTGAATTGTTTTAGCTAAAAAGTAAATATTTCACATAAAATGAATTGTTTTAGGTTTACAATTGAGATTATAAGCCCACAAAATGGTTCGATATGTTAATGTTAAATCACGGTTTGATTAAGTTAAATCCCGGTTCGATAATATATATACACTTGTGCATTTTCATTTAATTATCTACCATAGTAGTGATTTTTTTCATTGGTTACCAAATTTGTTAGTGTTCTACCATAAAACACAAAACACGAGTGATAAATGATTTGACAATTTTCATTGATTTTAGGTATTTATTTAATTATCTACCCTAAGATTCTAGTGATAAATTTGTCTATAAATTTGACTAACTTTTTGGTAGCTTCATAGAGAAAAGTTAATAGGTTGACAAAAATAATTTTGACTATATTTTCAATTTTATTTTAATTACTTACTTTAAAGTAGTCTCCAATATGTTTTCAATTTCAATTCAATTACTTAATTTTAAAAGTCATTTTCATATTTAAAAGAAATTTTATATACAAACATATTACTATAGTACTTGAAAAATAAAAATAACAAAGTTGGTATTTTTGAGAAAACATGTTACTTGTGACAATTATATATATATATATATATATGTATATATCTTATTATATAAAAGAGATTGTGCACAAGCAAAATTCTAACTCACCAGATCGTAACATGTGTCTACTGTTGATGTTGATATGTGTTAACATTTAAAATCAATTTAAAATATATAAAAATAAAAATGGACAAATAATTGTCAACTGTCTAACCAAATAGTAAAGAAGAAAAAAATTTATTGTTGAAACTAATTATGAAAAAAGAAAAATTTTTAATAGTCCACACTAGCTAGATTAAACAAAATCTAATAGATTAAACTAATTATAAAATTAAATTAAGAAACAAAATAGAGAGAGTGTAGACCATAAAATTAGAGAGAACAAAAAATCAAGTAAAAAAAATATTATTGATGTAAGTACATAAACAAAATTTTAGCTCACCAGATAGTGACATATGTCCAATATTGATCAGATGATGACATATGTTAAAATTTAAAATTAATTATAAAAAAATAAAATTAAAAATGAAAAACGAACAAAATAATTGTCAAGCAACTAACCAAATAGTAAAAATGAAAATTTATAATTATCCTAAATAGTTAGAAAAAAAAAGAATTAAAATAGTTTTAAGAAATTATAAAAATAAAATTAGAAAAAAATAGAAAGGCTATAAACAATTAAAAACAAAAAAAAATAGAGAGAAAATAGAAAATTTCATTAAGAAAAAATATGAACGATTAAACAAAAGAAATTTTATAAATTGAAAAACAAAAAATTAGAAAGAATATGGAAATCTCAATGTTAAAGTTTATATGCACAAACATACCCAAAAAAATAATGTATAAACATATTTACTTTGTAAACATAGTTATACAAATTACAAAGAAAATAGATATCTTCTACTGATACTTTTCAATGTTAAAATGGAAATTATATAAAATAAAAATGCATACATGTTCTAAAATAATAATAATCTATTTATTATTAAGATCCAAAAGTGTAAGATTTGATGAGTATAAATCTCTATGAAAAATAAACCGATGACATCAAAGACATTTATAATAAGATATTTTTCGGTTTGCATAATATGAATTAGGACATGAAAATTGTGATATAAATTGAACTTTAATGGTTTAAAACCCATGTTTAAATATTTCAAAATATTTTTGTAATTTAATGGGTTATTAATTAAAATTTAAATTTTGATATTAATAATTTTTAATGTGTTTACCCATGTATCAACGCGGCTGCTAATCTAGTATATATATATATATGAAACTAATTTTTCTTATGTATATACATATTCTATTTAAGGTTAATGTAGAGGTCTATTGCAGAAATACCTTAACCTAGGGGTCAGGCTCTTTTGTAAAATGATCGGTTATTCTATCAATTCCGATTTCTCTCATACGATTGACCATTGTTATCTTCAAATCGATTCAAGATATAGAACGAGGAACTAATTGTCGAATTATAAATGACACCCTAAGATTTAATATGTTCAGCCTCCTCCATCGATGTAACTTTACTTGGTATCAGAGCACGAATACACGCTGCCCCACCCGAATCGAAATCGATCTGGTCCAAAAATGGCCAGATCGATCAAATTCAAAATTAATCCTATAATAGAAATTGTCGAGATTAATGGCTAGACGGACCATTATCTCGAGGGGACGTGTGAAGAATGTCTCACATCTAAAGTGGGAAGAAATTTGATCCAATATATAAGGTATCTGGGCTAATCAATTCATAGCCAATTGGTTTTGAGTTGGAAGCCCATGAGTAACCCAAATTTAATATGGTATCAGAGCTACCCGATCTTTGGGCCACCCCATGGATGTTGTTTCCACAATTGCCCACGCTACAGATGTTTATGCCTAAGCGTGAAGGGGGGGGGGGGTTAAGTGATATTGTCTCAAATCGGAAGTTGGAGAACTAATTAACTAATATATAAAGGGTTATGGCAAATCCACTCATTGCCAATTGGTTTAGAGTTGGAAGTCCATGGAACTTAAAATGGTATCATAGCCCGAACACACGGTGCCCCATCTGAATCGAAATCGATCTAGTCCGAAGATGGCTAGACCGATCGAACCCGAAATTAATCCTATAATAGAAATTGTCGAGATTAAGGGCTAGACGGGTCATTATCTCGAGGGGGCGTGTAAAGAATGTCCCACATCTGAAGTGGAAAGAAATTCGATCCAATATATAAGGGACATGTGCCAATCCACTCATTGTCAATTGGTTTTGAGTTGGAAGTCCATGAGTAATCCAAATTTAATATGGTATCAGCCTGAACACACGCTGCCCCGCCGAACCAAAATCGATCTGGCCCATCGAAAGAGGCCCGATTGATCTTACCCAAAATTAATCCTAGATTGGGAAATCAAAATTCATAATGTTAAACAAATGGAAACACAAACATTTTATATAACACAAAATCATAACAAAACATCAGAATTCACTTACGTTTTGGCGTCAAGATCACCAAAAACTTAGTGAAAACACACACAAAACATAAAAAACTCATTGTCTCAAATCGGAAGTTGGAGAACTAATTAACTAATATATAAAGGGTTATGGCAAATCCACTCATTGCCAATTGGTTTAGAGTTGGAAGTCCATGGAACTTAAAATGGTATCATAGCCCGAACACACGGTGCCCCATCTGAATCGAAATCGATCTAGTCCGAAGATGGCTAGACCGATCGAACCCGAAATTAATCCTATAATAGAAATTGTCGAGATTAAGGGCTAGACGGGTCATTATCTCGAGGGGACGTGTAAAGAATGTCCCACATCTGAAGTGGAAAGTTGTTCGATCCAATATATAAGGGACATGTGCCAATCCACTCATTGTCAATTGGTTTTGAGTTGGAAGTCCATGAGTAATCCAAATTTAATATGGTATCAGCATGAACACACGCTGCCCCGCCGAACCAAAATCGATCTGGCCCATCGAAAGAGGCCCGATTGATCTTACCCAAAATTAATCCTAGATTGGGAAATCAAAATTCATAATGTTAAACAAATGGAAACACAAACATTTTATATAACACAAAATCATAACAAAACATCAGAATTCACTTACGTTTTGGCGTCAAGATCACCAAAAACTTAGTGAAAACACACACAAAACATAAAAAACTCATTGTCTCAAATCGGAAGTTGGAGAACTAATTAACTAATATATAAAGGGTTATGGCAAATCCACTCATTGCCAATTGGTTTAGAGTTGGAAGTTCATAGAACTTAAAATGGTATCATAGCCCGAACACACGGTGCCCCATCTGAATCGAAATCGATCTAGTCCGAAGATGGCTAGACCGATCGAACCCGAAATTAATCCTATAATAGAAATTGTCGAGATTAAGGGCTAGACGGGTCATTATCTCGAGGGGACGTGTGAAGAATGTCCCACATCTGAAGTGGAAAGAAATTCGATCCAATATATAAGGGACATGGGCCAATCCACTCATTGCCAATTGGTTTTGAGTTGGAAGTCCATGAGTAATCCAAATTTAATATGGTATCAGCCTGAACACACGCTGCCCCGCCGAACCAAAATCGATCTGGCCCATCGAAAGAGGCCCCGATTGATCTTACCCAAAATTAATCCTAGATTGGGAAATCAAAATTCATAATGTTAAACAAACGGAAACACAAACATTTTATATAACACAAAATCATAACAAAACATCAGAATTCACTTACGTTTTGGCGTCAAGATCACCAAAAACTTAGTGAAAACACACACAAAACAAAAAAAACGCATTGTCTCAACTCGGAAGTTGGAGAACTAATTAACTAATATATAAAGGGTTATGGCAAATCCACTCATTGCCAATTGGTTTAGAGTTGGAAGTCCATGGAACTTAAAATGGTATCATAGCCCGAACACACGGTGCCCCATCTGAATCGAAATCGATCTAGTCCGAAGATGGCTAGACCGATCGAACCCGAAATTAATCCTATAATAGAAATTGTCGAGATTAAGGGCTAGACGGGTCATTATCTCGAGGGGACGTGTGAAGAATGTCCCACATCTGAAGTGGAAAGAAATTCGATCCAATATATAAGGGGCCAGATCGATTTTGGTTCGGCGGGGCAGCGTGTGTTCAGGCTGATACCATATTAAATTTGGATTACTCATGGACTTCCAACTCAAAACCAATTGGCAATGAGTGGATTGATCTTACCCAAAATTAATCCTAGATTGGGAAATCAAAATTCATAATGTTAAACAAACGGAAACACAAACATTTTATATAACACAAAATCGTAACAAAACATCAGAATTCACTTACGTTTTGGCGTCAAGATCACCAAAAACTTAGTGAAAACACACACAAAACATAAAAAAACGCAAACACAGACTAAATATGTTGCCAAGTTTCGTCCCAAGAATAGACCTTAAGCAAACATGATACAACAATTATGAATAAAATTGGTGAGCTCGACACCATCGCAGCAATTCTTCGTCTCCTCCCAAACCTGCTCTTCTTTCACATTTGGAGAAGGACGACATGTGTACACCGCCATTTTCTTACTATAATAACTAGCTGATGAAGAAGCTCCAATCACCAAAAGCCTATCTCCAATCGATTTAAACGCAACACCCCAACCCGAAGCCTCGTTTGCTTTCACAGGAACAATACCTAGTTTCTTCCAAGCATTTTCCTTTACATCGTAAACTAGTAGCTCGTTCGAAGATGTTTCCAATAAGTAAAGGTTATCATTGACCACAGCAATTAGAGGCGGCGATTGGGAAGACTTGAACGTTATGTCTTTAAGCATGTCCGGTATCAGCGTCCAAGAATTGTTCACCTCGTCGTAACTTTCTCCACAAGTTAGGGTTTCACCATTTTCATCACGACCACCAATGACGTAAAACTTGCCTCGCCAGAAACATCCGGAGCTGAATTTTCTTCGCTTATGCATTTCACAAATCATTGTCCAAGTTTTTGTGTTAGCATTGTACTTCTCCGCCTCACTACAAACCTCGGGGATCCCTTTTTCGACAAATTTAATTCCTCCAGCAAAGAAAGCCTCCGTCCCACGGCTCGCGGAACCATACATGACCCGCGGTGTGATCATCGAAGGTCCTTTGGTCCACTTATGCATCTCTAACTCGTATCTCCACACAACAATGCTCTCTACCTCCTTTCCAACAACGATTAGTTGCGTTCCTGCACTAATCGTTTCCTTATCGCAATATAAGAAGCAAATGTCTGAAGGTACTTCTGGAAGTCTCCGAAAGTTTTCGAAACTTTTATCAACCATTGTCCAGCGACTGTCACCACTCGTAAGCATTAACACGTATGGTTTCACAAGCTCGCGTTCTCGTTTCACCTTGAAGATCTCACCACTCTTTAACAGTTGCGAAAACTGCTTGTTGAGAAACTGTAGTTTCCAGTATTCGAAGCACGAAACACGAGCAAAGATCTCGACTTCAAGCTCATACAAAAGTTTAGGAACATCATCACTTGCATCTTTTTCTTCTTCTTCGGAATCGGAAGGAGGTTCTAAATTCAGATCAGGAATCTTGGGTTTGGTGCCAACAATCAGATGCTTCTTTAGCTCAGACTGGCTCAAGCTTGTTCCAATTCTAGGAGCATGACATTCTTTTGAGATTTTTTTCTGTAGATTTCAAACCATCAAAAACAAAAACAAAAATGAATAATCGTCACTTGATTTATTTGCAAAACTGATTGATTGATGCATTTGAAAACCTTATCTCAATATTAGTTGGTATCTCACTATTGAAAACAAGATGAATCATTTAAAACAAATAAATAAAATAATAGGTCAGTACTATAAACCATAGCGAGTATAGTAAAAAAAAAATCAATTTAGCACATAAAAATATATATTTTAAAATATATATTTCAATGGAAATATGATTTTTTCCTCTTTTCTTTCTTGAGAAACAATGGAAATACGATTTACTACTATGATTTTAGTTATTTTCTTAATTTTATTAACGATTCATAGGAAACAAAAAAATTAAAAAATATTGCATTTTAAAAAATTTTTTTTTTTACGATGTGTTAATAGTGAAGAGCCAAAGTGAAGACACATAGTTATGATCAATTAATTAATTAGAAGACTCCATTGGACGCACTTGAATCTGGATTTGATTGAACTAATTTTTTTTTTTTTGCTAAAATAATTGAACTAGTTTGAAAGATGCAATGCAAATTATCAGCCAACAAATTACTAATATATATAGTACATCTTTTAATTTTCTAATATAGTAATGAAATGTTTTTGTTTATTTTTTTACCATAAAATATTAGTGATATATTTTTGGAAATTTTAAATGATATTAGTTAGGTAATTATTTAAATATCTACCATAAATTTTTATATTGACTAATTTTTTGGTAGTTTTTTAAAAGAAGAGTTATTAAGTTGAAAAATAAAATAACTTTGAAAAAATTACATGAATGTATAATATAGAAATTGGCAAATAAATAACTAGTTTGATACTTTTTGAGAAATATCATGTTGTTTCATTAAAGTTTTTTATTTTTGTGAAATTTCATTACAGTTATATATTTCCAATTGAAAGCTCATTTATATTTATTAAAAAAAGACCTTTATTGTTATACCGAAAGTCTATTTGTATTTATATAAAAAAGACCTTTGTTGTAGAATATTATTTTCATTTTAGATATAAAGAGTAACTTTTAAAAATGTGCAAAATTAAATTAACATGAAGAGAAAACACTTAAAAGTAAAACTATATATTATAATGGCCTCCTATTTTTCAAAAACTGTCATCAATAACTTTGTCACACATTCAGAAATATGGAATTTTTCATTTGAACGGTAATTGTAAACATCAAGATTATGTCTTAGCAGGTGATTTTTCCAGTAAGGTAAACTCCAAAAGATACTCTTCTTATGTCAATGATGCAAAGACCCATACGCATCCCCTTTAGTATCTCCTTTACCCCCGCAATCAACAGTCTCCTGAACACCAAAATGGTTCATTTGCTCGAGCATATACTCACCGTTCAAGTCTGGAGGGGGATCAGATCTAACCACTCGATCTTTCTTAAATAAAGTCTTGCTCTTACGATACGAATGTCTTATGGGTAAAAAACGTCGATGGCAATCAAACCAACAAGATTTTTGTCCGTTCTTCAATTGAAACGCGTCAGTACTTCCTTGACAATATGGACAAGATAACTTCCCGTGTGTGGTCCATCCAGATAACATCCCATATGCTGGAAAGTCACTTATGGTCCACATTAGTACTGCACGCATTGTAAAACTTTCTTGTTGAGATATATCAAATGTACCAACCCCATTGTGCCACAAGTCATTTAACTCATGTATTAGTGGCTACAAAAAAACATCGAGGGATCGACTTGGATGCTCTGGACCAGGAACTAGGATTGACAAGAATAAGAATTCTCGTTTCATGCACAAACTAGGTGGAAGATTGTATGGAGTCAAGATAACTGGCCATAAAGAGTAGTTTTGCCTAGATTTTCCAAAAGGATTGAATCCATCTGTACATAAACCGAGGTAGACATTCCGCTGCTCAGAAGCAAAGTCTGGATAAATAGAATGGAAGTGTTTCCAAGCTTCTGCATCAGATGGGTGCGATATTTCTCCATTGGTAGAGTGCTCTCCATGCCATCTCATCGCTCCTGCAGTGTTCTCTGACTAATATAATCTTTGCAGCCTGTCAGTTATCGGTAAATACCACATCCGCTTGTACGGAACTCTAGTTCGTCCAGTTGTAGGTTGAAATCTTGGCTTCTTACAAAATCGACAATCCTCTCGTTTTGCATCACCTTTCCAAAAAATCATACAATTATCAATGCATACATCGATTGTCTGGAATGGTAAGCCAAGCCCCGATACCATCTTTTGTACTTCGTAGTACGTCTCAGGTGCTAGGTTGTCTTGTGGCTAGTATTCTTTGAGTAGTTGCGACCATGCATCAACACAACCTTCTTGCATATTATAATCTGTTTTAATATTCATCATCCTAGCAGACAATGACAATGCAGAATGACCCTCTCTACAACCATTATAAATTGGCTGATTAGCAGCATCTAACATTTCATAAAACCTTCTCGCTTCTACATTTTGTTCCTCCGCCAGATTCTCTACATTAACTGACCCATGATATGCATCTGTAACCATTTCCGCAAATCTATTCCCACCATCTGTATATCCCTGATTATAACCGCCACTGCTATAACTAGGTTCATTATGATAACCATCTATGTTATGCCTAGTACGACTACTTGGTGGATCAATAAAATCTTCTCCGTGTGAAAGCCAAATAAAGTAATTGGGTGTAAAACCATTACGATATAAATGCCTTGAAACCTCATCAATCGACCTATGCCTACCATTTCTACATTTAGTACAAGGACAAGCAAGATTACCGTTTTCAATGCACGTCTCTTGGTTTGTTGCAAAATTCATAAAATTTTGCAATCCAAGCTTGAACTCATCCGTCATCTTGCCCGTCTCTGGGTTGATTCGCGAGTACATCCATTGTCGAGATTGAAAAATATTTGATCTAGAAGATGACATTTTTCGTTTTTAGTTTAGTTTTTTTTCAGATTTCACAACTCTCTTTTTTTATATAAGCGAACGATTGAGGACACAATAACAAAATGTCAAAGAAAAAGTACAGACATATGATGTTGACTTTATTAGCTACGTGTCTGTTAGGTGAAAAGCAATTACAAACGTGTTTTTTTGTGTGTATCTATATGACCAAGAAATATGTCGTTAATATTCACAGGCTGGATAACGTCGTTATTGTGTCGCTATATAGCGACGTTATGTGTGTCGTTAGTTTAACAACAATATAACGACATATTTTCTTTCGGTATCATTACGATGTCGTTAATATGACATTAGTTAACGACTATTATAAATGTCGTTAATGAACGACGAACGAAGGACGACACCTATAAGATGTCTTATATATGTCCTTAAGATGACGTTACATAACAACATAAGTGTTATGTCCTTAAATTATGTCCTTAATCATCTGTTTTCCTGTAGTGTGCATACATAACAATAGGGAATACTCTGTGATCTTAAACCGGTAAATAGTGCATTCGGTGAGTATAGATTTTGCTTTGCTATTGTTAAATAGTGTTGTTTTTATGTTGAATTTTTCCATGTTGTACCGTTCATCCGTTTAAATATTAATGCCTTTTCTCAAAGGAAAAAATAATGGAAAATACTTTATGGAAAATAAATAATTATCTGTTATTTAAATTTTTATATATATGGAAGCCTCCATGACCAAATGGTTTAACCAATGGTTAATTAGCGCTTCTACATCCGGAAATCTGGGGTTCGATTTCCAGATAATGAGATTTATTAACAAATATGTAGATTAATGGAGACAAGTTTACATGAGATCTCCAACGTTGTGCAATTAGAGCTGTTCGCCGTGATTCTACGCATTAAATGTAGGTGTTCATCATGAGCATAGAATTAGAAGTGTAGTGTGTCGTGGATCTAATAGGGTTGGAGTCAATTGATCCTGGTAGAATTATCTTTGTAACAATTCTAATAATCTATAATAAAAAAAAAATATAAATCCAGACGTTTAAAAAAAAAACGTTTAACACGCAGTATTACGTTTGAAACAATTGAAAACTTAGCTAGACAACTCTGCTTCCTTGAGAAATAAAGCCGAGTCCATGTTAGAACACATATCGTGAACCAAATTCGAACCAAAACGTCATATAATTGCAAGTTATTATTTTTCCACAATTACAATATTGTGAAACTAATAATCTCTTGTAAGTTTTGAATGTTTTACTCCAAATAACTTGCCTAAGGTAAACAAATTTTCTTTTTTTCATGTTATACAAAGTGTTCTCTTAATGTTAATTAATATGATTATAATGAAGAAAATCATTTGCATTGGCTCGGAATTCTCCATCGCGGATTCATAGTTCTCCAGTCCTGGAGAAGCAACTTGAGATCATGCACCTTACTCTGTGTATCGTTACAACAACTTGCATGAATTGTACTTATCTTGCTTTGATCTTGTTGATTTGGCTGACAAAAGCTCCCAAAGTTAGCATCATCCAAGTAGGTTACTTCCTTATCAAGCACACGGATTACGTCTTTGCGGTTGACAATGTCGCAGAATGATTGCTTTTCAGTTTCAGGATATACAACTCTCTCTACATTCAAGACCTTAAACAAGTCTATGGTTATGTCATTAGAGATAGAGAGTTTGGAGAGATAGATATGTCATTATTCAACGATCAAATGGTTCAACAAGTATTTGGAGGAAAAAATGCTTACTTAGAGATAGAGAGTTTCAACTTATAAGTTTTTTATTTTTGTTGTGTACATTTTTCATTAGTTTTTTTTCTTTTTATTTCGAAAATAAACATAAAATATTATACATTTGAAACTTTTAAATTTATATAATTTTGTAAATGATTGTTTACGAAACAAAATTTGAAAAACGTATAGATCTACTTGATTGATTAGTAAGAGGTTTTCAAACTATGACTAAAACAGTTAGCTTAATTATTTTTAGTGTTATCATTGTCACTTTACGTATTACCAATTAAATAAAATTCATCATTTAAATTATTAATTTTATCTTAATAAAATTATTTAATTCTTGTTAAAATAATTTATAGAACGTTGGTTTTTATTGTGATTTATTAACTTATGTTTTTCTGTTTTCATTTTAAATTTTAGTTTAATTAAAGAGTCAATAAATATTAATTTTTCTGAATTGAATGAAAAGGTAATATACACTTTAATGCAAATTTTGCCTAACTTGCAATACTATTATAAACTAAAAAAATGGACTAAGAAATATAACACTACTCTGCAACGCCGCTTGTCACCGGTGGAGGAACAAGGGCTGCAACGCCGCTTGTGACTGGTGGAAGAACAAGGGCTGCAACGCCGCTTTGTACCACATTATGAAACGGTTGATCTGCAGAACAAACGGTTAAGAATATGACGAGTAATTGAGGGAAGATGATTACGAGTAAGAAAAGAGAAACTTACCGACATGCAGAGCATGAAAAGAGCCTTCTAATATGTGAGCTAGCAGGGAATTGTATCCTAGGGTTCGTCTCGTGCTGAAGATTTCCATCGGTAAGTTTTTTCTTTTCTTCTTCTTGTTCTACGATTCAATTCATATCCGGTTACATTATCTATAGATGAGCTTCAATTGCATTTCACAGTCACATATAATTCGCTTTTAAAAATAAATTCATTGTACGTCTAATATTCTAATTGGAAGGGAGTAGAAGTAATCTAAGTTGGAATTTTGTTTATGCACATGTCTTTTGATTTTGTAGACAAGAGATTAGTGCTTGTGGTTGCAATGGCTAGTGATGAAGATCATGTTTCTTTTGCAAAAGAGCTTCTCTCAGGTTTAAACTAGAAGCAGTGATCTTAACAGAAACTGACATTGTTGATTCTTAACTATCTTAACATAAACTGACTTTGGTGATTCTTAATTATCTTCATGTTAATAAAATAAATTCATTTCAAATCAAATCAAATACTTTTTTTTTTGTTGATAAAAAAATTAATTGTTTTGTCAAATATAGAAAATAAATTACTAGATAAATAAAACATTTTATCACCAAACCAAATAAAATTATAAATTAAAAACTTACGCACACGCGAATCATATATATCTGATATATGACTATGGTCAACGAGAATTTTAAGACTGATGATCAGGTAAAGAACACAGAGATATTCTCGGATAACACCCGTGGTTATAAAATGATAGATGATATACATTTACAATATAAGATCAAACATATGATACATTTTGGAGGTCCTAGGAATATATATTTAAAAGAAGAGAAGACACTGTTGGAGACATCATCTGTTAAAAAAACTTGTAACCGAACATCTAAAATAAATTATACACCTTCCTTGTTCATCATTCGTTTGGTGTGTATATGGATACAAAAACATATCGCCAAAATCTTCTACTAAAACAATCATAATGGTAAAAGGCGACTTAACAAGTCATATTTGCGACTCTTTAAGCTTAAACTCGATAGGTTTCTTCATCATTTAGTTAAAAAGATATTACAAAATGGCAAAAGACAATGTACTTGTTGTTTTTCTTAGCATCAAAAATAGTTTTATTCGTAATAGTTGAAGGCTAATAAATCATCTGATGAGCCACTTGTCTAATCCGGGTTCCAACAATCTATCCAATCCAAAAGTGACTCAATGTACGTTACCATCAAGATTTCCCTCGATTTCGAGAGGAAAATCCAATCAAGGTTCTTGATGAATTACTCTGTTCCCCGAAAATGCGATATATTGGTCATAAGAGCAACCACATCGATCTCGTACTCTTCATATGTTTCCTCTGCTTTTTATCATTCCTCCTATCGATCATTACATAACATTTTCTACCCATTTTCTTCTCAAGCTTGAAGGTCTCGCGGTTCAGTTACTTATGAATATTCTTCTATGCCAAGTTCTATGATACAACCATAGAGATTGTTGTGTATCCTGCAACTGGAAAAATGATGATGAAACTCTGACTGCAGACGCAACGAGAGGGGATGAAGAGACAACAGCAGGTTTAGACGGTTTAGACTCGAACCAGTCTTGCTACGTTCTTAACCTGAGCCAAAAGAAATTTAGCCACTTCCAAACCAAACTAAATTTGGTCACAATTCTCCGAAACCAAATAATCCGAATTTCAGAACTTCCGAACTGAACGATACACTACTTCCAAGCATACTACATAGAAGAATAAGTTATGTGTTCCTCTGATTATAAAAAACCATTAGAAGCAAGAGATAACCAATATTCACAAAATTTGTTTTCTTGGTTAAAGATGAAAATGAGACTAAGTGTACTTACATTCCAAATTTCCAGAAACACTAATCAGACAAAAGATTCTTCATTTCATCTTCCATGTAAGCCAAAATCGAATTCTTCACATCAATGTTCTTTTGCTCCAACATTCCAACTTCATTCTCCAAAAACTCCTTCTCCAACAATATACTCCTTAGTTCACTGTCTTCATCAACACCAATCTCCCTCTGGAATTCAATACACATCTTCACAAAACCTTCCCTAAGGAAACAACCAAATTCTTAATCCTTTGACCACAAATACTGATCAAAGTAGCCACAGAGAATCGAATACTTACCGCTTCTCCGTTATCTTTCTAAGTAGCTCACTGTGTTCATTTCTCAGGCCACAAATCTCATCCTCCAATAGCTTCAGAGAGTTTCTTGAATCGTCTTTAAGGAAACAAAACATAGTCAAGTCAATCACTGATCAAATTCATGGAGATTTGGATGAAGTGAACCTGTAACGGAGATCAAGCCGCTGATTTCGAACTGAGAAGTAAGGAACGATCTCGTAAGCTCAGATTCTTTGATAAAAAGAGCCGATTCAATCTCTGAACACTTTCCGATCTCTGATTCGATCTCTCTCGTCACCTGAATGTTCGCTTCGATTTGCGAATTCACCTTCACGAAACCAACCACATTCAAAAGCTAATGATGAGAAACCTAACTATCGAAGAAGACGAAGAGTAAAACCTGATCAAGCATGTCCTTGTAAACGGAGATTTGACATAGAATCGCACCAGAATCTTCCATCTTCTCTCTCGCTTCTTCCCCAAAATCGTAATCGGAAAGTTATTTCCGGCGTGTAAGTTCCGGGAAGAAACGACTTTAACGAAGCCTTTCTTAATGGGCTTTAATATATATTCGGCCCAATAAGAATGCTCGTAGAAACGTTACACTCTTTTTTTTTTGGGAAACGTTAGTGCATAAAACGCTTGAATTGATAATTATTAATTGCTAAACAAACGGAAACACAAACATTTGATAAAACACAACTTCAGACTTCAGTTATATGTTTTGGCGTCAAGATCACCAAAAACTTATTAGAAACAGAAACATAAAAACACAAACCAAATAAAGTTTCGTCCCAAGAAGAGACCTTTAAGCAAACATGACACAACAATTACGAATAAAATTGGTGAGTTCAACACCATGGCAGCAATTCTTCGTCTCCTCCCAAACCTGCTCTTCTTTCACATTTGGAGAAGGACGACATGTGTAAACCGCCATTTTATTACTATAATAACTAGCTGATGAAGAAGCTCCAATCACCAAAAGCCTATCTCCAATCGATTTAAACGCAACACCCCAACCCGAAGCTTCGTTTGCTTTCACAGGAACAATACCTAGTTTCTTCCAAGCGTTTTCGTTTACATCGTAAACTCGTAGCTCGTTCGAAGATGTTTCTAATAAGTAAAGGTTATCATTGACCACAGCGATTAGAGGTGGCGATTGGGAAGACTTGAACGTTATGTCTTTAAGCATGTCCGGTATCAGCGTCCAAGAATTTTTCACCTCGTCGTAACTTTCTCCACAAGTTAGGTTTTTACCATTTTCATCACGGCCACCGATTACGTAAAACTTGCCTCGCAAGAAACATCCGGAGCTGAGTTTTCTTCGCTTATGCATTTCACAAATCATTGTCCAAGTTTTTGTATCCGCATTGTACTTCTCCGCCTCGCTACAAATCTTGGGGATCCCTCTTTCGACAAATTTAATTCCTCCAGCAAAGAAAGCCTCCGTCCCACGGCTCGCGGAACCATACATGACCCGCGGTGTGATCATCGAAGGTCCTTTGGTCCACTTATGCATCTCTAACTCGTATCTCCACACAACAATGCTCTCTACCTCCTTTCCAACAACGATTAGTTGCGTTCCTGCACTAATCGTTTCCTTATCGCAATATAAGAAGCAAATGTCTGAAGGTACTTCTGGAAGTCTCCGAAACTTTTCGAAACTTTTATCAACCATTGTCCAGCGACTGTCACCACTCGTAAGCATTAACACGTATGGTTTCACAAGCTCGCGTTCTCGTTTCACCTTGAAGATCTCACCGCTCTTTAACAGTTGCGAAAACTGCTTGTTGAGAAACTGTAGTTTCCAGTATTCGAAGCACGAAACACGAGCAAAGATCTCGACTTCAAGCTCATACAAAAGTTTAGGAACATCATCACTTGCATCTTTTTCTTCTTCTTCGGAATCGGAAGGAGGTTCTAAATTCAGATCAGGAATCTTGGGTTTGGTGCCAACAATCAGATGCTTCTTTAGCTCAGACTGGCTCAAGCTTATTCCAATTCTAGGAGCATGACATTCTTTTGAGATTTTTTTCTGTAGATTTTAAACCATGAAAAACATTAAGAAAAATGAATAATCATCACTTGATTTATTTTCAAAACTGATTGATTGATGCATTTGAAAATTTTATCTCAGTATTAATTGATATCTCACTATTGAAAACAAGATGAATCATTTAAAAGAAATAAATAAAATAATAGGTCACTATTATAAACCATAGCGAGTATAATAAAAAGAAAAAAATCAATTTACCACATAAAATATATATATATCAATGGAAATACGATTTACCACTATGATTTTAGTTCTTTTCTTAATTTTATTAACGATTCTTAGGAAACATAAAATTTGAAAATTATTGCATTTAACCAAAAAAAAATAAAAATTAACGATACGTTAATAGCGAAGAGCAATAGTGAAGACATATAGTTTTGATCAATTAATTAATTAGAAACATATGTTACGTTCATACCTTGAAAGTTAATAGAGAAGACTCCATTGGACGCACACTTGAATCTCGATTTGATTGAACTAAAATTTCTTTTTGCTAAAATGATTGAACTAATTAGAAAGATGCAATGCAAATTATCAGCTAAAATATTACGAATATAAATAGTACATCTTTTAATTTTTTAATATAGTAATGAAGTGTTTTTATTTAATTATTTACCATAAAATATTAGTGATATATGTTTTGGAAATGTTGACTGATATTATTTTTGGTAATTATTTAAATATCTACCATAAACTTTTATATTGACTAATATTTTTGGTAGTTTTTTAAAGAAGAGGTTTTAAGTTGAAAAATAAAATAATTGATTATGTTCTGAGTTTCACTTAAAATTACCTAATATTAATTTTTCATGTTTAATAAAATTATACAAGTGTACTATATAGAAATTGGCAAATAAATAACTAATTTGATACTTTTTGAGAAATATCATGTTGTTATCATTACAGTTATATATTTCAAACTGTCAGCTCATTTATATTTATATAAAAACAAACTTTGTTATTATATTGAATGTCTGTTTGTATATATAAAACACACAATTTTCTTTCAAAAGTACAATATTGTTTTCATATTTGTGAATTTCATTTTAGATATAGAAATTGTTGGAAAAAATAAATTCAGTACTTGGTAGACCTTGGTTAGTACTGGTTAGAACATTAGACTTGGCTCTACACTATTTAGGCCAGGTCTAATAAGCTGATGACATGATATTACCTGATGATGCGTCGTCTATGTTAGGTAAAACGAGGTAATGACTTGTCATAACCAATTCAAATATTGCTAATACATCATCTATGTCAGGTAAAGCGAGGTCCCAACTTGCATTTACCTGACAATACATCATCTACGTCAGGTAAAGCAAGGTCATAGCTTGCCTTTACCTCATGATACATCATCTACGTCAGGTAGAGCACGGTCATAGCTTGCCTTTACCTCATGATACATCATCTACGTCAGGTAGAGCACGGTCATAGCTTGCCTTTACCTGATGATACATCATCTACGTCAGGTAGAACGAGGTCATAACTTGTCTCTACCTGAGAATACATCATCTACGTCAGGTAGAACGAGGTCATAACTTACTGATACCTAATGAGGGATTGTCTACACGAGGTAAAGTCAGGTAATGACCTGACTAATACCTGACTACACGTCGTCTACGACATGCTAAACGAGGTAGTAACCTGCTAATACCTTACAATACGTCATGTATGTCATGTAAAATGACGAAATGACTTGTTGGTAGCGAGTAAGGCATCGTTACTACGTTGTCATCAAGTTGATAACGTCGTTACAAGGTTAGTTAACCTTATTTGATATAAAATAATACATGATATTTAAGATAGACTTGTAGAGATTTCGCAATATCAGGTATTATTAAGTTTGTCATTATCTAGACCTCATAATATGATTCAAATATATCAAGAATCCCGATTATTAAGGAGATAAGCTTGCACACGTCAAATCGAATCCTAGTCCAAAACGGATTTGGGGAGTCCTATATATAGGGAGACGTCGAATCGAGAAATACACAGAGAAAACTCAAGAGCTACGTCTTCACAGCATCCCAGCGATAGCCACCAGAGATCTAGCCTTGTTTTCCACGTCCAACGAAGTTCTTTATAACGCTTTAGATATCTAGACGTTGTAATACTATTCAGTTACAAGCCTACTTCGTTGATTAATAAAGCTATATTTCTCTCTATCATTCCATAGATCTGTGTACTTGCGAACCTAGTTAAAATTTTCCGAAACAGAAATGAACTTTTAAAAATGTGCATCGTCAAATTAACATGAAGAGAAAACACATGCAGTAAAACTATATATTATATTGACCTCCTATTTTTCAGAAACTGTCATCAATAACTTGTAATAAATCCAGAACTGGAATCTTTCTTTTGAACGAAAATTACTTTAATTTTATTCTTTCTCAAAATATAATAAAACATAAATCATTGAGAAAAAATAACATTATATATGGTGAATCTTCTAACTTCTTCATATTTGAATATAGTTTTCACATATGTAGATCGTTCGAAGTTTGGAGCTTCAAGAAAACATGTACATTGTTTTTCAAATGAAAATCATAAAAAATGAAAATCATAAAGGATTAATTTGCTAAATATAATAAAAAAAAAACTCATTCTGTTTTAAAAACATAAACGAAAAATGTAAATATAATAATATAAAATAGGGAAATTAGCTTGTATATTATGTTTTATACCTATAATTATATATTAACATCTAATAAATCATAATTTAGTATCTAACATATAGCCTACATAAAATTCCAATTATACCCATATAGAATTACTCAGTTTTTACTTAAAAAAATAATAAATTAAAACCCTAATCCTAAATTAAACCATAATCTTCTTTTTCTTGGAGATCGACATAGTTAACTATGTTCAAAATCAAAATAAATAACTATGTGCAATTATATAATCTTAACTTGTTGTCATGGATTTACTTTGTTCTTAACTCATTGCCACTATCAATGGAGATCGACATATTTAACTATGTTCAAAATCAAAATAAATAACTATGTTTATGATATTAGTTGACTATTTTTATTATTTTTTTCATTAGAATAGGTAACTATATTTATAATAATAGTTAACTATTACTGGATATTGTCAAATTTTATATATTATAGTGAACTATCATGAACTATCACTGGGTATTGCCAAGAAGTTACTGTTTGTATAAGTATAATGAGCTATTGTAGTAAATTAGCATGTATATTTGTATAGTAGATTATCATTGGGTATTTGTCAAATTTTATATATTATAGGAACTATCCTTTACATGTATGTTTGATATAATGAACTATATAAATTTGTATAGTTGACTATAACTACTTATTATGCCTTTATCTTTAAGGGCCAAGGCCAATCCTGGGTTCGTAACTGAGATCGAGATGGAAGAAATAGAAATTTTCACGGTTCACGAGATTCTCTTTGATTGATAAAAGAGATTTTCGTAGATTTATTATATTTTTTTTTACTACTTTCTATTATAATGTAATTAAAGACATTTTTGTCCACTCAAATCAACAATTTGCTATTCACCTAATTTATATTCACTGCATGTTACTCACTTAATTATATGTTCAAAACATAATATTCACCTAATTAACCCTAGAAAATACTATGTGATCTTGAACTGGCGGCCAGAGACCAGCTCCAAAAAGATAGGGGGAAGCAACACAAATCCTAGCTACTAATGAATAAATATGCTTTTAAATATTATTTTCACATTCAATAAGGATAGATTTTGTTTTGCCATTGCGAATAGTGTTGTTCTTATTTTCCATGTTGTAACCATTTATCCGTTTTAAATTGAATGTTTTTTCTCAAAAAATAAATAAAATAAAAAACTGTCCATGATTTAAATACGACGCTTCAACCTTAAAAAAAAACAGTTCTCAAAGAAACAATCCAAAGTTTCTTCCAAGCAATTGTGTTTATATCATAAACACGGAGCTTATTCAATGGTACCGATTGATTACCTCTTTTGCAAACGAAGTATAGTTCAACCGCTCGTTTGTTACCAATCAAACGATCGTTTGAAACGGACGGTTGAAACAGACAGTTGGAAAACGAAGTTGCAAACAGACGATTGATAAAAAATGTCATTTGAACTAGACATGGACATTTGGGTAACCATTCGGGTTTTGGGTTGGTTATCAAGTTTTCAGTTTTAGGAATATAATACCTATTTTGGTATTTTAAAATTTTGGTTCGGTTTCATTTCGGTTTTAATCGGGTTCGGTTTCGGTTACCCAAAATATTCATATTCGTACTACTTAAAAATTATTCGAAATATTCATAATTACCATTTTTTCATTTAGTTCGATTTAATTATTTTGAACTCAAATTATCTAATTTTTTAAAAAAAATTATAGTTAATTAAATTGGTTATTTTTATCCAATATATCCACAATACCCAAATTGAATGAAATTTTTAAAAAATGCCTAAACTATATGAATATATCATATTTTAAATCTAAGTATTTTTTTAGATGAAGATTTTAACTATGACGTAAATGGAGATGAAGAAACGCAGAGACAATACACAACTAGTGAAGATAATACAAATTTGATAGAAGAGTATGAAGCAACGACTGATGAAACATACATGACAACAATTAGTAATCAAATTGCAGATATGCTATGGCCTGATCGTATATGCTACTTGTTTAATGTTTTAAAAGTGAATAATTGTAGTATATGTTTACTAACAATTCTTATTATTAATTTTAAATTATTTTTTCAATGCATTATATTTTTAAAATCATTTTAAAAATTCTATTACATAATTTTACCTAATTATACTATTCAACCGCTACAGTTGGGACGTTGCGTCTGTAAGAGATAGACGTATCGTTATTAGAGCTTTGTTTTTCCGATCCATGTGTGAGACAACGACGTTTTACACAAGTCATATGTCTACAAATATGATTAAAAAGAATTCTAACGATTTTTATAGCAATAATGCTCGCCTACAAAGGTTAATTTTTGTTTACATTTTATATTACATTCGTTTAATTTTCTTTATTACATGGAAACAACTTAAAAGTAAATAACTTAACTTAAGTTGAAAATATAGTCAACTGGAGATTGTCCACGCGTTGCGTAGATTTAAAAATTAACATGGTAAAATATGCAACAATTCTAGTTTATTGATTATTTGTGTATTGAATATTACAAAAAATTGTTGTTGTACTAAATAATTATCTATATTAGAAGATTAAACATTTGGAGTCAATTGTTGGACATATACAATGTTATATATGAAAATAAATAAACTGTTTATTAATAAAAATTACAGCGTATACATATGCAATATATCTTTTTTTGCACAAATCCACAACTTTGTATGTCTCATTTATCAATATTCACTATGTTTCTCTAAAAAAATGATTGTTCGTCTTTTTTCTTGCATCAAATACGTTGGTAAAAAAATCTATAGATCAGACAAGTTGTAATACGTTTGCTTCTATCGAGACATCTGCATTATCTCAACAAAGATGTTGGAATACATATTTCTACGATTTTTATCTTTCACATTGATTCAGTTGTGAATCATTATGTTTTTTGGATTCACAATTTGTGGAGAAGTAAAGTTTCTTTTCGAGAGTATTGGTTAAGAGATGATTGACAACTTTATCATTCTACCCTTAAAATTCCTAAAATCACTAATTAATTTTCTCACACCATTTTTTTGTGGCTAATGTTATGATTTTTTTATTAAAGCTTTTGTGACTTTTTGTTTTAAAATCGTAGTTACCTATCTAAATATTTAAATGTTTTTGTATAGTATATTGATGGGTTCAATAAATAAAATATATATGTTTGAAACTATTAAAAGTTTACAATAACACATTTAATTTGAAATTATATTTTTTTGTGGATATCAAAAAAAAGAAAAAAAACTGAAATTGATCATCCTTATGTTACACTTTAATTTTTGGAATTAACTTACAGTAAACTTAGCTATTAAATTGTAAGAATTAATTGTTAAAGTTATTAAAAACACTTAATTTTTTTCTTTTCAATAAATAAATCAAAAAGACAAATATCAAAAGAATAGGTGACATATGGCATCTTCTCATCACTTGGATTTAGAAAAACCTTAAAATATTATAGAAGATTTGTTTCTCAACTCATCAACAGCCTTTAGTTTAAAAAATTACCAAACATATCAATCAATTGAAAACTTGTAATTACTATTTGATGATAATAAGTTATATTAAAACCTTACAAATGAGTCAAAATTTTCAACTCATTTATCACTTATATATTAATAATAGAGGATCAGATGAAATTATCTCATCACTCAAGTATATTACAAAAGCAAATGTGCTATATAATGAGAAAGATAAATCAAAATAGATGAAGTTAGAGATGCTTTGGATAGACATGCCTTTGATATCAGAGGTTTTAACCCTAAATAACACTGCAAGTGCACAGCAATCGAAGTGGTAATTATGGGATCGAATCCACAAGGACCAATTGTTACACTACGAAAATATAAGATTGAAATTAAGCTAAGATGACAAAATGTGGTTGTTTGCAAAATAAAATAAGAATGACAAATAAACGATGTGAACTTATGAATTAAAAACGTCAGGCTTTAGGGATATTCGCAGGAAATAAGAAATCATGAATCAGACAATTATTTAGGGAACAATTCAGCGCAGCCTCGAACTTAAACATAAATTTATAACCAATCCACTGTCGTGGTATCAATCACTTTATCTAGCAACCTAAGATTCTAAACTGTCGTTTGAACTTAGAATTCTAGACAAGCATTAACGAGCAGGTTTAATATGATCACAAATCTCCTTAGCATCAACTTTTGTTGGCTAAGGACAATTTGCTCATCTACGTTCTTTCAGGCATTTAATCGAACACTTTTGGTGCATTAAACATCCTAACATCAGGAACTAGGTGATCAATCTAATTCAAGCAATAAGAACAACGATAGATGAAGACAAATACAAATCCCTATCTATGTCTAATTCATCGATTCATGAAATCCCTTGAAACCCTAAAACCTAACTATAGATCTACTCATACATGGAGATGAATAAACAACAAGAAGATGAAGAAAAACTCATGATTAATAAAATAGAAATCCAATAGGGTTCAGAAATCTTCTCAATAATCGTAGAGTCAGAGATTCGTCTCCCTGGTGCTTACAAATTGCAGAAACTCAAAGTCTGATAAAAATAATGTGTTGGCTAAATAATGGCTAAAAATTAGAATAAATAGGCTAAATCACGTTTTTGGTTCAAACCGAGTCAAAATAGGAAAATCTGCAATTTCCTTAATTTCCAGCAAACCGGTCGGTTAAGGCAGAATGACACGTCTTCACTAAAACTCCCATAACTTTCGATCCCACCGTTGGAATAACTTCATATTACTTCCAAATGAAAGCTAACACGACTCTCTGTCTTGTGTTCAAATTTCAGCTCGATCCAATGGCGGAAAGTCACTCAACGAATGCCAAACTTCTGACCATTTTCTGCTCCTTTTCTTCTTATCCTTGCTATTTTGCCTTAGACTCTATCCAAACGTGTTTAAACCTGAAAATATTCTAAAGACATAGAAAAGACTCGAAAAACTATTGAAAACATTGGTTAGAATACGTCAAAAACGCTATACATCAACTCCCCCAGACTTAGCTTTTTGCTTGCCCTCAAGCAAAACAGAAGACTAAACCTAGGAAAGAGGTTTGAAAATGTGGAAACTCAGCTTCTCTTTTGGAACGTTTAATGACCACTAAATTCGTAATCCACATACTGCAAGGACAAATCAGATCGAACCACCATGTACTTCTCCACAAACTTTTCGAGCCTCCCAAATTCATCCCAAGATTTCGCAGCACTTTCCACAACTCATCATCGCTAGCCTCATTGATAATCTCAGTGCCAAGAACCTTCTAGATTCATTCCCGTACAATACCATGACAGAGCAACAATACAACCTTTTGGTACTCTTTCTCTCCCCTAGACTTATTCCTTTTTTTTTTTTTGACGAATAACGGGACTCACTACTGTTGTTCTCTGTGAGGAGACAATGTCGTGAGGAACTTTTCCGTTATAGTTTTAGAATAGCGCTCACTACTATTGTTACTTGTTAGGAGACAGGGTCGTGAGGACTCACTACTGTTAGGAGACAGGGTCGTGAGGATCTTTGCACTATTCTCAACCTTAGACCATTTATAACTTAGAAAAAGAGAGAGGAGTACCATCACTTTTTCACACAAGGTGCATCTGTCCAGTACGAACGAAGAGTCAAGCTCTATAGACACCAATCATTCCAACGAGGGTGCAATTAGCTCAAGTCTAGTGGACCTTGCTGGAAACAAGAGACGTCTCTAGTTAACTGGTTGACTTTTGGATTTTCCATTAGTCTGATCTGAATTCATTCGGCAACAATGGTCACTTAAATGAAATAGTCAGTAAACAAAAATAAATGTTACATCATAGTTCCCTAACTATAATACTCTTGACTCAATAAAATATTTTGGACTGATTTAAGAAAAACATCAAAAACTTCAAGATAAACAAAAAAAAGAAAATAATGTTAGTAAACGATGAATACCTTCCCCCAGTCTTACTTCACACCGTCTCGGTAAGAGATGATTGACAACTTTATCATTCTAACAACCTTAAAATTCCTAAAATTACTAATTAATTTTCTCACACCATTTTTTGTGGTTAATGTTATGATTTTTTTTATTAAAGCTTTTGTGACTTTTTGTTTTAAAATCGTAGTTACCTATCTAAATATTTAAATGTTTTTGTATAGTATATTTATGGGTTTAATAAATAAAATATATATTTTTGAAACTATTAAAAGGTTACAATAACACATTTAATTTGGAATTATAATTTTTTGTGGATATCAAAAAAAAAAGAATAAAAAACTGAAATTTGTCATCTTTATGTTACACTTTAATTTTTGGAATTAACTTAGAGTAAACTTAGCTATTAAATTGTAAGAATTAATTGTTAAAGTTATTAAAAACACTTAATTTTTGTATTTTCAATAAATAAATCAAAAAGACAAATATCAAAAGAATAGGTGACACATGGTATCCTCTCATCACTTGGATTTAGAAAAACCTTAAAAAATTATAGAAGATTTGTTTTTCAACTCGTCAACAGCCTTTAGTTTAAAAAATTACCAATCATATCAATCAATAGAAAACTTGTAATTACTATTTGATAATAATAAGTTATATTAAAACCTTACAAATGAGTCAAAATTTTCAACTCATTTATCACTTATATATTAATAATAGAGGATCAGATAAAATAATCTCATCACTCAAGTATATTACATAAGCAAATGTGCTATATAATGAGAAAGATAAATCAAAAGAGATGAAGTTAGAGATGTTTTGGATAGACATGCCTTACTTCGTTATATTCTTTCTCCATATTTGTATTGCTTTGATGTGATATATAGAGTGTGTATGTGTGTGTGAGACATTTATTGGCTAAATATACAAATTGCACATCGCGTGACAAAATCTGATGTTTCCAAACACTTTGAGATTGTAATAATTTGTTTTCTTACAATCTAGTACTAAACATTTTGTATCATTGTATCACACTCATTTAAATACCCTATGAAAGATTTAAATACCCTATGAAAGAGAGCAGATTATTATTGTTAGAAACCGACCTCAAATAACGTGACAAGAATTGAACAACACCGCATAAAACCATCGCGCTCCTTCATTGTTATGCATATCACAAATCATAACATTTGCCTCGCAAGAAATATTCCGAGCTAAATTACCTTCGCGTATGCATATCACAAATCATTGTACCAAAAACATTGTACTTCTCCGTTGCGCTAACAACCTCGGAGATCCTTTTTTCGCCAATTTTTTTTTTAATTGAATGGAAAATAAAAATAAAATAAATTGGCGAAAAAGGGATCCCCGAGGTTGTTAGCGTGGCGGAGAAGTACAATGCTGATACCAAAACATGGACAATGGATGATGATATGCATAAGCGAAGGAAATTCAGCTCGGTCCCACGGCTCGCGGAGCCATACATGACCCGTTGTGTGATCATTGCAGGCCCTTTAGTCCACTTATGCATCATCTATAACTCAATTTTTAATAATCGGGATGTATTTCTTCTCGCTAAGATGTCTTTATTTATAGGATTTCCATAAAACCCTTTGTGGATTATGATGAGAATTGACGTATCAATCTGTAAGCTTATCTTTTTAATAGTCAAGATTTTTGATATGTTCGAATCTTATTTCTTTTCATATTATGATATGTCCTTATTTGTAGGCTTTCCATAAAACCATTTGTGGATTAGGATGAGAATTGACGTATCAATCCGTAAGCTTATCTTTTTATGAGATTTCCATAATACTCATGATATCTCGGATTGCAATGTCTCAACAACGTTTTCTTAACATCCATATCCATAAACTAATGTCATATAAATTAACTAACATTGAAAGGGCATCATAATGGTAATAATAATCTAATAACAACATAATAACAATGTCTCACCTAGTAATGAAAAGTCATTTTCACATCTTATATGTCGAAGATGATGTCTTGTCATGTAATGGTAAGTTGTTACCTCGTCTTACTTGATATATAGAGATGATGTATTGCTACGCAAAGACAAATTATTACCATGTACCGATAATCTTACTTCTTAACCAGGAGGGACTGATCAAGATTAACCGGGATTAATCAGATAGAGAATTTATTTTTTCCAACAAAATTTAATAACTAAAATAAAATCCCAACTTCTTTTTTTAGCCGGAATATATATTTCATTAGTTAGACATTTTACTGTCATAGTTTTTAAAACCATATTACAACAAGTGTAAAGAAAATATTTTAACAATGAAAATAGATAATAAATCGAATCTTCCGCTTCGATTTTAGGCACGATGACCTTTACCATGATGAGCTGATAGCTTTAAGTTTTACCATAGAAAATTCTTGCAAGTGCACATAATCACAATTATAGTATAAAAAGTGATCGTATCCCTAAAGACTTAATGTTGCGAGGCAAGTTCTCAGTATCGAATCAAGTTAAAAAAGTAAATAATGTGACTAACGAAAATACTAAAGAAAACTTGTTGGAAGCGAGTTTTAATCAATGAAACATATGATAGGCTTTCTGGAAATTCGCAAAAAACTCAAAACTAATGACAAGAAAGAATGTTAGGGAAGTTATAAAATTTGTTCTTGAACATGAAAACACTGGTAAAGTTAACCAACTTCCGTTAAGAAAACTATTTATGTCTAACTTCTTAAATCTCAAATTCGTTTGCAAATTCAATAAGTTAAACAAACATTAAAACATAGATTCAATAGTTCACAAATTGTCTAAACCAAAATCTTTTGCAGATAGAGATTGTTGTGTATCCTGCAACTGGAAACAAATCATTGTGCGACATTGTCATGCACAAAGAAGTAATCCACCAGATTGATATGAAAGTAACTTTGGGAGGTTTTGTCACCTTAATCCACAAGATCAAAGGAAGATAACTAGAATAAAATGCATCACTCCAAGACCGGATAAATATGAATCCGCGATGGAGAACTCTGAGGTAATGCAGAAAGATTTTCTTAGCTATAAACATTTCAACAGTTATTAAACAATTTGTGAAAATTGTTAATTACATGAAGCAAGCAAGTTCTATGCAGCAAAACTATCACACGACCTACAAAGACAAAATCAGGTTTCGATTATTAGTTTTACCATAAGAAAAAAATCAGAAAATGAGTTTCAGGATATGGGACCAATTAGGATTTGCGTTTACAAGATTTGTTTGAATTCATATTTTTTCTCTACGAAGGTTTATTAATAAGCTTGTATTAGGCTAACAAGGTGTATTGCAAGTACTTTGTAGTATCTGGTATGGTTGGTCCTGAAACCAGATTAGGTCAAACCAATGTAAAAAACTTCACTCATCAAGACAGTAACTTAGAAAATATCCCCCAAAAATATTCTTTATCGAATTTTGACATGCGTTTGTATTTCAATGGTTAAGTTTAAACTCAAATCTTTTTGAAGATTTAGAAATCAAAATTCATAATGTTAAACAAACGGAAACACAAACATTTTATATAACACAAAATCATAACAAAACATCAGAATTCACTTAGATTTTGGCGTCAAGATCACCAAAAACTTATTCAAAACACACACAAAACATAAAAAACGCAAAACACAAACCAAATATCTCGCCAAGTTTCGTCCCAAGAAGAGACCTTTAAGCAAACATGACACAACAATTACGAATAAAATTGGTGAGTTCAAGACCATTGCAGCAATTCTTCGTCTCCTCCCAAACCTGCTCTTCTTTCTCATTTGGAGAAGGACGACATGTGTAAACCGCCATTTTATTACTATAATAACTAGCTGATGAAGAAGCTCCAATCACCAAAAGCCTATCTCCAGTCGATTTAAACGCAACACCCCAACCCGAAGCTTCGTTTGCTTTCACAGGAACAATACCTAGTTTCTTCCAAGCGTTTTCGTTTACATCGTAAACTCGTAGCTCGTTCGAAGATGTTTCCAATAAGTAAAGGTTATCATTGACCACAGCGATTAGAGGCGGCGATTGGGAAGACTTGAACGTTATGTCTTTAAGCATGTCCGGTATCAGCGTCCAAGAATTGTTCACCTCGTCGTAACTTTCTCCACAAGTTAGGTTTTTACCATTTTCATCACGACCACCAATTACGTAAAACTTGCCTCGCAAGAAACATCCGGAGCTGAATTTTCTTCGCTTATGCATTTGACAAATCACTGTCCAAGTTTTTGTACCAGCATTGTACTTCTCCGCCTCGCTACAAATCTTGGGGATCCCTCTTTCGACAAATTTAATTCCTCCAGCAAAGAAAGCCTCCGTCCCACGACTCGCGGAACCATACATGACCCGCGGTGTGATCATCGAAGGTCCTTTGGTCCACTTATGCATCTCTAACTCGTATCTCCACACAACAATGCTCTCTACCTCCTTTCCAACAACAATGCTCTCAATATTAGTTGGTATCTCACTATTGAAAACAAGATGAATCATTTAAAACAAATAAATAAAATAATAAGTCACTACTATAAACCATAGCGAGTATAATAAAAAAAATCAGTTTAGCACATAAAAATATATATTTCAATGGAAATACGATTTTTTCCTCTTTTTTTTTAGAAACAATGGAAATACGATTTACCACTATGATTTTAGTTATTTTCTTAATTTTATTAACGATTCATAAGAAACAAAAAAATTTGAAAAATATTGCATTTAAAAAATAAAAAAATTTAACGATATGTTAATAGTGAAGAGCCAAAGTGAAGACACATAGTTATGATCAATTAATTAATTAGAAACATATGTTTTCATACCTTGAAAGTTAATAGAGAAGACTCCATTGGACGCACACTTGAATCTCGATTTGATTGAACTAATTTGTTTTTTTTTGCTAAAATGATTGAACTAATTAGAAAGATGCAATGCAAATTATCAGCCAACAAATTACTAATATGTATAGTACATCTTTTAATTTTCTAATATAGTAATGAAATATTTTTATTTATTTTTTTACCATAAAATATTAGTGATATATTTTTGGAAATTTTGACTGATATTTGTTAGGTAATTATTTAAATATCTACCATAAATTTTTATATTGACTAATTTTTTGGTAGTTTTTTAAAAGAATAGTTATTAAGTTGAAAAATAAAATAACTTTGACAAAATTACATGAATGTATAATATAGAAATTGGCAAATAAATAACTAGTTTGATACTTTTTGAGAAATATCATGATGTTTCATTAAAGTTTTTTTTTTTGTGAAATTTCATTACAATTATATATATCCAATTGAAAGCTCATTTATATTTATTAAAAAAAACCTTTGTTGTTATATTGAAAGTCTATTTGTATTTATATAAAAAAAACCTGTGTTGTAGAATATTATTTTCATTTTAGATAAAAAAATTAACTTTTAAAAATGTGCAAAATTAAATTAACAGGAAGAGAAAACACTTAGAAGTAAAACTATATACTATGATATTGACCTCCTATTTTTCAGAAACTGTCATCAATAACTTTGTCACACATCCAGAAATATGGAATTTTTCATTTGGACGGTAATTGGAAACATAAACAAAAAATGCAAACATAACAATAGGGAATACTCTGTGATCTTGAACCGGTAGCCGGAGACCAGCCCCAAAAAGATAGGGGGAAGCAACACAAATCCTAGCTACTACGGATAAATATGCTTTTTAATATCCTTTGTGCATTCAGTGAGTATAGATTTTGCTTTGCTATTGTTACATAGTGTTGTTTTTATGTTGAATGTTTCCATGTTGTAACCGTTCATCTGTTTAAATAGAATGCCTTTTCTCAAAGGAAAAAATAACGGAAAAAATAATGAAAAATACTTTATGAAAAATAAATAATTATCTGTTATTTAAACTTTTACACATATGGAAGTCTCTATGACCAAATGGTTTAACCAAGGGTTAATTAGCGCTTCTACGTCCTGAAATCTGGAGTTCGATTTCCAGATAATACGATTTATTAACAAATATGCAGATTAATAGATGCAAGTTTACAGAAGATCTCAAACATTGTGCAATTAGAACTGTTCGCCGTGATTCCACGCATTAAATGTAGGTGTTCATCATGAGCATGGAACTGGAAGTGTCGTGTGTCGTGGATCTAATAGGGTCGGATTCAATTGACCCTGGTAGAATTATCTTTGTAACAGTTCTAATAATTTATAATAAAAAATATAAATCCAGACGTTTAAAAAAAAAACACGCAGTATTACATTTGAAACAATTGAAACCTTAGCTAGACAACTCTACTTCCTTGATAAATAAAGCCGAGTCCATGTTAGAACACATATCGTGAACCAAATTCGAACCAAAACGTCATCTAATTGCAAGTTATTATTTTTCCACAATTACAATATTGTGAAACTAATAATCTCTTGTAAGTTTTGAATGTTTTACTCCAAATAACTTGCCTAAGGTAAACAATTTTTCTTTTTTTCATGTTATACAAAGTGTTCTCTTAATGTAAATTAATATGATTATAATGAAGAAAATCATTTGCATTGGCTCGGAATTCTCCATCGCGGATTCATAGTTCTCCAGTCCTGGAGAAGCAACTTGAGATTATGCACCTTACTCTGTGTATCGTTACAACAACTTGCATGAATTGTACTTATCTTGCTTTGATCTTGTTGATTTGGCTGACAAAAGCTCCCAAAGTTAGCATCATCCAAGTAGGTTACTTCCTTATCAAGCACACGGATTACGTCTTTGCGGTTGACAATGTCGCAGAATGATTGCTTTTCAGTTTCAGGATATACAACTCTCTCTACATTCAAGACCTTAAACAAGTCTATGGTTATGTCATTAGACTTGACATAGAAGAAACCTCTGGTATCTTCCATTGTAAAATGTTGTTGTTGATCGTCACTTGATGAGAACCCGCAAGCCACTGAGATTGAATTCTGTGGGTGGCAATGCATTAAAGGATTCCTTAGCCACATCACATCTGCTTCCTGCAACCAAATTAGGTAAAACTAATGTTCAAAACAATTCTTGAACACTAATAATTCAAGTTTGTTCTACTTTCCACCGCAAGAAAATGTGGTTATGGTCTCAAAGCGGAAAAGGAAATTTTGTGCATTGAGAGAACTCACAGTGAACATCATGTTGTAACCGAGTTCTAGAATCTCTTTCACCAAAGCTTTTTTCCTCCAACTGGCAACAAGACCATCAGGGTTTAGAGATTCAGACTTTCTTCTAGAATCTCTAAGACGGTAACAATGCGGATGGGCACGAAGACAATATCGAAGAGCATGATCATCTAAAGCCACAACGATCAAATGGTTCAACAAGTATTTGGTTCTTTCTCCAATCCGAAAACTCTCGAGGAACAAATCAAGAAGAGATTCGGGTTTCGCCCATTCTTGATCCACCATGGTAACAATCACCATCTTATTTTCTGTAGCTGTTTTTCTTAGTAGACTGGACAAGCCTGAAGATTTCTAAAACCATAAAAATATATTACTCTCTCCATTTCATGAAATAGATTCCTATGACCATAAATATAAGTGTTTGTTGACAATTTTCACGTGACTTAAGAAACAAACTAAATAAAGATTATATCCCTAACAACAATTACTTTTGAAATTTTGTTCTATCTCATTTTTAAAAATTAGTCTAACTATTGGAAACGATACAATTTAAAATATGATAAAATTTTACATTGAAATTCCAAAACAATACATTTAAAAAAAAAAACAAGAAATATTTGTAAAACACCATATGTATATTAAAACGGTGGAGTATACATGGAAGCATCATAATTATAGAATCAGAATCTTACATGTTGAATATGCGAAAATGGTGTTCCTTTGATGGTACTCTGAGTACTTGAGAGATTACCATGATGATGATGAGACAACAACCAGAGAATGATCAAGAGAAGGCAACACACGACAAGGGACTTCACTGTCCTTATAAACTTCATTTTTGTTCTTCTGAATTTTGAAACTCTGCAAAATTTTAAAATATTTAAACCTTAAATATTCAACATATATTTTCTTTTGTTATATTCCCAATTCATGGTGATTATTATGAGTACATTGAATAGAGAGGAAAGAGTTCATGCAAAATCTGGTGAAAAGTACTCTCTTTTGCTTCCTAAATTCAATTTTGGAATGGTTGATAAGATAAATATTATTTGGATTCTCTCTTTTATGGCAAATTATTTCATTTTGGTACCTTTGAGAATTTATTACCCAAAGAACATCTGCTTGACTCAATTATAGATTTCTTTTTTCTTTTTTCTTTTGGTCAATAGGAGATTGTTTTCCTAATTTTGCTTTCATATTTAATACTGCAGTTCAAGTATATTGAATTACTTGTTGCTTTTGAATGGGTTAACTAGTTCGGAAAAAAATCCGTGTTCAACCACAATTTATTTCATTGCGTATACATTTTTATCTTTGGTAATGCATTAAAAAAATGGGTCAGATATGTTAAAATGGCAAACTATAGGTTGAATACATTGATCCATATTTTTTTCAATAAAATCTGATTATAACATATATTTTTTCAGCGCAATCACAGGGAACGATCCCAACCAAATCAAGGCTCATCGCTCCAAGATTTACGGCATTATGCAAGACATATTCAAAATCGCCATTGATTTAGAGACCTCATAAAATTAATTGAAAAGTAAAGTAATCTGAATTAGTACTAATAAAAATAAAAATAAAAGAAAAATCTTTATATTTGATGATTTTCCATGTTTGCGGTTGACATATTTTCCCTGCAAGACATCCCTTGAACAAGGTTCGATTGTCCTAGCTAGAACATATGGGTAATGCATTAGGCCAATGTTTTACTTTTGGAAAGAAAAATACAGATGACTCTCTCTCTCTCGAGTAATGATATTAATTAACAAAATATTAATGTTTAGCCTTCATTTTTGTATTAAAAAAAAAAGCAAAAAGAACATAATCGACACATAGAAATATCTAACTTTGTTTTAACATTGTATTCACTAATTAAGCCGACAAGAGTAAAATAAGCAATGTAGTTTTTCTCTCTTATGTATATATAATCCTTGCTGGTAGATTCAAGGGAAAGAGAGTCGTTTTTCTTGCTGCTGGTAACAGGTGAGTTCGTACTCTTCATATTGTTTTGTGTGTACGCAGATCATTTGTTAATGGTTTTAGGTTGAGGTGGTCAGAGAATTACCTGGAGCAAGCAGCAATCTACAAGTTGAAAAGAATGATACAAGACATGCTCGGAAATGAGTTATATATTGGTGCTTACATGGAGTCGAATGTAATTAGCTTCTCATCTTGGCTTTATATGATTTTGGTTTTGTCGAAGCAATATCTGATGAATTTGTTTGTTCCACAACTTATCTAAGGCACCATTGCAGGCTTTAGAAGCTTGCCTTAACAACTCTCCTTTCAAGAAATTGGTAAGGATCTAAGAGTTGTAGTCGATGTCTTAGGGTTTTATGTAAGATTTTGTTTGGATTAGTCTTTGTAAGACTTGTTATGTTTTTTATGGATTTTTTAGTGAAATAAAAATATAAATATGTTGTTGACAAGTTAATTTATATATAAAAAATAGATTGAAATATATAATGCAAAAATGTATCAAATTTAATTAAAAAATAGCATCAACAAAGTGTTGCGATATAATATATCACAACAAATAATAAGCTACAATTGAATCAAATATAACATTTAATTAACGCTGTGATAGAACAACATATAATAATATTTGAAAAATTGCTAACGTATGGGGGATCTAAGATAGTTCCGGCTGTCACAACGTTCATGAAAACGCTATTGTACCTTTATGATAGCGTTAATCGTAATCTAAGAATGTCCATTTTTCTAGTAGTATATGTAGGAGAAAACCAAAACCAATCATTTGTACTCAAACCGAAATATTTAAACCGGTGATGATGTTTCAATAGCCAACATACATATGTTTTGATTACTGAATGTTGTTGGTTTGCTTAAGAAGCAATGTACAATAAGTAGATAAGATTTAACACGTCAGAACCCAAAAGTATATCCGATCTAAGGGATAGCAATATATCATGTTGAATATTTTAATTAATTTTCTTTATAGGCATTTTACAAAAAAAAATTAGAAAATGATGCTTGATGTTTGACCTTTTGTTTCTTTATATCCAACTTGATGTTTTGATAGTTTACTATTTTAGTCATGCACCATACATAGACGTTACGAATTTATACATATATGCATGCCCAAAATATATTAAAATATATTTTTCTTGGTTAGCAAAAAAAAAAAAAAAAATCTTGGTTAGCAAAAAAAAAATATATTTTTTTCTTATCTATCATATATATATATATATATATATATATTGTTGGAAACAAAAGCTTAGAAAACGAATTCTTCCTCTTCGAATAAAAAGACATGTTTATTTTATTTTATTTTTTTTCTTGAAACTTATTTTCTTATTTCTTTAGATCTCGTTATCTTATAATCTCAATAAACATAATTATCTTTTTCCTCAAATTCTGACATATTGTAATCTATAAGGCTTTAAGTTTTCTTCATACACCATCTTTTAGAAACCGCCAAATCATAGTATTACAAAAAGCTCGCTTTTCAGCATTCTTGTAAATCAAATACATATAACGACATAATATTAGTATATGAAACATTTTTGATTGAATATTTTTATTTTTAATTCTCACCGCCATTCATATTTCAACGCACTATCACCGTGTTCTATATTAACTAACAATAGTAACGAAATTCAAACATTTGAAAAACAAAATATTGGTCACTCTCTTGCAGATTCTGATCAACTAACTACCTAATCCCTAAATTAATTTTCTTCCCCATGTTTTTTCTAATTTATCTAATTGTTGAAAAAATTATTATAATTAGGTTTTATAAACTTTTGGTCACTATCACACCCATCCCAAACGTCGAGGAATTACACAACATAAACATGTCAAGAGTGTACGTATCTCGTCGGCCATAGGCGGTGAGTCGACGCCGTGTTCAATATTATCATCTTATTGTTTTATTTAGTTTTCTAAAATTAAAAAAATATTAATATTATCTCCAAAGTCTTTGTCTAACTTTATACTCAATGGAAATATGGAAAACAAAATCCTTATTCAAATTTATCATGAAAGTAGTGCAGCATGAGATCGAAATGGTTTCATTCCCAAATAAATAACTTTTAGCCGGTTATCAAAAAAAATACTCCTTTAGCTGGTAATAAATAAACTTCATAAATTTAATAAACGATTACATCTTTTTACTTACCACTTTATATACATATAATCATTTTGGTCCGATCAAACCATTGATTACAAACTAGAGAACCGAAACATTTGGTATATATTTTTTCAAAAAAAAACTTCTCAGTGTGAAAAAAAAAAAACTTCTGTGTGAAAATATTATTTCTTATTTTCAAAAAATATAATTATTTCATTATCTCAATCATGAGCGAAAGAGATGTCAAAAATCAGAAATCATGAGAGAAAGAAAAGAAAAAGTAAATAAATAAAAAGCAAAAAACAAAACTCACATGAAACATGACGAGATACGTGTCTGATTCATAGACCAGCCAGTTGGATTAGATCTGATAAACAAGTGGGCCCCAAAGTCAAGAAGATCGTCGTCAAATAAGGACTCTACAAATGGATCACATGGTTTTCGCAGTTGCCACGTGGATGTTCCTCTACACGAGGGCCCCAATTTCTGGTCAAATTGTTGGGAACGCAATTATTTATTCATTTATTTATAGTTTCTTTGAGCGATGTGGGTTAATTAGTTGTTGATTAGTAATCGGTTTAAATTTAGTTGGGTTTGGTTTTTCTACCAGGAAACAAAATAACAAACGGTGGGAGATAATCTATATCATAAAATTATTAAAATAAAAATCTGTTATAATTTGGGTTTCGGCCTAATTATCCTGATTAACAAAAAGACAAATATTTGCATGTTTTGATTTTGGCTTGTGTTGCTATTTTTATTGCGCGGTTGATTCGGAATCGGAATAATAGATTTCTAATGTTTTTTTTTTTGTTGGTTTGTAATTACACGGTTTTTGCCAATAAGCCATTCTTATTTTTGTTTTGTGTATTTTGTATCGTCCCTTCCGTTTCATGTTATATAACTTTTTTTTTTAACATCAACGATATTTCAATTATTCAAACAAGAGATGGTGCAGTTCCACAAGGGAAACATTAACATAATTAACAGAATGGGATAGAACATGGTTTACTAATACGAGCTAAGTGGTCGACCTTCGAATTTAAATTTCATAGAGCAAAAGAGATCGTATAAAAAAAATATGTATACAATTAGTTAATTAGTACCGAAAAGACTTTGGACCAAAGGTTGGTAACTCTAACGGTTTATCAAAAAAAACAGAAATATTGTGTTTTGTAAGCACTTTTTTAAATTATTTATGAGAAACAGAACTATAACATTTGATAACGATGTATTATTAAGATAACCATTCTATACTCTTAAGGTTAAGATTCTTAAGAATATTTAGGTTTATTTGGTCAAATAATTTTTTTCAGTTTGAAGTTTTGGGCCCCGGAATATATAAACCACGTGTATGGAGGATAAATGATTAGAGATAAAATTAATATTCGTACTAAGACAAAATTAATTTAAAAAGTGGCTTTCGATCACCTCAAGAGTCGGAATTGTTGTGGTCGTTGGATCTTTAGATGATCGACGAGTGTGTATGATTAAACGTGTTTTTATATAATTGGTTACAAAGGTTTTTGCTGATCTGTCCGATGTAATGGCTGAGTTGTCAATTGACACTAGCCACCAGTTTAACAGGAAAGATATGGTCACTTGGTTAGTACGCAACCAATAGAGCTGATTGGAGAATTAAGTTTTTTTTTTTTAACATCTAAACTTTGAATTAATTTTGAAAAGTAAAGGTATGATCATCATCATGGACGATTAAGTTTTTGAGAAAAAATCTTATAAAATCTTATCAAAATTGATATTGAGTGTTTTGTAGGTTGAATCATTTTTTTTTTAAAAGCGTACAGGTTGAATCATTATCTGATGTGAATCTGTTAGGTGCAGAGAAATTGTAATACGTTTGATAGAAATGAAGGAAAATTAAAGAAGATCGATCAACCATGTGGACACAAGCAACACAAACAAATATTTTAAATTAAATATTTTTTATAGTCATCTAATGCAAATTGTAGAAAATTCTATGTTTTTGTATGGACAATATTTGAATATCATTAACTATATATATAAAACCAGAATAAATTTGTCAATGACGCCTTAGAGATCCACATGCAACGGTCTTTATCGATGCAAAACGGAAAAGTATGGAGCGTTGGTCTGTGCAAGAAACTCATGAAAATAATTACTATAAATTTTTTGAGATTATGAATTATATATTTAATTCATCGTAGTATGAAATGAAAAGGTGAAATGTAAGAAAATGTGAACGAGGAACCCTTTTATGAAACCTAAATACCCACTTTCGGTCATAGAGAGAGAGAGTTGTCACTACACGCCCAAAGATTTTGGAACTATCCACGTAAAACTTTATGTTTGCCTCAAAAACTCTTAAAAAGGTATTTTCTTTAAAAAAAAACTCTTAAAAAGATTTTAGCTCAAATGTGGATAAATATGATTTAGATTTATGTATGTGTTAGAATTATCATTCTTACTTTCTTTCTTCAACTTACGACAAAATCACATATCGATATTTTATTTGTTTCTTTGTATCGACATAAATATATAAATTAATACAAAAATAGCTATATAATAGTCCATTTCTACACGCACAAAAAAAAACATACTATTATTTTCCCTAGTGGATAAAAATAAAAAAAAATTAATATATTGTTCGTCATTATCCAAATTACTTCCAAAAATTTATAATATTACTTTTGTTTTATGTATTATAATTACATAAAACATGTAAAATTGTAGAATTTATTTGGTAGATAAAGTAAAATTAACAACAACAAAACATGACCAAAAATTTTGTAAATAAATGGTATCTTTTACAGTGTGTGCTTTTAAAAAGGGAGATTGTGTAAAATAATGTATCATAAGATAAAATAACACGATATTTTAAAAAGAAACATACATATTAATTTCATTTTTTTATTAAAAAAGAAAACGCATGCGGTAAATGAACCACCAACGATTTAGCAAACAAACAACCGAAGTACAGAATTTTTAATGGCTATCAATCAAAACAAAATTATATAGGTAGAAAAGAATGTTTGAGTGTTTCTCTTTTGCTCTTTTTTGGTGGTATTTCTCTTTCAAGATTTCTGTTAGTTTTGATGGTTTAGTTTTGGTATCGTTTAAGTTGATAGCCGGCTTGTGGTTTTTCATGTGCTTTTCGTTTTGTATTTCAACCGATTTTAATATTACAATCAGATGGAAAAAAAAAACTAGAAAAGAAAATAGATGTATACACACAACAAATTTGGGTTATATTTTCTAGGGTTGTGTATACTAATTACATATTTCTTCCATGTTCAACTAACGTCAAATCAATAATGGATTTTATGACTTTTTCTGTATTCAGGTTGAAACATAGCTAAAGAATAGTAGGTTCCTACAAAAAATATAACATTCTTTAACCCCAACATTCCCGTAATTTGCCTTTCCTTCTTCTTTTTATTATAATTATAATATATGAGTAGGTAATATTTTATAGGCCAATGATTGTCTTATCTTTAGTGAGAAAACGCATATGGCACCCATCCACCCACTGTAACTCCTCACAACAAATAAAATTCAAATTAAATGTTGTGTTACATATACATACAATTATGTGTATATACATGCATGCATGTATGCGTCTATATGTATGTAGAGAGATCTATAAAAGTGTTTCCTCTAGAAGAAACGACAAAACAAGCAGAGAAATCAAAACCAAAAAAGTGGTTTTGTAATTGTAACAAATAAAAAGCTCTTGAAGATCCAACCAAAACCTACTTTTGTTCTTCTTCCTTCTTCTTCTTCTAAGTGGTTGTTTCTTGGATAATTAATTAAAGATAGAGAGTTAGAGATGGAAGAAGATGGAAATTTGCAGATTGGTAATAGTAATTACAATGGAGAAGAAGAAGGAGATCCAGAGAGTAACACTATGAATCAACCTCTCCTAAAGAGACATAGAACTCTTTCTTCAACTCCTCTTGCTTTGGTTGGTACCAAAGTTTCACACATCGAGAGCTTAGATTATGAGTATGTCTTCTTTTACCTTCACATATTTTTAGATGATGAGGTCTCAATCTCTTTATATAAAGTTTTGATCCTTTTTCGGATAAATTTTCAGTTTTTAGAATTATTTGTTTGGATTCTTGTTTTTCAATCTCTTTATATTAAGTTTTGCTCTTTACTCTTATTTAAGGATAATTTTTATTTACATAAATAAATAAAATTGTATGGATTCTGGGTCTCAATCTATTTCTCTAAAGTTTCATCTTTGTACTGATTTTCAGAACCAAAATCATTTTTTTTTTTTCAAAACATTTTCTCTAAAGTGATTGAGACATATCTTCAAGCAATCATCAGCCAAATCTTGAAAAGTTTCAGAATCAATAAATTGGGTTACCTTAGTCTCAATCTCTGTTCTATTACTTTACTCTGTTTTCAAATAATCTTTAATATTTATTAAAAAAAAAAAAGGAAAATATTCAGTGTTGGAGGCTTATATGCACTGATGTAATAATTTTGTAGAAATTGACATTTCAAATTTGTGTTTTTTTTTTTTACAGAATAAACGAGAATGATCTGTTCAAGCATGACTGGAGAAGTAGATCAAAGGCACAAGTGTTTCAATACATATTTGCAAAATGGACATTAGCTTGTCTTGTTGGTCTCTTCACTGGTCTCATTGCTACTCTCATCAACCTTGCCGTCGAAAATATCGCCGGTTACAAACTTCTCGCTGTCGGCTACTACATCGGTCAAGATAGGTATTGAACTCACATTCCAAATCTTGAAAAAACATTAAAAGATCAAGAAATTGAGTTACCTTGTCTGATAAGTCTATGTTGAAATAGGTTTATGACAGGTTTGATGGTCTTTACCGGGGCGAATTTGGGTCTGACTTTGGTGGCGACCATACTTGTTGTTTACTTTGCTCCTACGGCGGCTGGTCCCGGAATTCCTGAGATTAAAGCTTATCTTAATGGCGTCGACACTCCCAATATGTTTGGCGCCACCACCATGCTCGTTAAGGTTTGTTCCTTAAACTTAAAACCAATTTGCAATAACTCGATTGGTCCATATCTTTTATATATGTGTTTAGTGTCTGTTCTAATTTCCGATGTGAGATTCATATAAAAACAAAAACATTTTCGTGTAACTGGAAATGAATCAGAAAAAAGTATGATTTTTGTTTAACTCATAGATTTTGTGGTTTTTTGGATTAGATCGTTGGAAGTATTGGAGCTGTTGCAGCTGGACTTGATCTTGGTAAAGAAGGCCCTTTGGTTCACATTGGAAGTTGTATAGCTTCTTTGCTTGGTCAAGGTGGTCCAGATAACCATAGAATCAAATGGAGATGGCTTCGTTACTTCAACAACGATAGAGATCGAAGAGATCTTATTACATGTGGATCTGCCTCTGGAGTATGTGCAGCTTTCAGATCACCAGTAGGAGGAGTGCTTTTCGCTCTTGAGGAAGTCGCTACGTGGTGGAGAAGCGCTCTCTTGTGGAGGACATTCTTCAGTACAGCCGTTGTGGTGGTTGTATTGAGAGCGTTCATCGAGATTTGCAATTCGGGGAAATGTGGACTTTTCGGTAAAGGAGGACTCATAATGTTTGATGTGAGTCATGTAGAAGTTAGGTACCACGCGGTGGATATAATCCCGGTCACATTGATTGGAGTCTTTGGTGGCATTCTTGGAAGCTTGTATAATCACTTTCTTCATAAAGTTCTCAGGCTCTACAATCTAATCAACCAGTAAGTGCGCCCTTATGAGTACTAAAGAAAGAACACAAAAGAGTTTCACTTTTACTTAACATTTTGTTTGATCATTTTCTTGTGTAGGAAGGGTAAGATTCACAAGGTGCTTCTAAGTCTTTCGGTATCTCTATTCACATCGGTTTGCTTGTACGGTCTTCCTTTCTTAGCGGAATGCAAGCCTTGTAATCCTTCGATAGACGAGACATGTCCAACAAATGGAAGATCAGGAAACTTCAAACAATTCAACTGTCCAAACGGTTATTACAACGATCTAGCCACTCTGTTTCTCACAACCAATGATGATGCAGTGAGAAACGTTTTCTCTTCAAACACTCCGAATGAGTTTAGTATGGTTTCTCTCTGGATATTCTTTGGCCTCTACTGCATTTTGGGGCTTATCACATTCGGTATAGCTACACCGTCTGGTCTCTTCCTACCGATCATCCTCATGGGTTCTGCTTACGGTCGGATGCTAGGCACACTAATGGGACCTTACACAAAGATTGATCAAGGGCTTTACGCGGTTCTTGGTGCAGCTTCACTCATGGCTGGTTCCATGAGAATGACTGTTTCTCTTTGTGTTATATTCCTCGAACTCACAAACAACCTTCTTTTGTTACCCATTACAATGTTTGTGCTTCTGATTGCTAAAACAGTTGGAGACAGCTTCAATCTAAGTATCTACGAGATCATTCTTCACTTAAAGGGGTTACCTTTCTTGGAAGCAAATCCAGAGCCATGGATGAGGAATCTCACTGTAGGTGAGCTTGGTGATGCTAAGCCACCGGTTGTAACCCTTCAAGGAGTAGAGAAAGTCGCGAATATAGTCGATGTACTAAGGAACACAACGCATAACGCCTTCCCGGTATTAGATGGAGAAGATTCAGTCACAGGTGCTGCTACAGAGCTTCATGGTTTGATCTTAAGAGCACATCTTGTTAAAGTTTTGAAAAAGAGATGGTTCTTGAATGAGAAAAGAAGAACAGAAGAATGGGAAGTTAGAGAAAAGTTTACACCTGTCGAATTAGCTGAGAGAGAAGACAATTTCGACGAGGTTGCAATCACAAGCTCAGAGATGCAATTGTATGTTGATCTTCATCCTTTGACCAACACTACACCTTACACAGTGGTGCAGAGTATGTCAGTGGCTAAGGCTTTGGTGCTTTTCCGATCGGTCGGTCTTAGACATTTGCTAGTTGTTCCAAAAATTCAAGCTTCAGGAGTAAGTTTGCTTCTTCTGTTTTTACTATCTTTGAATGTAACAATCTTTCAACAACACTACTAATTAAACTTGTATTACTATTATTGTCTCTTTGTGTTTTTTTGCAGATGTCTCCTGTGATAGGGATCTTAACAAGGCAAGACCTAAGGGCTTATAACATTCTACAAGCGTTTCCTCATTTGGATAAACACAAAAGTGAAAAACTTCGATGAATAAAGCTATAGGCAAAAGCAAAAAAGTTTTACTATTGCTTGTGTGAGTGATTGAATCAGCTCTGGATTTGTGTTTCATTCTCCGTTCTTGCTGATATTTATTCTGTCCAGTTTTGCTTGCATTCTTTTTTTTTTTTTTTTTTCAAGACCAGAAATATATATATATATATATATACTTTTTCACAGATTTCTGTTTTCTACTTGTAAATCTCTATTTTTTGCAACATTCCTTCTATGGAGTTTTTTACAACTTTTAAGAGTCAATAACTATATTGAAACTTTGCACTTAACTCATCTGAACCACGAATGTGTATTTACATCTTAAATCAAAATTCTTTTTTGCGACCAAGAAACAGAAGACTTTGGTCGAAAATTGTAAAAAAAAATGGCTAAACTTTAGTGCCAGCTAAGCTCCATACACGCAACTTCCCACTCTTGTCTCCACTGAATAACAATCCTTCAGGGCCAATTGTGATTGTGCCGATTGTGTTCGTTGAGAACATCTTTCCTCTTTCTTCAAATCTGTGTATAACACAAAACAGAAATTGATGAACAATTCCTTATGATTAAAGTACAATATACAGTAGAGAGGCTCTTGGATTCAAAGCTTCACTTACGATGGTAGATCGACGATGCTGACTGTTCCATTTTCGTAAGAGCAGAACATGATCGGTTTGCCCTCTGCATCGTGCATCCCACAAAGAGCATGTACACTCTGTTTCAAATTAGTAAACAAACGGAAAATGCTTTTTGTTAAAACCAAGTTGTGTTTTTGTTGTTATGGGGAGAACGGGGCTAATGTGTAAACAAAAACTTTACCTGCTCTTGTCTGCGCGTATTAGTAACCTTCAAGCTGCCATTTTCAGAACAAGCCCAAACTCTTATAGTTCCATCCAAGGAGGACGATATCAGAAACTGATCCCAACATAAGAGCGAGGTGACAGTGTCCGTGTGTTGCCTCAGGGTCATTGTACATTGCAGGGTATTGAGATCCCACACCTGAGAATTACAGCAAACCGAATTGATTAAAAGACACTCTATAATGTTCTCGGGTTTAACTTGTTTAAAGATGGAATCAAAATAAGTAGCAGAAACCACTTCGTACCTTTATTGTTTTATCGACAGAACCAGAGTATAGTCGCTGACCACCAATGATAAAACATGTGACCTGACCACTGTGATGTCCCTCGAGGGATGTGAGGTATGTGAAAGGCTCAGACTCGGTGTCAGTAGCTTTCCAGACTGATATACTACCAGACTGCAATCGAAACAAAACCCAAAAGGAACTTACTTTAGATCCGAAAACAATAACAAGTAAGCAGAGAACTAAATACAAGTAGAAGATTTGAGTTATAATGCTTACACTTGTTCCAGCAAATAGCATTCCATTCGCAATGGTCATAGCATGCACCTGACCAACCACCCCGTTAAGATGCAAGTCTTTACTGTTTTGAACATTAAAAGCCTGCAGAATTGTATAAACAAAAACGTTGAGACCAGAACCCACTACAACGATCCCCAATTAGTTTAGCAGATAACAGAAAATGTAAATAAAGAGAGGCCTTAAACTAACCTTTACCGCATTTGGCAAGCCAAGGAAAACCCAAGGTCCTTCGCTGATTAGAGACCCTGCTTCTGCCTGGAGGTTGATTGTATGGACACATTGACCAGTATTGCAGTCCCATATGCACAATGTACCATCAATACTTGCTGAAAATAGTTTATCTGAACCCTGAGGAAGGGCAATCCCCTTTATATCCTGTAGGCAAAACATTATGTTTCCAATTAGTCAATAATAGAGAGTAAAACAGCAATGAATACCATTACAAAAGACTACCGGAAACGTACCTTCTTGTGTCCTTCAAGAGAAGCTACCATGGCCAATCCAGGGAAGCAAGACCAAGAGTGTAAAAACGGACATTGCTCGCCCTTCTTGCAGTTTCCAGCCTTCCAAAACTTACACACACACTCCTTAGTCTTGGGACTGACTTTACCACTAGACCCCCAACCTCTGGTCTCTGACACAGATGAGCTTCTTGGCCCATACGCAGCATTCTTCTTCGGCTGGTTCGACACATTATATCCCCGGCCTAAAACTGGTGGTTTTATCGTTGACCCATTGGTGTTATCCATCCTAGGCCTGTTGCCTTCTGATGCTTGGAACTCTTTTGATGTCCAAACCAGATTCCTTGACCACTTATTTTGACCTTTCTTCATTCTTTTGTCATAAGGAGCATATGGTCTTCTCGGAACTATATCTGCTGCAAAATCTTGTTGTCTATCGACTCCGAAATTCCTTCCTTGCGAGTACCTCCTTGGCGCGTTATGATTCATCATACTATAAAACATTGAGAAGACACGAACTTTAGAAGACTGAACCACAGAGTCGTGCATTGTTGCTTCATCCATGATGATCCAATACAGAAATTTTCAGAAGCGGAACAAATCCAGAAGTACAGAGTTTACGAAATCCCCAATTTCGCTAGAAGAGAATCCAAAGCTCCAATTCTCTCAATACCCCAAACTTCACTTTGAAAATCCAAGTATCGTACAACACCAAATCCACAGAAGAAAAAAACCATATAAATCTAATTAAAACCTAATCGAACGATTCCTTCCAATTCCAATCAAGCCATAGACATGCTTCGATGAATTCGTAACCCTAAATACAACACAAATAAAACCCAAGAAGAGAGAGACTCGAGACCATCATCCTTATCGGTGGAAAACCCTAACTTCCTGGGTAATCGATGCGAATAGGAAGACGAAGATCGAGAAGAAGCAGAAACCGTAACCGTAACCGAAAGCAGGAAGACATCATCATAGTCGCGGAGATCGAAGTAGAAGCAAACCTGAGAGATCTTACGTACGTAGGATCTAGATCTTCGATCTTCTCGACTCGATTCGGGCTCTAGGAAATTTTGATGCGGAGGAAGAAGAATGAGTTATCTCTTTGCCTTCGTCGAGGAATGATGTATGTATTTATAGATGATAATCGTGGAGGTTACGCTACATTCATATTGGGCTTAACTAAGGCCCATCATTACGTGGGTTACAAATTCATATTTTTAAAAAAGGAAAACTTATGGAAATTTTTTAATAAATTCATGTCGTAAAAAAAAAAAAATTAAAATAATTTTGTAAATTTGATAATTATGTCAATTTAAATCTAAATCGTTAACTCTAAGATCTAAGGAAAATGTTTTGGTTAATTTTGAAAGATTTAGCATTCTTTATTTAATTTTGTTTTTAATCGTCTAGATTTATTATTATTTTATTACAAATTATGATAACTGTTACACCGACGATTCTGCAACAGACAAGGTTTGGTCTCGATCCATGCCAGACAATTATATCTTGTCCCACGCTGAAGATCTCTTGTAAACTTATCTCCATAGAAGCATTAATAAACTTTTGATCAAACCACTGGGCTAAAGGGTCTTCCACGAATTCTTTATTTAATTTAGAATATAATTTAGATTTTTCCTCAATCATAAAATAATAAACGTTGTTTTGCGTTTCATAGAAAATATTTTTGGGATGCATGTAGAATTGTTTTTTTTTTGGTCAAAGAATTGTTACTTAATCAAAATAAAAACATTTTTTTAAGTTTGAAAAGATTTCATCACAAAACAGAATAGTTTTTTTTAAACCAAAACAAATATTAAGTCAAGTGAAAACTCTTTGTACTCTTTATGGGATTTGCATGGCAAACCGCATAACTATTTCTTTTTCTTTCTTTTTTATTGTATGAGTTTTTTCGCGAATGAAACAAATTTAGTTCTCACATCTTCATCAACGAATCTGATGAACGAGTGGCAGGTGAAGGCGCCTCTCTGTGAGCTGATTATTTTGCTTCCGCCAAATATGATACATTACTGTTTGGAATACGTATCTCAAAAGAAAACGTTTTAAAGTTTATCAAAGTTTGAGTTGTGAAGAAGCAGAATTATCACATGAGAAAAACTGTATTTTATCTGTACAAAGGCCACACCAAAAACCAAAGAAACAACATTGAGGAAGAAATCGCAAAAGCAACCACTAACCGAAGGAGTGAGGCTGATAAGGCATTATGGAGACATGGAGAGGATAGGTACAAAACGATCTTCAATTCGAAAGCCACTTGGAATTTGATTCGCATCCGAAACCACATAACTAATTGGTACAACGGTGTGTGGTTTACCCACGCAACACCAAAGTACTCGTTTGTTGTTTGGTTAGAGGTGCTAAATCGATTGTCAATGGGTGATAGAACATCAAAGTGGGGTGGGGAGAGGATGTGTGTTCTCTGTCAAACGGAAGATGAATGCCGTGATCACCTATTCTTCAAATGCACATATTCGGCAACACTTTGGAGGAAACTCGCGGAGGGACTTCTAGGGGATGATTACACCGACAGATGGAGCGAAATATTGGACCTACTTCAGCGAGGAAACTTCAACCACATCCGACTGTTTGTCCTACGTTACACGTTCCAAACGTCAACCTACAATCTATGGCGCGAAAGAAATGGAAGGAAGCATGGAGAGCCCCCATTAACAGCGCAGAAATTGGCACAATTGGTAGACAAATCAGTGAGAAATAAGCTAAGCATCCTTCGAAGAATGGGAGACGAGAGGTATGATGAGGGACTCATCGAATGGTTTGGCACAAGAACTCAAGCGTAATGTAAACAACAATGTGCGATTGATTTAATCAATCAAACAAACTTATAACATTGTAGTTTTCATTGTAAAATAGTGGTTTTTTTGGATTTGAATAAAATTTAACATTCTTCCAAAAAAAAAAAAAAAACCAAAGAAGACGCCTTTCTTAATGTCAAAGATATAGAGTAACCATTGATCACGCTTTGAGCTATGAGAAAGGGTCCTTTGTTTTCGATGCTCTTTCTTCTAAATCAAATTTCCCAAGCTAATACTGGAAGGAAGGCCAAGCTTGTGGTATGTTAATGACCCCCACCAGATTACTCGCCTCATAGCCAAAAACCACTCTATTTTGAAAGTGCGAGAGCTGCTGCTACATAGGGTACTAAAGGTACTAGTACAGGAAACGAACAAAATACACAAGGGGTTATTTTCTCTAAAACGTTTTTACTAGATCAAACGATAAGTAACCTTACAAGTTCCACTTATCAACTTCAATTCTAGTCTCACGTATTCACAAATCACACATGATCTTGTGAACCTATCACTACTCCTTATCCCCTTTGATCAATATCTCTTTTCTAGACAATCTTAAATCCCCTTTGCTAACAAATATGCTCTATCATTGTTAAACGTCTCTCCACGTTTTTACACTCCTATTTATACATAATAGGAATAGACGGCTAACCCTAACCTTAGTCTTCAAGTTTGGAAGATATCACATCTTTGTAGAATATCCTCCTTTCCTTAATCTTAGCCAATATATAAGAAAATCTTCATGCTCCTTGATCCTCTCCAAAGAACGTCTCCAGCTCACCTAGAGCATCAAGTCACGTCCAAACTAGCTTGGCCCAACCCACTCTTCAAGCCTTCGAGCCCTTAAGCTCAGTCAGTCCGCTCGTACAACCTCCTGTAGTACTTCACAACTGGTACAAGTCACTGCTAAAGGTCACTGCTTCAATCCCAAACTACTTACTTCATATTTCAGATCCTTATCCTCCGCTTCTCAACTCCGTAGATTGAACAACTATATCAACTCATATTGAATTCTAAATCTCATTCAAACATACATTTTCATATTTAACTTGTGGCTAGCCATGCTTTCAACTGCCCAAAAAATACTTTGCAGTTTAGCTTCCTCTTTTGACATGAGGTTAGGCATGCATTTACTACTAGGCCATACCAACCTTTTGACTTCCTTTTGTTCCAAGCTACCCCAATGTTACACTTTAAACATGGTGGAGGGGGTACGTAGTTTCCATTTATTTAACCTTATCTTTTACTACAGAATTATCTATGTTGTTCCCACTGTTACAACTTGATGATTGGGCCAAGAATCAATTCGACATTTCATCCCAAATCTTCATAACTGTCTCAGTGGCCAAAAAGGTCTCACCTTCAATGACAAAACTATTATCTCGATTTTAGTTTATTGTTTTCTGTTTTTGGTATATCTATTTTATAGTTTTTTTTAAAACATATGAGATGCTTAATACAACTAAAAGTCGGTTTAAAATCGTTTACAAAGGATGGAAATAACACTCAAAGCATTTGAAGAAAACTTAACTCGTTATGAATAATCTCAATATTCATTTTCGCTTAAGGACAATATGATAGACCATTTGTTTCTTACACCTTTCAAAATCAATCGGGTGCTTAGAGAGTTTCGTAGAAAGTTGATCGAATAGCTCATCAACCACACCATCTCCGAAATGTTTTTCTATAATTGTAGAGAGAATAGCTCGAAACATGGAAGTGAGGAAGTCGTTGGTCAATTGCATAGCATGGCTTATAGTCTCCAATATCTCAATCGTAAAGCTTCCGTTTTGCTCAATCTCTTCCTTCAATTCACTAAACTGAGGAAAGTACACGGGCAAGTTGAACAGCTCGATCTTCTCCACTGTCGTTACTCCCTACAGAGGGGGAAAATGATTACAACGATTTTCTCATTACCCATGAATCAAACAATATATATGATCAAGGCTTCAAAAAAACTATATATGATGATTTGGATCTAAAAAAAAAATTTTAAAAATTAGTTTAAGTAATATATCTTACCGATTTGGCGATATCCAGAAGACAATCACTGATCATGTCCAGTAGAATACCCGGCCATGTCTCATACATGGACACACCATCGGGCAAACATTCTCCTAATGCGATCATCAGTCCTCCAGGCACAAGTTCTTGGGCTCTTGCTTCAAGAAAAACCCTCATGTCTTTTGAGAACTGGACCTTGTAAGCCTTGGTAACTTCTTCTATCAAATTATTACATTGGATGTAATTTTTGTTCCACGCTGGAGATTTCTTGTCACATACATGTTCAGGAACTTTGGAAAGCCAGTGAGTCGTGTAGGAAGTAAGACCGATATGGATACTGTTTCTTGGTAATACTTGACCATAGAAGGAGCCTGGAACTCCGATCGAGAAATATTCTCGTTCAGATGGTGGAGGTTGAGTTCTGAAAAGTGTGTTGAAGTCATTGTTGGGTTGATCGTTGAAACACACTTGGAACTCGAGAGGCAAACAACCATTTTCTTTTTTCTCTTTCAAGTGTTTAAGTTTCACAGCATCAATAATATTTTGAACAGCATGAAATGTATTAGGGCCAATAGAACAACCAAAATCTGCAACTGTAAAAGTACTAAGATCGGCATTCCGATTCAAGATATCGAGTTTTTCTAAAATGTATTGTCTTGTCTTTTCTTCAACTCCATCTATGGCTACTTTCTGTATCAAAAATGTTTGTTACTTATGATATATCTACGGATTTGGCTCACAAAAAAAAAATTGAAGATTAAATTACATACGTGGTATGAAGAGTTATGAATGTAGCTGTATTGATCTTCACCACCACTCATCGGGTACGATTGTGAAAATGTTGACATGATGACTCTGTGATTTTGAAATTCCACGAGATTAATCTCTTAAGGCAGACGATGTTTTCAATTTATATAACCCAAGTGATGAAAGCAAATTGCATATATAACCAATTGTATATGAATATGTTAGCACTTGATAAGATAATTAACATGCATGTGCTGGGCGTGGGAATTTTTATTGTAGTTTAAATGTTACGTACAATTTGTTGAAAGATAGCTTCCACAAAAGTTGACCAAACCAATTAGAGCTGGAAAACACATGCAGAAAATGTGTTGGTAATATTTTGGCCTATATATCCCAGATCCCGATTTTTTTTTTTTTTTTTTGATAAAGACCAGATCCCGATTTTTTTGAATTATATAGCATCTCTATAATATTAAAAGAGAAGTACATTTAGTAGAATGCCCAAAATTGATTCAAATATTACTGAAATTGTCATTCCATTATAACTAAATTGATTAAATTGAAAAATATAATTTTGGATAGATGCAATGGCAATTTCAGTAATTTTGAGATCAATTTCGGACTTTTTCGGACTGGATCCGACTGCAGACACACGGATCTTGTGCGACCCGGTTCATGATTGTTTTTCATTAATGGCATTTTCGTAAAACTTATCTGCTGGTGGATCGATCGATCTGCTTAATGGATCGATCGATCCGATGAAGCAGAGTGAACATATCGATCCTGAAGTGATCTGATGAATTGGTAGTTGATCGCAGTGTTTTGGATCGATCGATCTCTTATTAAGATCGATTGATCTGTCTCTCCGGTTTTTACTTTTTTTTTTTTAACCTTTTCTTAATGTGTAAATCATTTTTTTGCCAATAAAACGTTTAATGGTTTTTATTTGGAAATGCAATCTAAATCAAATCATATTGTTATTGTTTTTAAATACTAAATCTTTTAAACAAAAAAGAAATCTTTTAAAATCTAAATCTCTTCTTTACCAAGATTTCTCAAATCTCCACCACCAGATAAATCTCCACCACCAAATCTCCAAAATCTCCAGAAAATCATGACTATATTTTCAAAATTTTCTCAAATCTGAAACAAAACACACGGAATCTTGTGATTCAATTGCTTTTGACTTCAAAAGTCACACGTCATTGTATTAGGGGGTATTAATTATAATTTCCTTATATGTTATAAAAATTATTGCACTATCAATTTCTTTGTTTAACAAATTTACGCAGAATATATCATCATAATTGTTATATTGCTTAATAATACAATCAATTATAGACACTTAACACAAATATCAATTAAAAATGGCAATCTAAATTTTCCATTAACTTTGAAATCCCATAAATATATAATTTTCGGATGTTAGGGAACTATAAAAATATCTTATATTTCGGATTTTTAAGTTAAATTTGGTATATTTTTACTTTTTAAGGGATATACTTTATATTGTTGGTATATTTTTATTATCACCGAAATTTACGAAAATCTTTATAAGTTAACCTAATCAATCTTAATAGTTGATAAAAAATTTTAATTAATGCTTTAAAATTGGCTCAACTTTTTGACTATTGGCAAAACCCTAAATCTATGAAAAGTATATATATAATGCTTTATTTGTTGGCTGTTTTATTCACAGTATTTTTTTGCTGGTTTTTTCTTTTGTTCGTTGTTTTTTTTTTGGTATGTATCAGATGATCAATTCTGACTTTTGAGTTTAGTTTTTGTAGGTGTTTTCAAAGCAGGTTTTTTGGTTTACGTGAAGGATGCGAGTTTGGTTCTTCAATAAAGTATGTTTTCTTCTATTTTTTTTTGTCTTGCATGTATTTTTGTTTGTCATGCCATCATCAATTGCATCCTCTGTCTATTCAAGACACCATTAAAAATCATCTGACGATAGCAAATGTAGAATCATGTAAATGTCCCTCTCATGTCAATACTGTAAGTTTTCAATATTTTCCCAGCATTATTGTTTTTTTTTTAAAAAAAAAATTCCAGCATAATTGTTCTTCTTTCTTTTTAATATTTTTATGGTTTTAACAAAACCGTAATAAACCACTTCTGCCAAGAGATTAGAGTTTTTATATGATTCATGACAAAGTCTTCTCAATTTGCAATAATAATTGGTGCCACTAAAATCAAATAGTTAACGATGGGGATTTAATTTTTGACTTTCTTATTATATATTTGTTTAAAAGAATTCTTTTCTTTAGAGTTCCAACATTTCACTGATACGAGAGTTTTAGACTACTTTCCTAGCTTCTAACACTTCTTATTCGAGATCTCATTGTATATTCAATAAGATTTTTGTTTTTCTTTCTTAGTATTTATAATTTATTTAAATATTTCCAAAAACTCATATTATAATAAATGCGTTCGGAATTTTAGCAACTTAAATATTTTATTATCAATAATCACGAGATTTATGGTTTCCTTAAGAAAGAAATTTTCCATATTCTAATTTTCGTATTTATATTTAATTATACATATAAAAAAATATTTAACAAAGTCCCACATCAGATATGAAAATGAATTTGGATCCAAAGAAATACTATAAAAAAAGAAATTGATGAAGAACGGTATGAGCATGAAGCCTAATCTAATAGACATCTAAAACTAAATATTTAATTCGATTATTAAGTTAAACTGACAATTAAAACGAATAATAGAAATAACTTTAATTTGATAAAAAAAAGTTTTTCAAATTATAGTTTGATAGATAGAAATAATCCTATTAATTATATAAAAAAGTTTAATTTTGTTTATATATTTTCAACATTAGTATTTTTTTAGATTTTCGTTTTCCTTTCTTATTATTTTTAGTTTATTTTAATATTTCAATAGTTTTAATAGTTATTTCCTAAATTAATCTTAACAAGATATGTACAGAATAAATGGATATTCAAATTAAAGATAATCTTATAAAATCTTTAGGATTTGATTTATTATAGTTTTCTTAAAAGATGCCAAGAAAACTTAATTTGTATCTAAAACATAAACTACGTAACATATGTAAAACGAATGTTTGTCAAAGTCCCACATAGGATATGAAAATGAATTTGAATCCAAAAAAATACTATAAAAGAACAATAATTTGATGAAGAACGGTAAAAGCAGGAAATCTAATATAATAGGCATCCAAAACTAATCATTTAATTTGTTTTAGTTATATCAAAAATATTTAGTTCTGTTCATATATTTTCATTGGTAATAGACGGCTATTCCTCTCTAATCTATTAGTTATATAAAAATTTTTTTTAATTTTGTTCATATATTTTCACCATTTGTTTTCTTTAAGATTTACGTTTTTTTTTCTTAGTATTTATAATTTATTTAAATTTGTGTTCGGAATTTTAGCAACAAAAACATTTTATTACCAATAATCACGAGATTTATAGTTTCCTTAACAAAGAGATTTTCCATACTCTAATTTTCAAATTTATATTTAATTATACATATAAAAACATATTTTTCAAAGTCTTACATCGGATATGAAAGTGAATTTGGATCCATAGAAACACAATAAAAAAAAAAACAAATTGATGAAGAACACTATGAGCATGAAGCCTAATCTAATAGGCATCTAAAACTAAATATTTAATTTGTTTTAATCCAGTTATTAAGTTAAACCGACAATCAAATCGAATAATATAAATAACTTTAGAAAAACTTTAATTTGATAAAAAATGTTATTTAAATTTTTTATGGAACGAAATAATCCTATTAATTACATAAAAAAGTAGTTTAATTTTTTAAGATTTTCGTTTTTCTTTTTTATTATTTTTAATTTATTAAAATATTTCAATAGCATTAATAGTGATTTTCTAAATTAATCTTAACAAGATATGTAAACAATAAATGATATTTAAAGTAAAGATACTCTTATAAAGTCTTTAGGATCCGATTTATTATAATTTTCTTAAAAAATGCCAAGACAACTTAATTTGTACCTAAGATCATAAATTACTTTAACATATTAAAAACCAATATTTGTCAAAGTCCCACATCGAATATAAAAATAAATTTGAATCCAAAGAAATACTATAAAAGAATAACAATTTGATGAAAAGCGGTAAGAATAGGAAACCTAATATAATAGGCATCCAAAATTAATAATTTAATTAGTTTTTAATTCGGTTATTAGGCTAAACCGCACAGTTAAATCGAATAATAGAAATAACTTTACTAAAATTTTAATTTGATAAAAAATGTTACTTAAAATTTTTTAAATAAAACTATGAAATGGCCAAAAATATAGAAAAATGGGAAAAGTGGTTGTGCATGTAACACCCCAACCCGAAAATTCAAAAAATTTCGACCTGAATCACCATTATCACCAATAGTGATCCTCAACGGTCCAATAAATCGTAAACAAGACAATGCGGAACAATAAGCGATTTAAACAATCAAACACAATCATCATTTAATAATCCCATAATTATTAAATGGTCAACATTATTCTACAATAAAACACATAATACGAGTCACCAAATCATCTCCTCTTCCCAGTCCGGATTCCACGTTCACACTTTATCTTTACCTGCATCACATGGTTATAAGAGATGCGTGAGTATTATCACAAATACTCAGTGAGACGGTCATCCCGTCTACAGACTATATATATATATATATATATAGGTATAACAATCGATACAATACCAGGACATCAATCAACCAGCAAGAAAAGAATGGAAAACCGCACGTTCCAATCAACAGACGGCTGTGTCGATCGACATACCCACTGGTGTCGATCGACACACCCTGCCGACACTCGTGTCGATCGACACACCAAACCCAGAAAATCCAAAACACGAATCTGCACCAAAAATCCAACAAAAACAACACGAAATCGATCCAAACAACACACAATCGCATTCTATCAATTCCTTCTACCTATATAAGCCTACGGTCACGCACTCACCTCGATTCGAAAGGAAAAACGGATCGAAACGCTCAAGAACACGAGGAACGCGACGAAGAACATGAAGAACGGATCTTCTCGGGATCGAAAACTGCTCCGCCCACTCGAAACACGGCTGAACCATGAGCACAAGCTCACCAACGATCAAGAAATCGCAAGTAAAAACTGAAATCCCCCAAAATCTCTCTCTCAACACGATTTCTGATTTTTCCAGAAATAAAACCGATTTCTGACTTAAATACAGACTTCTGCCGACACTCGTGTCGATCGACACACACCCTACCGTGTCGATTGACACGACCGAAATGCGAACAACACATTCACACACATGTGTCGATCGACACACCCCTATGTCGATCGACACATAACCAAATATTCTAAAATTTGGTTCGCGGTCGTTACAGTGCATCTCCCAGAATATTGCCAATAGGATAGAGAAAGTTAAATTCATCTAATACTTTTAAAATGGGGTTAGTGGCCATACTTCTCATTAAACCGAAAAAAATTATTTAATAGATTAAAATTCATAGGAAAAAAATATTTTTATTTAACCAAAAAATTAGATCACATGAAATAAATAATTGCAAATATACAAACATCTAATAGTTTCTAAATTCATAAATTTGTCAATTTTTAATATATTTATTGTGATAAATATGAGTATTATTTATATCAACGAAACTATTTTATAAACTATATTTGAAATAATAGAAAACATTGAAATATAAACAATAAATTTTTATTGGAAACTACTCAGTCTTTGTCTAAAAAAAAAAAATAACTCATATGAACCTACATGTAGGTGTGTCAAAATGGGTCAATACTCATGGGTTATCCAAACCCGTCCATAATTTAAGTGGGTTACCCATATAAATAAATGAGTCTTCGGTGAGTTACCCCAAATAGGTTTATAAATTTAGCAGATAAACTTATTAGGATCATGAATTACCGATTGATTTATCACAAAATTTATCAAAAATGAAATAATAATATATATGTAAATTACTCTAAAATTTTATCAAGTGTTTTTGAAAAATTAACAGACATTTTTTCTTCTTATCATCATCCAACTAAGATCGAAGTATCTTTTAAAACTAATCAATGGTTTATTGTTTTATTGCTTTATTGATTTTATTAGGTTTCTGATTTTTATTTTATTTTATTTTAAGATACATACACATTTTCATTTAATTTGTTAGTTGAAAAGTTGAAAACGTTGGTCCGATTTATAATAATATGGATTGTTTTTATTTATCTATTAATTTATTCTTATTTTTTAATTTATATATGAGTAACTCATATAACCCATTAAGTCAATGAGTTTTATATTCTTATATTTGGATATGTAAATTCAACTCATATAACATATGGGTTCGAGTCAAACCCCCATTAAATCTCAAACCCACGTGGGTTTGGGTCGGGTCGAGTTACCCATTTTGACACTCCTTAGCTAAACCCCTAATTCAAAATTGTTAAGATGATATTAATATTCCAATACAATATGAAAGCCAAGTTTAGTTTACATCATATACAACGAATGTTCCCGCACATAGTGCGGGTGCGAATCTAGTATAATCTGAAAAGTGTTGACTGACAATATATTTGCTTTTTTATTTACTATTAGGTAAAACACCCGCATATATGCGAATTTATGATGACCCGTGAAATAATCAAATTCGTAAAAGTTAAAAACAAAATTAAATCATACATGAAAATAAACAAAGTAAGATAAAAAACATTGATAGTAAACAAATTTAACGGTTACTTATTTATTTTAATTTTTATCTTATTTGATTTTTAAGTAAATTTGATCATTTTTTTTTAAAAATAATTTTTTTCTTTGGGGAAATTACTGAAAATGACTTACAATTTTATTTTAAATACAAAAATAGACCCCTTATCTCATGTTTGGCAAAAATAACCCAAGGGGTAATGAAATTACAATTACACCACTTATGACCAAAGAAAAAAATGGAGACCACAATTACTCTATTGGTAGACTTCAAATGAAGTCTACTCTACACTTTTGTAGACTTCAATGGAAGTCTACTTACTAATTATATATGAAATTCTACTCTGCACTTTTGTAGACTTCAATGGAAGTCTACTTACTAATTATATATGAAATTTAAATTTATAAATTAACAAAAAATTAGTTTGATTCATTTGTATTCATGACCAAAGTATAAACAATTGTGAAGTATAAAAATTAAAATTTCACAAATTAAACTAACAAAGACAAATTAGGTTTTAAATGAATTACATATTAGTCATGAAATGAAGACTAAACATACACATGAGATAACAAATAATTTTCTCCATAACCATGTGTTTAGATATTGATATAGTCACATGTTAAGGGTTTAAAGTAAACAACTTTGTAGGGATTCATACTTTAGGGTTTGATTTCTGAAGTTGAGTTATCTATAAGATGATGTTAAATTTGGAGTTATGTATGTGAATTTATTTATATCTCCGAGTAACGATTCTAAAATATAGGTAAAGGTTTGACATTACAAGTTAAAAACAGGTTTTTGCATTTAGGGCTAGATTTATAGTTTGTTAAATTTTAATTTAAAATGTTAAATTTACATATAAATGTTAAATTATGAATATATTAAACATTTTGAATGTTTAATATAAATTTTGATTTAGGGTTTTGAATAATCCATTGAAAATATTCGATTAGGTTTTTGGAAAATCCATTGAAAATATCCATTGGAAGTCAAAGAAGTCTACATCTTTGGAAGTCTACATCAGTTTACGGTTTAGTTTAGGGTTTAGGGTTTTGTAGACTTCCATTGAAATCTTTTTTATTTTTCTTCTAAAAACCCTCTCCTTTGATCTCCTTCAGATCTTGAAACGGCCACAAGAATTTTCGCCTCCGCCGTTCTCAGTGACCGCCGATGGACACATAAACCCAGGTCTTTTCTTATTCCCCAAAACTCAAAACCATCGGCTTAATTTTATGGTATTTTAGACGCAGATTGGAATGGTGTTAAGTGTTCTTCGTCTCTAATCCAGACAAAAACAAAAACTTTCTTTGAATCCAAGTCTCTCTGTGTGTCTCCTTCGTCAATCTCTGTTGCTTTCTAAGAAACTTCATTTTTCTTTGATGGGTTTTTGCTAAATACGCAGATTATTGTTTAAAGAACTTTCCTATTCTGCCAAAATCTCGCCATGCTCTTTAAGCTCAAACTTCTCAATCTCAAATTATTCTCAAGTTAAAGCTCTTGACTTTGTTGTCTTAAAGTTATTCAGTCTTTGTGGTGACTTCTGAGTGAGAAATTATGGGGTTTGACTTCCTTTAATGAGCTGAAATTGTAAGGAACCTTTGGGAAGGAGAAGGAAAAAAAAAAGAGTTTTTTTTTACTTGAAATTGCAGCTTTCTCTTGTGAGTCTTGTTTTATGGTTCTTCTTTGTTTAATGTGACGCGATTGCCTCTAAAGAAGGTATATGATTAATCCATTTTCTTCTATGTAAGTTTCGTTCAGTAGCATGGACTACTTTTCTTCCAATATGAACTAGTCTTATGGCTTTCCTCCTTTGTTTCAGTAGCATAGACTACTTACTGATATCTTGGAGATTTTGTTATATTTTGTAGGATTGTCCGGAGGTACATGCCAACACAGCTGAAGTTCTTTGTACTGTTGCAAGATACGCACCCCCTGGTCTTGCTACAAAACTTTCCAGCCCCAGGTAGAATTTTTCATTTTTGGCTATTGTTTTCATGGAGTCATTGATGCTGTTGAAAATCCATAATTTATTGACCAAACACTTTGATTCATGTGCAATTTTCTGCAGCTGCACGGGAAGGTTTGTTAAAACATACTTTAGAAGATTCACGGCCAAAGTCTGTTCTGGTTAATTCCTTATCTGTATGCATATCTCTTCTGGATCCTAAGAGGTTTACATTGGGGACTTATCATATATATGGTCGTCAACTAGCACATGGAAGCATGGTAACTAATCCCGAGACAGTGGAATGAATGCTTGGAAGCCTAGGTGAGCAAATACAGTATGGTTATTAAATTTTATTATGTAGTTGTGCTTGTGTGCTGTTGTGTGTTGGCTTATGCTATTTTTCCTGTCGTGAGGGATGTGAATGGGAAGGAAGAATACTGGGATTTTACTTGTAGGATTCGGAACATATGTTAGATTTTCCTATGCACATATGTTGCTTGTTGGTATTTTTTGATGATTTTGCATGGATCTGATAGTCTCATGTTGGGGTGCAAGACTATCATTATGGCATTTTGTTTTCACAACTTTTATAGGTCTCTTGCTGTTATTTTGTTGTTTACTATGTTAACCTATCTCTTGGCTGCTATAACGCATCTTTCAATATTATCGTTATTGTTATACACAAACATTTGAATGTGTTTCTTTTTCCTTGTAGAGTTTATTTCAGTTTTACTCACAGTCGGTAGTGAAGCAGCAGAGAAGGAAGTAATTCGACTTGGAGCGGTGAAAAGAGTGTTGGACTTGTTCTTTGAGTAAGTGGGATATTTCATTTTGTCGTTGATGATATGCAGATTGCCATGTTAAATTGACATTCAATTGTGTTTCAGGTATCCCTTCAACAATTTTTTGCATCACCATGTGGAGAATTTAATTCTCTCGTGTTTGGAGAGCAAAAACTTTCAACTTGTTGACCATCTTCTCAGTGAGTGCAATCTTATTGGGCGTATATTAGAAGCTGAAAACGAATCCACATTAACTGCTGCTGATTCTGATAAGGTGAAGATATTTAATTGCTTATGTCAGTGTCTCAGCTTCAGCCTACAGTCCCTGCAGAGGGTAGAAAGCCATTCAATTTGCTCGTAACAGCAATGTCGAAATTCAGTCACATTTGCAGGTATACAATAATTCTGTCTTGTATTTTATTAATGTAGTTGCTTGCCACACATTCAGGTGCAGTTGTGCAAATGCAGATATGAAGTGGAAATGGTTTGTTTATTGGACGTGAAAAGATTCACTATAATTATAGTTTCTGGTCAATTTTTCTCGAGTTTTGGATGAGACTATGATATATTCGGTATATTTTCTGTATATCTTCTATAAACTCAGATGGTGAAAAACAATTTGCTCATGCCTTTGCCCCTCTTTGAATTCTTGTAAAGATATTTACTCGATAGCTTGTTTGCATGTGAGTGCACAAACGTAGCATTTCTTCATTTGGTTTGGTTGGGTTATAAGTGTATTCTCTCAAATCATATCGCATGTGTGTTTTGATGGGTGTAGGTTGCTCGTGCAAGCTCTGAGTAGCTCCTAGACTTTCTTCTATCAAGCAACTCACCAGGCACCTCCCAAGGGTCCCTTAAACCTTGAACAATTGAATGTGTTTGGTACTTTTATTTTGGCCAAATTGTGTTTGGTTTCTTTGCATTATACAAACTGTCTTTGGTTATTCTTGCTTATGTTTAAATACTTGTTTGAAGTTCTCTTGTCTTTTGGTGATGAAAAACAGTCGGATCTTTGTAGTTTCTATTTCAGTTTTTGCATTTCAAATTTGGAAAAAAATATATAAAATATTTATATATATATATATATATTAAAAAATGGTTGCAAATAAGTCCCTAATAAGTGACGACGTCTCCAAAGTATGAGTACTAAACAACGCCATATAGTAGACGCATATTCAAGGCAGTCACCAATTGTAACACCAATACATTAAAAGTGCAGTCACTTGCGTGTTCAAAATCAGTTCTATACATATACTTTCAAGATCAGTCCTATTCATTTCATATATTCTTATATCTAAGACCTCTTTTGGTGTAAATTATTAGTTTGAAAGGATGCTTTTAACTTTAATTTTTTTAACTAGAGATCGAAACGATGATATTCGATTTAGAGGCCATATAATTCCGGGATTTTTAACATTCATATTGTTCATATAATTTGCAAACGGCTAATTTTATGATGAAATGGATAGCACTTTGAGAGAAAGAAAGATTTGAAAAGATTTGAAGTCTTTTAGCTAAAGACAAGTTTTGTTATTAAGCAGACGTTATTCGAAGTCTATAAATATGAGCTAAATACTAATCAAACAAGAAAATTAATTTTTTCAATAAATATTACATATATACATGTCAAATTTATACATAAGAGAAAACCATAATTTACACATATTTAGGAACAAAAAAATATGCAAAATTTATTATAAATAAATTATAAATGCATTATTAGTGAAATAATAAATGTAAACTACAAAAGAAGTCTCCTCCTAGCAGACTTCATCCGAAGTCTACACATATGAGTTAGATACCAATTAAACAAGAAAATTAATTTATAAAATATATATTATACATATACATGTCAAATTTATAGACATAAAAACACTATAATTAACACATTTAGAAAAAAACAAAAAACCACAAAATTCATTACTAATGAATTATAAATGCATTATCAGTAAAATAATAAATGTAGACTACAAAAGAAATCTACACATATGATAATTAAACAAGAAAATTAAGTTAAAGATTATCTATTACACATATACATGTCAAACTTATACAAATAAAAACACCATAATTAACACACATTTAAAAAAAAAACAAAAACCTCAAAATTCATTACTAATGAACTATAAATGCATTATTAGTGGAATAATAGATGTAGACTACAAAAGAAGTCTCCCCTTAGCAGGTTTCTTCAGAAGTCTACATATATGAGCTAGATATCAATCAAACAAGAAAATTAATTTATAAAATATATATTATACATATATATGTCAAATTTTTAGACATGAAAACACCATAATTAACACGCATTTAGAAAAAACAAAAACCTCAAAATTCATTACTAATGAATTATAAATGAATTATTAGTGAAATCGTAAATGCAGACTACAAAAGAAGTCTACAATGTGTAGACTTTGTCTGACCTGTCGGGTTAGTTTTGCGATTAAGGCATATGCAAGTAGACTTATTTTGCAGTCTACACAACAATTTGGGTTACTTTTGCAATTGACCAAAACTTTGACTTTATAAGTGTAGACTTCGTTTGCAGACTACAAAAGCATTTATGTTAGTTTTGCAATTGACCATAGTTTGAATTTTTGGAGTAGACTTCATTTGGAGTCTACACAAATAAGCGGAAAATCGTTTACACGTCGTAGACTTCTTTTTCAGTCTACAATTAAAAGTAGACTTCATATGTAGACTTCGTCTGACGTGTTGGGTTAGATTTGTAATTGACCAAAGTTTGACTTTTTGAAGTAGATTGCAAAAGAAGTCTACTCTAAAAAAAGAAGCTAGTTTTGTGTTTGACCAAAATCTCGATTTAATTCAATAGTAGACTGCAAAAGAAGTCTACTACAGGAGTAGACTTCTTTTGAAGTCTACATAGATATTTCTCCGTGGTCAAATGTTCGAGAGTTTAGTCAAACACAAAATTAACCTATTTTCTCAAAGTAGGCTTCTTTTGAAGTCTACTATAAAAAGTCAAAGTTCAGTCAAATGCAAAACTGACCTCAATTTTTGACAAAGTATACTTCATATGAAGTCTATTGGCCATAGACTTTATGTGAAATCTGCTTTAAAAAGTCGAAGTTTTGGTCAAATGCAAAACTAACCTCATTTCAAGAAGACTTCATATGAAGTCTACACACGTTTTTTTTGTTTCCAAAGGAAAACGCATAGACTTCATATGAAGTCTACTTTGGATATTTTCAAAAATAGTGAATTGCAAATCTAACCTCTCAGTTGACTAGTAGACTTAAAAAGATCTGAAAATAGGCTAAAATCAAGTAAATTTACCTTTTTCGCCGTTCAAGCTCGTTTTTAGCTTCGTCAATCACCTGAAACTTCGAATCTCACCGGTATTGAAGTAGCCCAGACGTCGTTATGCAAGAAACATTGAAATTTGTTAGGTTATCAGAGAAAAAATTTTGAAAATGAAAATTAGAGAGGTTTTTGGATGAAAATGAAGAATAAATGAAAGATTAAGAGGTTATGAGTTCAAATATTCAGCATTTATAGCTCAAAAGTCGGTTGGAGAAGCATTTAGAACTCCAAATTGGTTGTTCATGGTGGTTGGCAAAATTGAAAAATGTGGCATTTTGGTAAATAAGTTTATGTCTTTTGGTTTTTGTGTTTTTCTCAATATTTCTGAATTTAGAAGAAAATAAATAAATAAATAGAATATAATGTCATTTTCGTGAATAAGTGTTGAGGTTAGGGATATAGTTGTGAGAAAATGGCAAAATATGAAGGGAAAGAAAAAAAGGGTCATTTTTGCAACATCCCCTTTTTCTTTTCATGTTTAAAGAAATTTAGTTTTTACTATTTTGCTACTTTATATTTGAAATTTTTTATTGAATTAATTTCTCATGTTCCTATTTGAATTTTTAATTTTATAAATATCTTATAACCTGTGAAAAAAAAACACGAAAAATGTAAAACCACTAATAGAGAAGTCTCATCGTTATTAAGTTGTTTAGACTATTTTTATTATATTCTTTTCTTTTCAATTAAATTTTTCACATATTTCAAATAATAAGTTTTTTCTATTCCTAATTGAATTAGATTTTTTTTTTATGTATCTACTCATATATCTATTTTTCCAAAATCTTGATGAATCGAATATCACATTTTTAGTTGCAAACAAAAAGTACAAATTTTCATAAGATTTTCTTCACATAATTGATTCCCAAATTTTGAAAGAAGCGAATGATGCACAAAGCTTTAAATAGTATTTTCTTGCGTTAAAATAAAATCAAATTCTAGTTATACATTAATCAAGTAATTAGTAATACATTAAGATTTTTATTAATATAAAATAAAAATACACTAACATTGTCATCAAGTAATAGAAAATCTATCAAGTAATAGAAAGTCTATTCTTATAATTTCATTATTTTTCATAAAATTTCTTGCCTGCCACTTTCTGATAACACGTAGGACTATACGACGATAAACACGTTTTAAACACGTTTTATATTTAACTGGTTTAATATTAAATAATTAATATTTTTCTTAGGTTAAGTAGTCAATGATGTGATGATATATATGTTGTAAATAATAATAAAAATTGAGTTAGTTTTTTTTTATAAATCTCACAAACTAAAACACATCGATCTCACCTATCTTAAGAGAGTAATCGAAGTTTGGTTTCTAATGAATAATTTGAAATAAAATTTGTGAAAGAGATTATCGAAGTTTAAAATGGTTTGGTGTGAAGATTGAGAAAACACAAAAACCTATTCTAGAAAGGCAAAATATCATAATCCATGAAGATTTGGGTATGTAAACCTAAGTCTTATTGAACTCAAAACATTTTTACACATGTATTAATTAATCAAAAAGTTTAATTGAAAGTTATATATATATATATATATATATTTTTATAATCTATTTAATAAATACAAATATATAAGTTTAAAAAGAAATAAGATTTGTATGATATATGTGGCAAAATCTAATTGGAATTTTTTTAACACATGTCAAAATCTAATCAACCAGCTGACACGTGTCACGATCGTGTTAATTACAAAGTTTGACAGATCAAACTTTATATAATAAGATACCTAATGTCTAGAAGTTTAAAATTATTTTTTCAATAACTGTCGCAGATGAATATTAGTAGAATACAAGTTGGCTCAGCAAAAAAGGTGGTTCAAAGCAAAAAGAACCAGTAATCCTTTTTTTTTTTGTTCAAAAATATCTTTTTTTATGTCTTTTATTCAAAATTCAAAAACTTTAAATAATATTAACTTGAAAGTATAGTATTTCACAAACTTATTGCTTTTTATATTTGTGTCCAAAAAAATTCTTATTTGTTTTAATGTTTATAGTTAACCCAATAAAATGTTTTGTTTTTTTTTTGAAAACCTCGAAGATGTTTATAATTAACCCAATAAAATGTCATCCTACAACAAAAATACAAAAGAAAAATTAGCAATATGTAGTGAAAGTGTAATGAAAAAAGTTGACGGAGAAAGAAAAAAAACAAGGGTTAATTAGTTGAATAACACTTTTGGGAGAGAAAATTAGGTAAATAACATGTTAAGAAAAAAAATTAGGTAAGTAGCATAGAGAAATAAATATATGACAAAATTGCCTTTACAGATGTAATTAAGGTAAATATGAAAAAATTTCTAAAAAAAATCTACTACTCTCATCTTTTGTCTCTATCAGTGAAAAAATAGATCTGTTCTGCAAATAAAATAAATTAGGTCAGAATTGTAAAGAAGAAAATAACAAAAAATAATAGTTAACTATTTAATAACATAGTTGATCTAATAAGATAGTTAACTATCACACTAGTTTGTAACTATCTAAAACATAGTTAACTATTTTCATAAAATAGTTATAATTTAAAAGCATAGTTAACTATTTTTAAAACATAGTTATCTACTCTACGGATTTTATAACATAGTTGACTATATGAAAATATTGTTATAATAGTTACTTATTTAAACAAATATAGTTAACTATATGTTTAGAATGTAGTTAGCTATTATAATTTGCATAATGAAAAAAATACATACATAGTTAACTATTATCATATATTTAGTTAACTACTATAGTTTGTATAATGAAAACGAATAACATACATAGTTAACTATTATGAGAAACATACTTCCTTGATTTTTGAATATAGTTAACTATATCAATCTCCAGTGGCGGCTCAGTTTAACCAGAAGATAGGACGACAATGGAGAGTTTAAAGGAGGAGAAGAAACACAATATTAATCTATGGCTAAAATTTTTTTACCAATGGCAACGAGATAAGACAAAGTGATTGAAAGTTGATTTTATGGATCACCAGAGAGAGATGAGATTGATTATGGTGTTTGTGTAGTAAGAAAAAGAAGGGATATATTGTTGATTATGGTGTTTGTGTAAGAAGAAGAAAAAGAAGAAGGGCTGAAAAAAAAAGAGGCGATGAAAGAAGAAGATGGAGAAGAGGCTGGAAGAAAAAGAGAGGAAAAAGGAAAAGAAAATAAATTAAGTTTTATTTTTATTGTTTTTCATTAAGGGTAAAAATGGAAGATCACCATCTAATTTTGTTAGTTACTATATTTTAATTTATTGGATGTTAGATAATGAATTAGATTACCATTAGGCAATATTGATGCTAATTTCCCAAAAAAACAAAGCGTAATGTGCGAATTTTTAGTTTATAGTTTTATTAAATTTAGTGATAAACTTTTTTTTATTCAACGTTTTCCATTGAAATTAGCAAGAGAAGAATAGACTATAGAGTATGATCTTCATGAGGATTTGTACAAAGTAATTAGGTACATAAAACAATGATTTGAAAACAAGAGACGGCATTGGTTCTTTAGCTAAACGTGGTACCTACTGAAATTTAACATCCTCAAACTTCAGACTCCAAATTTAAATATCACAAATCCAATAGTGAACCTCGAAGTTCATCTCCTTGCCATTGAGAAGAATCTAAACCATTCTAATACGGATTCCAAGCATTCTTGATCTTGATGTGAAAGAGTCGAATTACTTAGCCCTTGGTCTATTGGTGAACTCTCTCTCTCCAGAGATTGTGAAAGATGTTCATATTTTCTCCTTCAAAAACAATATGTCTATATCCCCATTGCCATTTATAATGATTGAAGTTCGGCTTCGAGAACAGTTGAAATAAAACTACATGTATTTCGTCCTGATTCCTTATAAAAAACTGTTAAATCACGAATAATTCAAGCCCCTCGAGAGGCTTCATCGTTTTGAGAACAGCAGTCATAGTTACATTTGATGTAACTCTTGCTTTGCTTTGTTCATTTGGAAGAAGTGCATGCATCGCTTCTCTGTTTCGTGAGACTCTTCCATATAAATTGGTAATTGGCGGTGAAAAGCCTTTTAGAATTCGAACCTAAGCTATAGACCAAACCAACAAAATATTGTTCTTGCCCCACGTATCTTGTACAAGTCCGATAATTAGCATTTAAAAGAAAAATTCGAGAAAGCAAAGAGAGATTCATAAATAAAAGGAAAAAAAAGAAGAAGAGAGAACTATTATAGGTTGTTTAGAACAAAGAGAAACAATTCCATCTAGTGTTTCGTCATAACTTTAAACACGCACTAATGCGTCTAATTTTCCTCGAGCCCGCGTGGTTTTGGGGCACAGTGTTGAGTGGTGACTTAGTATTTTTACTCGTCAGTGCCGAAGTAACGATCACCAAACTCGCCTAAGCCCGGTATAACACGGAACTCTTGGTTCAGACACTGGTCTATCTCAGACGTCACTATCTTCAATGCCGGAAAACGTTTGCAGACACAGTGGATTCCCTCTGGTGCCTGTCAAAAAGCAAGGTTACGATTCGGAGAGAGAGCAGTAGGGAGGGAGAGAGAGAGATCTTAAGCTTCTACACTCACCGAGAGAGAAAGAGAGAAGTAAAGAGAGAGAAAGAGATATTTGGCTTATACACTCACCGAGATAAGGTTGAGGAATATAATGTGAGATTCAGGAACTCCTTTCTGTATGAGTAGTTCAATGGCCTGATTAGCAGAGTTACCTTCAAAAACAAGCAATAATCATGAAGAAATGAATTTTATAGAAACAAAAAATTTGGGACCGAGTGTGCAATGTAAAGAGACCAAGTACCTGTCGCTAAGACGGGGTCTAGAAGCAGAACATGGCGTTCAGAGATGTCGTGGGGAAGTTTCTCATAAATAAGCTGATTCACATAAGAAGAGAAACTTTAATTTTCTTGTTAATAAAAAGAGATTATACTTGAAATTTTTTTTTTAAAAAGAGCAAAAAATTTATTAGCAGACCTGTTTTCCATTGTCGCCATCACGGTGGATAAGAATCTTCCCTATTTTAATTCCTTTGCAGCAAGCGCGTAATGCGTTTTCCATGCTTTCACCACTAAGAAAAAAATACAAAACGAAAAACTTTTAGGCAAGATAAAACTCATCGCAAACAAGTAACAGATGGTTACAAGATGTTAAACAGTTGGAGTAATAAACATCTTATCAAACAAAACTTAACCAAATACAATACCTTTCAAGGCTCACCTTCTAATAATTGAGACCCCGCAAAGTTTCTTGCAGAAATCAACGCCGGTATACACAGCTCCTGGCAAGGAAAAGATACAAGATTTAGATCAGTTGAATAAGCTAACTCTTAACTAATCTGTGTGGTATCGATATAGGGATCACTAATCGCCTCACAGGGCATGAGGCTTTCATTTCGATTCCCACAAGGCACAAACAATTTTTCAAGATCCATGCGACAGAGACATACATCTGATGACCTAGTAGGTGCATATTTTAGACACCACCGCTTTATCTAAGAAAGTGTAAAAATATTATTACGGCTCACACATTCTCCTCTCATACCTGTTGGAGTAACTACTTGTTTCTCAGTGAACGGCAAATGACCAAGACCATGCTCCACCACCTAAAATAAAACTGACAAATAGTTAAAATGAGAAACCCTGAAACTGAGTGTAAAAGAAGACACGAGGCAGAAAAATACCAGACGGATAAGTCGATCTGAATAAAACACAAAGTCATGCTTTGATATGTCCTTCTCCCGAATAAGTGTATGCATGCCTCTTATCTGCAATCATGATCCTATAGTAAGACGATTGAAACAAGCACTAACCATCTAAATCAAGTATCTAAGAGGGCAAGAGAGAGAAAATACCTGAAATGTTGACTGGATGACATAAACATTTGGGTAGATTTTGCAGAGATCATGCTGCCCAAGTTTTGTGTGAATATGTTGTGTAATCAAATCAACTGCAACATGATTATCACCTCCTCGAGGAATGATAACGTCAGCATATTTCTTTGAGGGAAGCACAAAGTCATCAAATGCCGGCTTCACAAATTTTGCATACTGTAATTGAACGTAACATCCTCAGACAACTAAAGTTGAGCACATGGGGAGATCAGGAGAAAAGAAATTTTTTGCAGAGTAGTAGAAATACAACAGTAGAAAGAAGACGAAACCATAGTAGAGACAAAATGAGATGTGCATGAGAGCATAATTGCCATGTGTTGTTAATTCCAGATCTTATATTTGCAGTCACTATCAAGCTACTTTTAGATAACCAAATACTGACCAATCCTACCATAAACTGAAAGGACGACTAACCTGTTCGAGCACAGAATTGACATCCCTGCCCCTCTCAACTGTGTCACGCCTGATTCTGCGAGCAAGCCTCACATCAGCATCTGAAACCATTTAATAGCTTAATATGAGGATTAGAGAGATGTGAAATAGATTTCAATTTGGCAAGTATATAGCTTCAAAAGCATTCAGTCTATCTGTAGTGGTTAACAGATGATATAAATGTAAAAACTGGTGAAAACCCATCAAGGCATCAGCTACAGAACAAGAGAAGGACAAATTTTACCACAATATCATTTGCAGTTGTACAGTGCTAATACCAAAGAGTGAAAAATGATGATTAGCAGAAGACACTCACATGCTTTGGGGGAAATGAAATAGACATTACAGTTGATAATTGAAGGTAAGGCTGGTCATTACCTGTGTCAACGAAGATCTTCATATTCATCAGATTCCGAACTCGTGAGTCATGGAAAACTAGAATCCCTTCCAAAATTATAACATCAGAAGCATTGACCTGATAGAGGATCCCAAATGACAAAATTAACACAATTCTTATAGATTGCATGCAAGAAATAAAGTCATTCTTTCTAATGAAGATATCAAATCATAACTTCAAATATGGAATTCAAAGGGATCGAAAATATGCTAATATGCCCGTTAAGTTCAAAATAGGAACACATCTAAAGCCACTAATAAGAAGATTCAAATCAAACGAGCACAATAATGGTCTTGGACATAAAAGTATGCACCTGGCGGAAAGTATCAGATCTACGTTGATGGGTCTTAAAGTCGTAGATTGGAACTTGATATGGTTGCCCACTCTTGAGAGTCTCAGCACAATGCAAAAGCTGTTCGGTGTCAAACGCATCTACAGAAGAAACAAGAGCAGAAGGTGGAAGATTAACCAAATGCTGCAATGAGCTGAGACTAATTGGTCTTAAACCAAAGCATTGAGAAAACTCAAGGAGAATCCCTTAAGATAGTTTACCAGGATGATCAAAGTTGTACTCTTGAACACGCTGCAATTCTTCAGATGTCAAACCACGGTAAAAGGAATCCTAATAAACAAAGAACATCAATTAAAAGCTTTAAATGATATGAATCTCAGCCAAACAAAATACAATGTGATATGAGAAACAAGAGTAGATCAATAGTATCAAACCTGATTAACTAGAACAACACGATGATCATGAAGTTGCTGGATTATCATGTCGCAGACTGTTGTCTTACCAGAGGCAGTACCACCAGAAACCCCTGTCAATAGGCAAAAATCAAACAAAATGCAACCATAGTGAGAGGTTTTATCAACAAAACCCTAAGGGAAAAAACGAAGATAATGCAGTAGAAACTCCAGGAACACCATAGATCTCAAAATCAAGAGACGAAACCCAAATAATCCAATTTTTGTAAAACCCAAGAAGGAGAAGAGAATCACCAATAACGAAGGGCTGTTTGGGAGCTTCAGGATCGGAAAAAGCATGAGAAGAAGAAGAAACAGCCGATCGGAGATGAGAAGGAGAGGAGACGGAGGAATTTGGTGGAGAAGACGAGAGAAGGCCATCGAAGCGAAGACCGGAGAAGTGAGGCCCTGAGGCTTTCTCCATCGCATAATCTATCGAAGAAGAATTCTCCGGCATTGAATTCCGATGAATTGGTGGTTGATGAATTAGGTTTTGAGATTTTCCGGCGAAGAATCAAGCGTAGGTGAAGACTGGCGAAGTGACAAAACGATTCTGTTCAACGCAAAGTTTCACCTTTGTCTCTCACTTCCCTCGGGTCTTTATTTATTCGTTTTTTAATTGGTTAACCCAATATTAAATTGATTTTATTTTTATTTTGGATAAACTAGTTATTTTCTTAAATTAATTTATTATTATATTTATTATAAACTATGAAAAACTGTTACAAAAACAAGTTTTCCACGGACAATTCATTCCGATCTTATTAGATCCACGACATACGACACTTCTTGCTTTGTGCTCATGATGGATACATTGTACCTTCAAAGCGTAGAATCACGGCGAACGGTTCTAATTGCACAACTCTGGAAATCTTCTGTAAGTTTGCCTCCATTAATCTGCATGTTTGTTAATAAATTGCATTATCTGGAAATCGAACCCCAGATCTCCGTAGAAACACTAATAGACAATTGGTTAAACCATTGGGCCATAAACTTTCACAAACCATAGTTATTAAAAAAATTAAATTTTGGATTCATCAATTTACTTTATATTTTTATGATAATTAGATTCGTATCTTTTTACCTAGTTGTGATGATGATAATTTAAATAATAAACAAAATTAGAGATTTTACATTAAGTAGACAAAAAAATTTAAATGAATAAGAAAACAAATTAATGGGCATATGAAAAAGAAGAGTATGTTATGAAATCATTATGAAGATGTACATAACCGGCCCATATCCGGCCCATTATCTAGATGGTTCTACACTTCCTATTCCATCTAGACTTTACCTTGTAATCCTATTTATACTCTTGATTACTCATGGAATAATAGACAACCAATTCAATCGATCTCTCTCGTTTTACAACACGTTATCAGCACGATACTCTCTCTCAAAAGCCTTCGAATTCTCTAAACCCTAATTTCCAAAAATCTAAGCCTCCATCAACAAAGTTCGGACGAAGCTTAGCTCGATCTCAACAAGAAAAGTTCATACAGCCTACCAAGGTTACGGCGAACTAAGAGCATCCTTAAATCATCAATTCAAACAAAAGCAGAGGTTAAGTAATGAAAGAGGACAAGAACATACTTGTGGTGGATAGTGGATCAAGCCACACGATTTTGAAAGATAGACGATATTTTGTGCATCTCACATTGAAAAATGCGAACATTAGCACAATTGCGGGTGTAGCCAATCTTATAGAGGGCTACGGCCAAGCCCATATTCTTTTACCTAAGGGCACACATCTTGAGATACAAGATGCTCTATATTCACCCAGCTCAAAAAGGAGCTTATTGAGTTTCAAAGACATTCGTCTTAATGGTTTCCACGTAGAAACTCAGGGTGAAGAGAACAAAGAATCCCTAGTTATTACTGAGATCACCCAAGGCCGAAAGAAGGTCTTAGAGACTATACCCGCATTATCCACTGGCCTTTACTATGCGAAGGTCAATGTGATCGAGGCTAATGCTGTAGTAAACAAGGCGTTTACCGAATACACTAAGTGGCATGACCGGCTTGGCCACCCCGGTTCTAACATGATGCGTAAGCTCATCTTACAATCCCAAGGGCACACCTTGAGCGAAAAACGAGTTTTCCCTAAGAATCTCACGTGTGTAGCATGTTCACAAGGAAAACTCATCACACGGCCATCACCAGTCAAAGTCACTAAAGAGACCTTGAACTTTCTGGAAAGGATACAAGGGGATATCTGTGGGCCAATACACCCACCATGTGGGACATTTAGATATTTCATGGTCCTTATCGATGCATCGACCCGCTGGTCGCATGTTTGTTTATTGTCCACTCGTAACTTGGCTTTTGCTAGGTTGTTGGCCCAGATCATCAGACTGCGAGCCCACTTTCCAGATTTTCCACTTAAGACTATACGTCTCGACAATGCTGGTGAATTCACTTCCCAAGCGTTTAATGATTATTGTATGTCCATGGGGGTAAGTGTGGAATATCCCGTGGCACATGTCCATACACAGAATGGCTTGGCTGAATCGCTCATTAAACGAATCCAATTGATCGCTCGACCATTACTCATGAGGTCGAAGCTTCTAGTATCCGCTTGGGGACACGCGGTATTACATGCAGCAGAGCTCATACGCATCAGACCATCTAGTGAGCATAGATATTCCCCATCCCAACTACTCACGGGTCACGAGCCATACATTTCCCATCTTAAGACATTTGGGTGTGCCGTTTATGTACCCATTGCACCACCACAGAGAACAAATATGGGACCTCAAAGGAGGATGGGAATATATGTTGGATTTGATTCTCCCACCATTATTAAGTATCTCGAGCCGACCACGGGTGATCTATTTAAGGCCAGATACGCGGATTGTCAATTTGATGAATTGACATATCCTACCTTAGGTGGTGAGACTAACAAGCTGGTCAAAGAAATATCATGGAATCAATCATCCTTAAATTGGCAAGATCTTCGGACTCTAGAATGTGAATCAGAGGTTAAAAAAATTATTCACTTACAAAAGCTAGCTAATCAATTGCCAGATTCCTTTGCTGACCCAAAGAAAGTGACAAAATCGTACATACCAGCTTGTAATGCACCAGTACGTATTGATGTTCAAAAGGGACACAATCAAGTTGCTACATAGTCTACACCACATAAGAAACGTGGTAGACCAATAGGTTCCAAAGATAAGAACCCTCGGAAATCAAAGAAAGGTGCAAGGATTGAAACCGAGGTTCGGGAAACCATAGACATGGCCGCGGCTGACCATAGAGAACCGATCAATGAGTTTTGGGACGCCAACTCTCAAGGTTCTAAAGGTCCTGATAATAATGAGATCTCTATTAATTATATCATGTCTGGAATACAATGGAACCGAAAAGATGTCGACATCGATGATGCATTTGCTTATAAGGTAGCACTTGAAATAACGGAATTTTTCGAAGATCAGGAACCCACGTCTATATTAGAGTGCACTCATAAGACTGATTGGCTTAAATGGAAAGAAGCCATAAACGTGGAGTTAAATTCATTAAGGAAAAGGAATGTGTTTGGTCCGATCATAAGGACACCATTCGATGTAAAACCAGTGGGACACAAATGGGTCTTTGTGAGGAAAAAGAATGAGAATGGTGAAATCGTGAGATATAAGGCACGGCTTGTTGCACAAGGATTCTCACAAAGACCGGGGGTAGATTATGAGGAGACATACTCCCCTGTGGTGGATGCTACGACATTCAGGTTTTTACTAAGTTTGGCCATAAGAGAAAACCTTGATTTGCGGCTAATGGATGTAGTGACCGCATATCTATATGGTCCACTGGATAATGAAATTTACATGAGATTACCAGAGGGTATTGAGCTCAAAGATAAGAAAGGTTCTCGAGAACAACACTGCATAAGGCTGAACAAATCCCTATATGGACTTAAACAAAGTGGGCGTATGTGGTACAATAGATTGAGTGAGTACCTAGTCAAAGAGGGCTATAAGAACGACCCCATAAGTCCATGTATTTTTATAAAGAAGTTTGCAAACAAGGGATTTGTAATCATAGCAGTATACGTGGATGATTTAAACATCCTTGGGACCTCTGGGGAAATCGCCCAAACAGTTGAATACCTCAAGAAAGAGTTTGAGATGAAAGACCTAGGTAAAACAAAATTCTGTTTGGGGTTACAGCTTGAGTACACTAATGATGGAATCCTTGTGCATCAATCGGCATACACTAAAAAGGTACTCAAGAGATTTAATATGGACCAGGCTCACCCATTGAGCAGCCCAATCGTTGTGAGAAGCCTAAGTTTGGAAAACGATCCATTCGATCCAAGGAAGGACGATGAAGAAATTCTCGGTCCGGAAATGCCATACCTCAGTGCTATAGGAGCATTAATGTATTTGGCTAGTCACACTAGACCAGATATATGTTTTGCCGTGAATCTCCTATCTAGATTTAGTTCATGTCCAACTCAAAGGCACTGGAACGGTATCAAACATATCCTACGTTACCTACAAGGAACGAAGGACTTAGGTTTATTTTATACTAACCATAACAAGGAAGGTTTAGTTGGTTTTGCTGATGCAGGTTACTTATCGGATTCGTATAACGCTAGATCGCAGACAGGTTATGTGTTTACCCACGGAGGCACAACGATATCATGGCGGTCCATGAAGCAGACCATTACAGCTACTTCATCTAATCACGCAGAGGTTCTGGCGATCCATGAAGCTAGCCGAGAGTGTGTCTGGTTAAGGTCGATGATTCAACACATCCGATCTGATTGTGGCATGGTTGAAGACAAGGAACCAACCATCATGTATGAGGACAACGCGGCTTGCATTGCACAACTCAAGGACGGCTATATCAAAGGCGACCGAACGAAGCACATATTGCAAAAGTTCTTCTTCACACATGAACTACAAAAGACTGGCGAAGTTCGAGTGGTCCAAGTTCGATCATGTGACAACTCAGCCGATCTATTCACTAAGTCGTTGCCAACATCGACGTTCCGGAAGCTCATACATCAGATTGGAATGCGGAGACTCAAAGATCTTCAGTGATGCTTCGAATAAGGGGAGTAATGTGTGTTGCACTCTTTTTCCTTCACCATGGTTTTGTCCCACTGGGTTTTCCTGGTAAGGTTTTAATGATGCAACATCCCCAAGCACATTACAATGATCCTTAGCATCTGACACGGTTATGTCATCCAAGGGGGAGTGTTATGAAATCATTATGAGGATGTCCATAACCGGCCCATATCCGGCCCATTATCTAGATGGTTCTAGACTTCCTATTCCATCTAGACTTTACCTATTTGTAATCCTATTTATACTCTTGATTACTCATGGAATAATAGACAATCAATTCAATCGATCTCTCTCGTTTCACAACAGAGTAAGGAATATTCCATTTTTTATCAATCAAGTAAGCCCCACTATTATGAGTATGTTGTAACCAAATAGTCCAAAAGTAGCGTTTTGGGTGTATTTTGTAGTGTTTGTCTTTGTCCTTCAATCTATGAAATTTTAGACACTAATCTAATTATCTAACCAAAGAGTCTTTAACCAATACAAATTTACTAGAAACATGTCATATTCTTCAAATTTCCTCAGCAAATTATCCAAAACTAACAATTAGTAAATCGTACAAAAGTTTTTGCCCCCTCTAAATCAAGGTCTGAGTTTTTAATCACAGCAAACCAACAAGTATAACCTGAAAAAATTACCAGAGCTGAAAGTTTTCATATTTTTCATAACAAAATATCCAAAACTTTCAAATATTATTTCATATGAATCTTCTTCTTTTTCTTCTTTCTCTTCTCCAATAAACTTCTTTTAAAAGATGAGAATCTAGGAAGACACCGATGATGATAATTCAAAGATTTAAGATTCCTCTTCTCATTTACATGATCTTCAATCACCTTGAGCTCACCGGAATTATCACCTGATGATTTTTTACTCTTTTCGCTTTGACTTTCCGATGGTTCTTCGAAAATTACCGTTCGCTCTTCTCTTATACTATCTCTAAAGAGCTCGCCAAGTTTCTTCCTCCGAGGTGCTGGTGAATGTGAAAACGTTACTCGAGGCTTCTCAACTTCGAATAAAGGGTTTTGAAAACGAGGAAGTTTCTCTGAGAAACTACACTTTGGAGTATTACCAAGTGATGGAGTGAAATCTGCATGATCAAGGTCTCAAATTTTTAGTTTATTACATAAACTTATTAATCAAAATAAGCGTCGTTTTCACATTTTGCATGCGAACTAAAACTCAAAGAACTGAACTTTATAAAGTCTTAGCGAAAAAATAATAATATGCTAAAAAAGAAGAGACTAGTTTTTAGACTTTTAGTAGATTAATGACATTTCATTTTTTTTGTTATATTTTTAGCATGTTCGTGATATATAGTGGAATCACTTTTAAAAAATATGAAAGCATGAAAATTTAATGAATGCTCCAAGTAGTGAAAAATCGCAAAATCACATTTTCAATTCATGAGAAGATGGTATATTATCATCAACAACAATTATATATCAGTCGACATTTATATATTATAAAAAAGAAGAAGACATTTATATGTGAAACAGAGAAAACATTACTTTACAAATTCGAAGGTACATACCGCCACTGACGCTGAAGAAATCGTCTTCGGAATCAGATTGTAGCCATGGGTGTGAATCAAAGAAGGTCTCATCTTTACTACTTCCTGTTACATTGGAACAATTTACACATTCAAGACTTTAAAAAAAAAAAAAATCAAGTGTAGAAATTTAAACGTATAGAAATTACTCTTTAGAGCTCTCACTCCTTGAAACACAAATCTTACATCACTATGAATTCTCCAATTCACAGGGCAAAAGTAATATAACTTTCTTGAGTCCATCAAATAAAAACCGGAAACAATGACACCCAAATTATAATAAACATTATACACTATTTAAGCAGGCGTTAATTAGTGTAAAAAATCCAATTAGGGAGCTAAAAATCTCTCTATTTTGACATGATTGGATATAACCAGTCAAGAACTTGATCTGATCATGATTGATAAAAAAAAAACTAAATTTGGGCATATAAATCTATTGATGGAAGACAACCAATTAAAGAATATTTTTTTTTTAGAATTAAGGATATTATCTTACCTAATACAGCTCAATGAAGATATTCTCAGACCAATAATCGTATCAATTAAAAGAGGCAAAGAGATAATCATCAACGAATAAAACTGTTATGTATCAATCAGATCAAATTACAAAAAAAATTAAAAAAAAAGTACCGAAGCTTTTCTTTGAAGAAGAAAAAGACCACCGAGATTTCATTTGACTTAAACCATTATCCACCGTCGGAGTAGCCGCCGGATCCAAATTCTCCTTTATCGGCGATTCTGAAATTATTATTTGAATTAGCACATAAGTTTTATACGAAATTGTGTACACATATAAAATATGCATAATATAATTTACATTTTCTAATGAAAAAAAGCATTTTCTTTTATTTTAACCCATGCAAAAACTTAAGATTCATTAGACAGAAAAAAAAAAAAACAAAAACTAATTTTGGTTAAGTGTATATAAACAGATACTTTTACATGATTTTAGCTCAATGTGATAAACCATATAAATAACCGGATCAAATGTGCATATACTAAAAACTAACTAATACCGGAAATTCTCTTGGTAGAGGGAGACGAAAAGCTAGGATTCTCCAAAACACCACCGTTTTCCTCCGCCGTCTCCGGTGGATTAGTCACCGGAATTACCATAACGGGAGATTTCACTGGCTTCTTCTTCTTCTTCAAGGGACCAGTCAGAGATTTACTCACTGATGCGCACGATCCCATTCGATTAAAAACGCAAACTTTAAGAGAGAGAGAGAACAACAAAAAAAGATTTGATTCTGAAATTGACGTTTGATAATTACTGCTTCGCACGCACACGAAGAAGAATTGGCCGGTCGATTATTCCAACTTTTTTAGTCGAGATTGTGTTGTGGGTCCCACAAAGACATGGAACCCCACTCAGCTTTTCTCGTGACTCTTACGGTGTCGTTTTGTTGTCGTCGGACAATGATGTAAATTAATTACGGTGTAATTAAGGTTTCATTTTCCGCATACAGAATGCAGCGTAAGTCAATTAATGATGATTCTGCATCCACTGGATCGGACTGGGGGTCAAGCCAGAGCTAGGCCGTTGAAGGATGTGAGACTCAGAGACCAGAGGTTTTGTAAATTTAAAAATGCTTTAAATTGTTATATTGACCTCAACCAACTCGAAACATTGAAAGCATTTATTTGGTTACTGATTCAGGATGTTCTTTTCACTTTCATAAAAAATTTCTACATACCTCAGCTCTGAAGCATGTACATATCATCAAAGCATATATCACTCATTTTATACTTGGAACTAATAAATCTTATTTGCAAGAGGATTCAAGAATCGAAACCGACTATGTTGTTGCATCGTAAGTCTTTAGAGATGGTGAAGTTATTTATAGCTTGGTATACTTAAGTTGACAAAGCTTGTCTCTGATCTTTTTCTTCTTCAAACGATTGTGAACATGTTAAGATGTCGGCACTCGGGAATCAGTGAGAAGTCAACTCCAATGATGCGACGTGGACCTGAAGGGCCAAGAACACTTTGTAATGCATGTGGACTAATGTGGGCAAACAAGGTAAGCTAATAATTTCTGTATTCAAATTGATCGCCTCGTCTCTTATCACTATTTTGACTCATTGATCAATCCGATCTATCCAATCCTAAGAAAGACATTCTCTTTGCGATAATAATATCAGGGGGCTCTTAAAGACTTATCCAAAACCCCCCCTCTTCCTCATCCTCAAAAAGCCCATAATCTGCCTGCGAATACGAATGACGTGAGCAACATCAGTGTTTTACTATATTACTTGTTTTTAAAAGGAATGTATGGTCCTGAGTTTGATTTGCTCTTAATATGAATGACATGCACTCAATTTCTTTCATTCTCTTTTGGTTGCAGGATTCAAACCTTGAGGCTGATCAAATGATCGTAGGAGCTGAGGACATTAGCAACTCTCGTTGGTTTTTGCCTTTACGGGAACTTTATACTAGCTACTACAACGTTGGGAACTTTGACTGTTTGGTATGATATTTCCTAATTATCAGTTTTTTATTTAATTTCCTAGTATACAAACGTTGGCTATCCATTACTTTATTGGTTGCTTTATATTATGCAGGGATTAGTTCTTGTTATTTTAACATATATATTACTTTAAATTGTAAGTAAGTTAAGAAAACACAATAGATTTTTATGTTCACTCAATAAATAAAATGCGATTACACTATCACATTTTTTTTTTCCTTTTATGATTTGGAAATAAATTTTTATGTTCTCTCAATTTTGCTATAATTTACAAGATTCATACAAAAACAATGAAAAAAATAAGAATGATGTAATATGCTTCTTGGAGATTGGAACTGGAAGGGTTTATCGAGAATTTTCTTTTGTAAAAGGGAGTAAAAGGAATTATGTCGATAAAATTTCCTTGAGATTAGTGAAAATTGTGAGACCGATAAAATCTCCAATAATCAACACAAACTTTAAGAGTTTTTTCAAATGACTTGAAGAAAACAATATACAATATTGGATATGAGACAAAAAAAAACAATGAGATATAAAGCAAAATAAAACGACTGAGGGAAATGTCACACTTTGGGATCGCCAAGGGCTAGTTTGACGTATTTGATCGAATCCCAAAGTTAACATAGCACTACAACAAGGTATTTGACCTACCGTAATGAAAAGTTGAATTTCAATAGATATGTAGCAAGTTTTCGGTTAAGTTCAACGATTTCAACCCCAAATTGAGTATGTTGTCATATCATGTAATGTTGGGGTCCAAATAGACGAAAATGAGCATGGAATGAAAAAGAGAACCAAGAAAAGGTATTTATAAAAATGGCTTTTTAATCGTATTATCATATGTATCAAGTTGTGTTGTACTATTTTTTTTGTCAACAATCGCCATATATTTAATAAAGTGCGACTGATTGAATGATTTCTCTTATTACGGTGAAAATGTCTGACAGTTGTGTTGTACTATGTGTTTGATTTTTCAAATAAAATACATTTTCTAGAGAAAAAAACAAATGCTCAAATGTTGTCCAATCAAATGCATTTTGGTTATTCTAATCAATATAATGTTCTCTTCATGTTTCTCGAGTAGAAGTGTGATGATAGGGTCTGGAAGTGGGAACGACAACACAGATAAAGATCATTTGAAAAAATCTTGAGAGAAAACAAAAGAATCTCATGAAAAAAAACTTTTCAATAAAAGTCTCTATAGATTTTTTGATTCTCTTCATTGAAGGTTTTTACAATCTTTCAACTCTCTTTAAAAGATTTTTTGAAAAAAAACTCGAAAAAAATGTGAGAACCTCTAGGGTTCGGATTAGTTAGAAATACTTTGTGAATCATTTGGTTTGGTATGTTGATAACACAGGTTTTAACCCAAAATAACACTGCAAGTGCACAGCAATCGAAGTGGTAATTATGGGATCGAATCCACAAGGACCAAGTGTTATACTACGAAAGTATGAGATTGAAATTAAGCTAAGATGACAAAATGTGATTGTTTGCAAGATAAAATAAGAATGACAAATAAACGATGTGAACTTATGGATTAAAAACGTCAGGCTTTAGGGATATTCGCAGGAAATCAGAAATCACGAATCAGACAATTATTCAGGGAACAATTCAGCGTAGTCTCGAACTCAAACATAAATGTATAACCAATCCACTGTCGTGGTATCAATCACTTTATCTAGTAACCTAAGATTCTAAACTGTCGTTTGAACTTAGAATTCTAGACAAGCATTAATGAGCAGGTTCAATATTTTCACAAATCGCCTTAGCATCAACTTTCGTTGGCTAAGGACAATTTGCTCATCTATATTCTTTCAGGCATTTAATCGAACACTTTTGGTGCATTAACCATCCTAACATCAGAAACTAGGTGATCAATCTAATTCAAGCAATAAGAACAACGATGAATGAAGACAAATACAAACCCTATTTATGTCTAATTCATCGATTCATGAAATCCCTTGAAACCCTAAAACCTAACTATGGATCTACTCAGACATGGAGATGAAGAAATAACAGCAAGATGAAGAAAAACTCATGATTAATAAAAACAGAAATCCAATAGGGTTCAGAATTCTTCTCAATAATCGTAGAGTCAGAGATTCGTCTTCCTGGTGCTTACAAAATGCTCAAGCTCCAAAGTCTGATAAAAATAAAGCGTAGCCTAAAAAAATGGCTAAAAAGTAGAATAAATAGGTCTAAATCACGTTCTGGTCGAAATCTCAGGCAAAACCCAATAGAATAAGGAAATCTGAAATTTTCCATTTTTGGGCCGGTTTAGGGTCAGGATCGACCGATCCATATGTGGATCGATCGATCCGATCGTCAGAAATGTAGCCCCCCTGCTTAGGTCGATCCTGGACAGATCCGATGTTTTGGGTAAATCTGGATTGGTCGATCCTCAGGTCGATCCTGAGGTCAAATTCAGCATTTTTGTCCCTTTTCTTCCTTTCTTTGTTTCATCTTGCCTTAGACTCGTTCCAAACGCATTTCAACCTGCAAAGACTCTAAAAACAGAGAAAAGACTCGATAAATCATTGAAAACACGGGTTAGAATGCGTTAAAACCGCAACACATCAACTCCCCCAGACTTAGCCTTTTGCTTGCCCTCAAGCAAAACAGAAAACTAAACATGCGAAAGAGGTTTGAAAACGCGGAAACTCAGCTTCTCCTTTGGAACGTTTATTGACCACTAAATTCGTAATCCACATACTGCAAGGACAAATCAAATCGAACCACCATGTACTTCTCCGCAGACATTTCCAGCCTCCCAAATACATCCCAAGATTTCGCAACACTTTCCACAACTCATCATTGCTAGCCTCATTGATAATCTCAGTGTGAAGAACCTTCTAGATTCATTCCCGTACAATACCATGACAGAGCACCAATACAAGATTTTGGTACTCTTCCTCTCCTCTAGACTTATTCTTTTTTTTTTTTTAATAACTCAAAAACAGTGTTTTCACTCTTATGTTCCTTGTGAGGAAACATGGTCGTGAGGATCCTTCCGTTACAATTTTAGAATAGCGCTCACTACTATTGTTCCTTGTGAGGAGACAGGGTCGTGAGGACTCACTACTGTTGTTCCTTGTGAGGAGACAGGGTCGTGAGGATCTTTGCACTATTCTTAATCCGTTCTACGGGACTCAGACTACTGTCCTTGAGCTATAAATCAAAGGTGTAGGCGAATAGTGACATCACGGGAAATTTTCCTAGCCTCGCTTCCAACCTTTGTGTGATCGTTTCCCTATGGAGTAATAGTGGGATCGTTGGAAATTTTCCTAGCCCTTACTCAGTGAAAGTCATTTAATCTTTTATTCAATCTTGAAACAGGGGAGAGGAGTACCATAACTTTTTCACACAAGGTGCATCTGTCCGGTACGAACGAGGAATCAAGCTCTTTAGACACCAATCATTCCAATGAGGGTGCAATTAGCTCAGGATTAGTTGAATTTGCTGGAAATAAGGGACGTCTCTAGTTCACTGGCCAGCCTTTGGATTTTCCATTAGTCTGATCTAAATTCATTCTGCAGTAATCGTCACTTAAATGAAATAGTCAGTAAACAAAGAGAAATGTTACATCATAGTTTCCTAACTATAATACTCTTGACTCAATAAAACAACTTTGACTCACTCAAGAAAAAATCAAAATGACTCTAAAGAAATAAAACAAAGAAAAATGGCGTTAGTCCCAGCAAATACCCTCCCCCAGACTTACTTCACACCGACCCGGTGTGAAATAAATCAAGACAAAGGCATAAACAGACTACAAAAATAAAATAAAAAGATACAAAAGAAAAGAAAACTTACCAGTGGGTTGCCTCCCACCAAGCGCTTGTTTTAAGTCTTTAGCTTGACTTATGAACACATGTTAATCATGAGAATCAAAAGGTTGTGCCAATGCACCTTTGGTCCTTCTCCTATTAGAAAATAAGCACAATATGCAAGAAGACACATCCGTGGTAAAGTGATAAAACTCTCATCAAGGAAGTTTACTACCAATGTAGCATATATCTTTGAATCTTCCTTGGTTAGATGCCAATGAGAATTAAATGCATTTGATGGAAAGACAAAGTCAACTTCAGGTTTAAACGAGTTCATTGTAAAATAGTTAACTTCATCCCCATCAATCATGTAGAACACAACATTCTTATTCCTAGAATCTATCTCAACCTCAGGGTCCTCTATCTCATTCAAAATATTATCTATATTAAGCACATCTCCTAGACAAGAACTTTCAACAAGAGAAATAGATTCCTCTAGCATTGAAACCTTAAACTCGAGATCATGAACACTTAAAACACACAAATGATTGGTATCAAAGCATACTTCATGATAATCCCTAGCAAGCTTTTCTACTCTCACAGTATCTAGTCTTTGAGTCTCACATATTAAATCATAACATTCCTGAATGAGCATGGGAGTCTGCAAACTAGATGCTACATCTTCACTGCAAGGCATGAGACTATCCTTATTATCATGAAAATCAAAGGGTGAGTCGCATGTACCTTCTAGTTGGCATGGTGGAACCCAATAAATTACCTCTTCAAGTGCATGAGCTACCGTAATCTCAGAAAATGTGAGCTTCCTTCCTTCAAGTGAAGCCCGGTGTGAGATGAGATTCACCCGGATCATAGCCGCTAAGTATCTCCTTGTCAAGGTTGGATTTTCCTTGTAAAGCTCATCCAACTCCACTTTTTGCTCTATTGTAAGTACATTCTCATCAAATGGAGGCTCCACATAGGGCTCATCTTCGAATGTGTCTTCCTTCTCTTGTGGCCACACATTGTAATCCATGGCCATCCCTATAAGAACTTATACAAAAGAAAAAGAAATAAAAAAAAAGTTAGTGTCTTAGACTAAATTTTAATCCCAAATTTGAAGGCAATAAAATTGGTCCCCGGCAACGGCGCCAAAAACTTGATAACACAGGTTTTAACCCAAAATAACACTGCAAGTGCACAGCAATCGAAGTGGTAATTATGGGATCGAATCCACAAGGACCAAGTGTTACACTACGAAAGTATGAGATTGAAATTAAGCTAAGATGACAAAATGTTATTGTTTACAAGATAAAATAAGAATGACAAATAAACGATGTGAACTTATGGATTAAAAACGTCAGGCTTTAGGGATATTCGCAGGAAATCAGAAATCACGAATCAGACAATTATTCAGGGAACAATTCAGCGCAGTCTCGAACTCAAACATAAATGTATAACCAATCCACTGTCGTGGTATCAATCACTTTATCTAGTAACCTAAGATTCTAAACTGTCGTTTGAACTTAGAATTCTAGACAAGCATTAATGAGCAGGTTCAATATTTTCACAAATCGCCTTAGCATCAACTTTCGTTGGCTAAGGACAATTTGCTCATCTACGTTCTTTCAGGCATTTAATCGAACACTTTTGGTGCATTAAACATCCTAACATCAGGAACTAGGTGATCAATCTAATTCAAGCAATAAGAACAACGATGAATGAAGACAAATACAAACCCTATTTATGTCTAATTCATCGATTCATGAAATCCCTTGAAACCCTAAAACCTAACTATGGATCTACTCAGACATGGAGATGAAGAAATAACAGCAAGATGAAGAAAAACTCATGATTAATAAAAACAGAAATCCAATAGGGTTCAGAATTCTTCTCAATAATCGTAGAGTCAGAGATTCGTCTCCCTGATGCTTACAAAATGCTCAAGCTCCAAAGTCTGATAAAAATAAAGCGTAGCCTAAAACAATGGCTAAAAAGTGGAATAAATAGGTCTAAATCACGTTCTGGTCGAAATCTCAGGCAAAACCCAATAGAATAAGGAAATCTGAAATTTTCCATTTTTGGGCCGGTTTAGGGTCAGTATCGACCGATCCATATGTGGATCGATCGATCCGATCGTCAGAAACGTAGCCCTCCTGCTTAGGTTGATCCTGGACAGATCCGATGTTTTGGGTAAATCTGGATCGGTCGATCCTGAGGTAAAATTCAGCATTTTTGTCCCTTTTCTTCCTTTCTTTGTTTCATCTTGCCTTAGACTCGTTCCAAACGCATTTCAACCTGCAAAGACTATAAAAACAGAGAAAAGACTCGATAAATCATTGAAAACATGGGTTAGAATGCGTTAAAACCGCAACACATCATATGTCCGATTTTATAAATCAATTGCGTAGATAGTTTACTTAGTCATTTTCGTTTTACTTCCGCTTGCTTGACTGGTTATTGCTGCTGCTTTGATTGGCCGTTCGATGACTACAGAAGAATTGAGTGTTACTGCAACATCACCTCCACCTCCACAAGAAGGAGGCAACCAAGTTGTTGGTGAAATTCAGCCTTCCACTGCAACACTTGGTGAAGTGTTAGCTGAACTCCGTGACGCAATCAAAGACTTAAAAATCGTCATTGGCGATCCCAAGGTATGAGATTTCTCTTGTTTCATGTTGTTTCGTACCTCACTTTGTCTCCCATATCTTAATTTTTTTTTTCAACAAGATCCTTTGAAAAAATTGGAGAAGAAATGTGAGAACAATTCCAAGTTTGTGTTGTTCATTGTAGGTCTCACTGGTCTTACAAATCTCATGTCTCCTCCGGGTGGTCTTGACACTATGACCACGAACTACTTCATTCTCCTCAAGGAACCCGATGAGGCTTTCAGCAACGAGCGAAAGATCGCCCATTCGAAAAGAAAACTTACAGCAAGCTGGATCTTACTCTGCGTGACAGGCTTCTGCTTCCTTGCACTATAGGGTTCTGGCTGATTTACCCCCAGCACGATCCAGCTCTGCCTTCGGTGAACCCCAAGACTAACCCTCCTGTTTCTTACAGCTGGCCGCGATACATCAATCTCTTTACCTGCACACTCCAAGCCGTCGCCATCTCCGCCTACTACATTTTTCCCAAGCTCGGATGCATCATTCGCGTGTAGGAAAGCATCCATATCCCGACTTGTATTTCGGTCACTTGGTCGTCTTTTGTGTGTTTTTTGCCTGTATTGAACCACGTCTTTTCTTTCAAGTCAACAACGTTTCTTTCCTTGAAAATTAATATATCCTTGGCGTGGTATGTATTGATGTAAGCTACTTAATTATCGATGCAAATAATTTATTAAATTTCATGTGGAAAATTAGCTCGATAACAATTATTAAACAACTAACAATGTAAATTACCGATAAATAAATTGTTATAAGATAACACTCATTAAACATTCATTAAATACGAATTTAGGCGACTAATTTCAAATTTAAAAATACAACATAAATACATATCATTTGAGTTTATATACATCTCCCCCGTTCGCTGATTCGGAGAACTGAGTCAACTTAGATCTCACCTAGTTGAGGCGAAGAAGCTTCAAGAAGAAGCAAAAGCTAAAGAAAAAGAGAAGCTTGAGGTAAGGAAGCTACAAGAAGAAGCTAAAACAAAAGAGAAGCTTGAGGCAAGGAAGCTGCAAGAAGAATCTTGAGGCTAAACCAAACCGGTTTCTTATTTACAAGTTAATCGAATATATACATTTGATATTTTCCTTCAGGATGTAGGTGCAAAGATGTTAAGCACACCCATCTTGAATGTATTGTCAACGAAGCAACGAAGCAATGTTAGGCTAAACCAAACCGGTTTCTTATTTACAAGTAAAGCGATTTTTCTTTATTTTCTAATTTTTCCCTTTTTAGATTTTTAAGTGTTAAGAATGATGAAACAATATGCTGGAACTTGTTCTTTCATATTTCTCCTCCATTTTCTTCCTATTTTTGTTTTGCTTTTTGAATTTCTTATCTCTCTCGCTCTAGTACATAAAGGATATTTTACTCACAACGGAGTTCACTTTAAGGCAAAGATCGCTTTCAATTTCTGAAATGAGCTCAATAACTTTGTTGCTCGATTTTCACTCCTTTTTAGGTTGTTTACCAACGACCGTTTTGTTGTTAAGAGCACTATTTTTTTTTTGTCGACAGGTGTTTCAAACAAGTTTAAGCGAGCTCAAAGTTGCTTCTCTTTGCTACATTTTGCTTATTTACTGCCCGTTTTTATCTTTGTCCATAACTTATATAAAATGAATCAAAAACTTATATAACTTATATAAAATGAATCAAAAACGGGTAAATTGAGTGAGGAGAAAAGCCTCCATTGGGCTTCGATCGAGTCCATTAAGAATCAAAGGCATTCTCGGGCCCAAAGAAAATCGAGCCCACCAAACCAGAGAGAAAGCTTTGTCCTTCTCCAAACGGCTAAGCTCTGTTTCTGCTTTTGAAAAAGAGGAGTACAATGGCTAAGATATAGTTGTCTAAGTCTCGTATGTTTTGGACTGATTCGGACCAAAAAACGACCAGTTGTTGAGTGACACGTGTTTGGAGCCTAGGTCTAACTGTTGTTGTATAAAGGGAGGTTCTTTGAATCGTTCTGCTTTCACTTTTCTCTCGTTCTTGCTTTTCTCACCACTCACCCGAAAAACAATAATTCAGAGCGACACTCAACCGCAGAATGGCTAGCCCAACCGAATCTCCGACAAGAACTGATGTCCATTCTGCTGCCCAAACCGGAGTTAGCACTAACCTCACAGCCGCTAATGTCCGAACCGACTCTCCGAGGAAAAGCATGGTGGCACGCATATTTGGTAGCCTGTTAGTCCGTTTAGATCGCTCCCAACGCTCAGACTCGCCGAGGACGAGCCGACTGATTGCCCTCCAAACATGTTTTGGCTGCGGAATCAGAAGTCAGGTCACTCAACGTTCGGTTCCTGACTCGGTTCATGACTCAGTTCGTCACTCGCAGAGTCTAATCCCCACAACTGAGGTCAGATTATCGGTTTTTCTTTCCATTTCCAAATTCTTTGTAGCTTTAAAACTAAACGGCATTTTGGTTTGCACAGGGTCAGGATTCGGGTCAGGATTCAGAACAGGGTTTGGTGCAAAGTTCGGTTCAAGACTCGGTGAGAGATATCATCACAACTGAGGTGAGTTTCCTATCGATTATCACACGGTCAGCTTTCGGATTAGTTGTAATTAAAAATCAATTGCTTTTGCACAGGGTGAGAGTTTGGGACAAGATTCAGTTCAGAGTTCGGTTCAAGACTCGGTTCGTGACTCAGATATCATCACAACCGAGGTGAGTTTCGTACCGATTATCATAGGTCAGGGTTCGGATTAGTTTGAGTTAAAAAATCAACTGGTTTTGCACAAATCAGGGTTCGGATTAGTTTTAGTTAGAAATGATTTGTGAATGAGTTACTTTGGCACAATTCAATTGCGTAGTTAGAAATGATTTATGAATGAGTTACTTTGGCACAAATCAATTGCGTGGTTAGAAATGATTTGTGAATGAGTTACTTCCGCTTGTTTGCAGGGAAATGCTGCTACTCAGCTTTTGATCGGTCGTTCGGTGACACCCACTCTGGCTTCACCTGTGACTACAGATGATCAAGTCGGTGAATTGGATGTTACTGCAACATCACCTCCACCTGCAACACTTGATGAAGTGGTAGCTTTACTCCGTGAAGCAATCAAAGACTTCAAACTCCTCATTGGCAATCCCAATGTATGAGATTTCTCCCGTTTCATGGTTGTTTATACCTTATTTTGGGGTTCATATCCTAATGTTTATTTTTTCAATAGGATCCTTTGAAAAAACTCGAGAAGAAATGTGAGAACCTATCCAAGTTCGTCTTGTTCATTGGAGGTCTCACCGGTATCACCAATCTCTTGTCTCCTCCAGGTGGTCTTGACAACTTCGGCGTAATCTGCTTCCGCTATGTCAAAGAGTTTCTTATCTACTTTGTCTTCACCGAGGTTACTTTTGCACTATCGACCATCAATTACTCGATACTCAGCCGCGAACCCGACGAGGACCTCAACAACGAGCAAAAGATCAACTTCTGGAAGAAAAAAATGACCATAAGCTGGATTCTTCTCTGGATCACTGCGGCCTGCTTCCTTGGACTCCGTGTCAGTGGATTCTGGCTCATTTACCCTCAGCAGGATCCAGCTCATCCGAAACCCAACACTGGCCATCATGCTCATTACACCTGGCCGCCATACCTCAATCTGGGGATTTGCATAGTCAAATTCCTCTTCATCCTCTGCTATTACTTCAGGAGCAAGTTGCTCCGCTTCATTCGTTAGTAGGAAAGCATCCATATCTCGGACACTTTGGGTCTGCTCAAGTTGCTCAGCTTCATTCGTCGGTAGGAAAGCTTCCATATCTCGGTCACTTTGTTGAGTGTTTTTTTAGTATGTTTTTATTTTTGAACCATGTCTTTTCGAATAATTCAATACTTCTCTCATGTTTGTTGAGTGTCTTTTTAGGATGTTTTCGACTTTAAACCATTTCTTTTCGAATAAAAGTAGTTCACCATTTCTCCCACTTGTTATCTAGACGTCACCTTTTAACTCACTTTGAAGATTTGCAACCGACCTTCTATCTCAGTACCCGAATAAATTTTAAATCACTTGCATGTCAATACCGGAATTCAAATCTCACTTCTGAGCCAACACCAAATAGGGAAATCACCTTTCTGCTCACTTGTAATATCTTGAGTTCACCTTCTTCTCACTTCCGAGAGAGACAAATGGCCTCTGTACCTCAATACCAAAAATTTGAAGACTATTGAAGTAACTACTTCAAGTATCACTTCAAGAATAGAGATCAGCAATGGGTAACTCGCTTCCAAGACATAACTCACTTGCATGTCAGTACCAAAAACGAACATCCCCTTTAAGACAACACCAAAATAGAGAAGTTACATTTGTGCACACTTCTATTTCTAATATGAGTGGAAATTACCTTCTTCTCACTTCCAAGAGAGATAAATGGCCTCTAACTCAATACCAAAAGAGAGGGGTACACTTCAAATCACATCAACATTAGAGAAATAGTTACTTCAAAACAAAATTTCTAAAATAAATATCAACGCTAAGTGACTTGTCAAGTAGAGAACCCACTTACACGATTCCAAGATCCAAAGTGATAAGGAAGAGGGAAAAAAAAAATATACCGATTAAATCGTATCAACCTAATCACCAGCCAAAAAACATCTCATGTTCGTTTGTATATTTGAATACCTCATCTGAATGCTACGTCTGGATGTATTTTTATTTGTTGGTTAGTTTATAAAGTGCATCTAGATGCATTTAATATACTAATGACTAAAATGGACATCTTTTCATTTAAGGATATTTTTTATTTAAATCGCAAATATAACTAAATAATTTGTAGAATTTTATTTTTTCTTAAATAAATAAATTTTATTATTATATTATAAAACACACAATTCTCCAATTTTACGATTTTGGCGAAAAAATACAATTTTGCGGTTTTGGCGGGATAATGCAATTCTATTTTTCTGCCAAAATCATGATTTACATTTTTGGCGGAAAAATACAATACCGCTATTTTCCCGCCAAAATTCAATACCGCCATTTCCCCGCCAAAACGTAATTTACCATCGTAATTCTTTTTTTTGCGGTAAAATGTAATCTGCAATTTTCATTTACAAGTTCGGTGGAAAAACACATTTTACGGTTTTGACGTAAAATATTTTTGACGAGAAAATATAATTCCGCTATATTCCCGCCAAAATTGCGATTTACGGTTTTGAAGAAAAAAACACAATTTTACGATTTTGATAGAATTTTTTTTTGGCGGAAAAATATAATTCCGCCATTTTCCCGCCAAAATCATAATTTATATTTTTGGTGGGAAAATACAATTTACGATTTTGGTGGACAAATGTCATTCCACGATTTTGCGGTTTTGACAGAAAACAAAAATTTGTCGGAAAAAATATATTCCGCCATTTTTCCACTAAAATGTGATTTTAAAGTTTTGGGCGGGAAACATATAGTTTCACGTTTTACGGTTTTAACGGAGAAACACTAAGTTTTACGGTTTTCGCGGAAAAACATAATCTCATGATTTTACAATTTTGGCAAAAAAATATATTTTTTGTGGGGAAAATGATAATTCCTTAATTACGGTTTTTAGAGAATTTTTTTTTGCGTGTAAATCTATGATTTTTGTTTATAAAACAAAATATATAGAAAACTAATGTTATTTGAATTATAATTGTAAATGAAGGTATTTTAGATATTTACAATTTTTGGAAAAGTTATATACATATAGATGCACTACTTAAATTGATCTAATTTTTTACAAGAGTTTTAGAAATACATCAGGATGATGTGTTTTATTACCTTAAAACGAATATCATCAGACAACTACATCTATCATCCAGATGAGGAAAGAGCACCCTAATCAAGAGAAGAGATACATATTGTTGTGTATAATTGTATTATACCACATATCCCAATAACTATGAGAAAGGAAATAATATTCGAGAAAAGACAGGTAAAGTCAACATAACATTCTCGAGGTTGACCTCACTAGAAAGGTCGGATGGAGCTCAGTTATAAGGTCGACTTGAGCTTGTCTTATAAAAAATTGAGTACTGACTCAGAAAAAAATCCATGATGAATCTTATAAAATAAATATTCCAACAGTTAGCTCAAAAATATTTTTCTTAGAGCAAAGACACAAAGAAAACATATTTGAAAACGAGCATCAACGAGAAGAGAGAGATTATAAGCAGCTGATATCTCATCATAAACTAGAGTTGATAAATTGATTGTCAAACGTCTTGATTCCTGGTGTCTGGCTACCCATTTTTTTAAATCAACAGAAGGCTATTCCATTGTCTTTATCGAATCGATTATTTTTTGCCTAAACAATTTGCCTTTAGAAAGCAAGGGGAGAGTAACAATTACATGAGATGACATGTCACAATACAGATGATACGAGGACAAGATAATCTGAACTATCACCGTCTCTCTCCCTTCCGCTTTCCCTCCCAAGATAATCATCATCATCATCAATAGACAATAGCGGTTGATTTGTCAAAATCTTCGACGAGCACGCTGCCGGTCTCTGGGTATTTTTATCGTCTTCACATCTTCTCCTTTAAACAATGTGAAGCTCACTTCTAACAGCCGCTATGCTTTTCATCACCGTCACTACCTTCTACAAAACCAATCTCAATGTCCTTCAGGTAACAGATTTCTTCTCAAACGATCTCCCATATCTTCTACTGTCAATTTCCCGCTAATTTCACTTTCTCAATTATAGATCGACCGTTTCTTTTCTCTTCTCGACTCCTCTACTTCTAGGTTCTCACCTTTGTTGATCTCTCTTATATGAATTAGGAGGAGAAGACGAAGAAATTAGTACATAGCAAACGTTGCCAAAGACCTATGAATTGATTTCCCATCACTCATACTTGGGATTCTTCTCGTCCTGTCACTCATTCTTAAGTCAAGTAAGCTTCTCACAACTCTTTATTTTCTTTATAATTTGTACTTAATTTATATGGATGGCATATGTGTCTATGTCTGAGAATGATTTGATAAGTTTGTTGGAGAAATTAAAGTTGCTGTCTTTAAGTTAATTTGTACAGCCTCTGAGATAACTTTGTGGATCACCTAGCTCATTTTAAAGATTCTTCACGGAAAGTACAAATACTAACGCTCCTGTCTGTTTGATTTTTATCATCCGTTCTCTACTGATCTATTTCTATAAGCAAGAGTTTTAAATAATGTGGAAGGATCAAGTATGGATTTCTGAACAAAACACCCACAAATTCCCGCGAGTCATAGTTGGGATTCTTCCCGTCCTTTCTCTTGTCAAGCACTAAGTAGAATTGATTTTTTAAATATATCTAAACAAAAACATTGTTCAGAAGCTACTCTTCGATTCGTCTCTGGCTTATATGGATCTACACAAGATCATGGACTCCTTTTTTGCCAGCATAAAAGGTGAATTCATGAATCTCAATGTGATTAGGTAACCAAAATGCTTATGATTTTGAATGGAAAAATACTGATATAGTCATATATTGCAGTCTGTATCGGGCATACCAGAAACTATATGCTTCGATGCATGACAAAGGATTGGGACCCCACAAAACTCAATATAGAAGAGATGAAAATTACAGTAAGTTTGAATGTGCTCATGTTATCAAAAGATGAAAACCTTATTGCTGCAAACTAACAAAAGGTTTGTGATAACTGCAGCTCTTCTATGTTGGGTCACACCAGATTTTGAACTCTACGCAGCATTCGATCCACTTGCAGACAAGATGATATTACTTTTAACTTGGTGATGTAATTTATGTATAAGCTTAATGCTGATGTTGGAAACCGGAATCAAACATGTTAAAGCCATGAGAAACCTGGAAACGGGTTTGTGACGATGAATAATCTATTGTGGCAGGCGATGGCGATAAAGATGTGCAATCAGGTGTGCCAAAGGGTAAAAGATTTGGAGAATGAAGTGTTCTTGCAAGGAGCGAGCCCTTTCTCCTGGTGATACTTTTATTTCAATATATATAAACTTGAACTTGAACTCAAATCACATATATATGAAATTGAAAAACCGGTTGCATAACTACGTTCACCTGAGATAACTTGAACTCGAATCCCTTGCTGTTGCAGAAACTCCATTTCTTCGCCGCCTCGTCCAAAAACCTAAAAACATCAAAACCAAAGTTGAAGCCAAAGAAGAAAAGGATCAGAGTATTAGTCACATATATTAATTTTACCATGGATCGTGGAAGTAGGTTGGTGAAAGGAGGTTCACAAGTCAAAAATGGAAGGTTGATTTTGTAATCAATAATTTTGGCTCACTTAATTCACCTCACCAACTCCTCATCTGTTCTACAAATACGTGAGACCTTCACTCATAATCAATCATCCCAAAATACCAAGTAAAGAAAAAAAACGTAGAAGAGAAAGAAAGATGAGAAAAATATAATTTTTTTTCTTGGTGAGAAATTAAGAGTAATTTCTTTAATCTAATGGGTTTTGGGTGTGACTTGAGAGGGGTGTAACTTTTCCCGGTTAATAATAAAAGATATGTAGGAGGTTCGGAGACGAAAGGCCGAACTCCGTTAACAAATTATGTGTTTTTATCGTTCTCACAAATATGATTTATCAGAAATTTGACGTTATTACCTAACAACGGGTATCAGAGCGTTCAGGTTAATTTCATCAAATTTTGTGCGAGGTCACTATTCACATGAATAGTAAAATTTGTCGGCGATATCGGTCATCGACGGAGGTGTTCTAATACACAGCGGTTCATAAAATAATCAGAAACGATGGGAGGAGAAGATGGTTCGGCACACAATATCGGGAAATTTGACGGTATAGATTATGCATTTTGGAGAATGCAAATCGAAGATTATCTGTACGGAAAGAAGCTTCACCAACCGCTGAGCAAGAAGCATGAGAAGAAGACTAAGGAAGAGTGGGATCTCCTTGACAGCCAGGTTCTGGGTGTTATCAGATTAACACTGTTGAATAACGTTGCTCACAACGTTGCGAAAGAGTAGACCACAGAAGGCTGAAGAAAGTTCTCTCGAACATGTATGAGAAACCTTCAGTCAATAATAAGGTGTTTCTCATGAAAAAACTCTTTCACTTGAAGATGGAAGAAGGTGGCCCTGTTGCAACACATGTGAACGAGTCAACACGATTGTCAACAAACTGTCATCAGTTGAAATCGAGTTTGATGATGAAGTGCGGGCACTGATTTTGCTTGCATCTTTGCCAAATAGTTGGGAACCTATGAAGGCAACGGTTAGTAATTCTCTGGGTACTTGAATTACTTGAACTCGAAATCCTTGCTGTTGCAGAAAATCCATTACTTCGTCGCCTCGTCCAGAAACCTGTAAACACCAAAATAAAAAGTTAAAGCTAAAGAAGAAAAAGAATCAAAGAGAGTGTTATAAGAATCCAACCCTTACCAAAGGATCTCCACCTTTAAGCCTCACAACAATAGCACCAGCTTCAGCAAAACTTGGTAGTAGCTCATGTATCTATTCCTATAACAACCATCAATAATCTAACAAACTTCATATCATAAAAAAGCTATAGTTTAAGTGTATATATACCTGAGAATGCGAAAACGATACTCGAGGCTTCTCAACTTCGAATAAAGAATTTTGAAAACGAGGAAGTTTCTTTGAGAAACTACACTTTGGAGTATTCTGGCGCTAGAGCCTCCCGGCTCTAAATTCTAACTCTCAACATGCTAAATTCACATTCACAGCAAACCAGCAGAACTATAACAACTAAACCAATTAAACCAATCAAACCAATTCCATAACTAGCCAGTTAATTTCAACAACATCAATTTGATTCACTAACATGAAATCAATCCAACAACCAGAATCACTAGCAACCTAGCAAGTCTAAACAATGCAACAACGACAAACAACCACGACACTAGATCATTTCTTCTTCCTTGCCTTGATTCCACGATCACATTTCTTTACTTGCATTACATGGCAAAAAGATATGCGTGAGTATTATCACAAATACTCAGTGAGACGATCATCCCGTCTACAAGCTATACACACAGACATAAAAAAGAGATACAATACCAGGATGAACAATCAAACGAGATTCAACTCATCAAACCCTGCGTCGATTGACACAACCACCATGTGTCGATCGATACAACATCATTGTGTCGATCGACACACAACCCCGGTGTCGATCGTGTGTCGATCGATGTACACTGTGTCGATCGAAATAGAGCAACTGTGTCGATTGACGCAACATCACAAAATCGAGAACTCGAACCTATCCTCTCACGGATCGATTTCCGATTCGTGATTCATCGATCCCTGCACAAAAAACTCATCCAACTACACGAAATCCAGTAACAATCACAAGCAAACGCATTCTACCTAATCCTTTATCCAGATAAGCCTACAGTCACGCACTCACTTTGATTCTGGAAGGGAAAAATATGAAGAACTAGAAGAATGACGAAGAACTCGACAGAACAGAGGTTGCACTCTCTGCAAATCTGAAATCTCCTCACCTCCACGCAGAAGATTTGATTCCCAGCCTCTCCAACACACACTCACGAGTTCTAGGGATTGAGATTATAAGGAATTCAATGATGAATCCTGTTTCAACTCAATCCTCTCAATTCTCTCTAAACTCTTCTGATTTTCGGCCAAAACAACAATAAAACGCGGCCTTAATCTCATTCTCCACTTATATACGCAACCCTAGGGCTCCCCCTAAATCGACGTCAAACCGCGCGATTAAAACCAAACACTCGGTTCGTTTTTTAAGCTGTGTCGATCGACACAACCTCATTGTATCGATCGACGCAACACTCACAACTCGACTTCTCGCAAGTCAAACACGTGTGTCGATCGACACACACCCTCTGTGTCGATCGACGCACCAACCAGAAACACACATTTTGGTTCACGGGCGTTACACGTATTCTGGAGAAATTGCCAGCATTCTCCACCGGAATGTACTACACTAAGCTTAGTACAAATGAGGCAAATGCTATAGTAAACCAGAAGTTTACTAAAAATTTATTGGTTTACCATGACCGGTTAGGCCATCCCGGTTCAACAATGATGCGAAAGATAATCAATAATTCACATGGACATTCATTAAAGAACCAGAAGATTCTTTCTAATGATTTCACGTGTGATGCTTGCTCACAAGGCAAATTGATCATTAGGCATTCATCAGCCAAAGTAACTTCTGAATCTATCGATTTTCTGGAACGCGTACAAAGAGATATTTGTGGGCCGATTCACCCACCATATGGAACCTTTATAAACTTTATTGTTCTGATTGACGCATCGACTAGATGGTCACATATATCCTTGTTATCAACCCGCAACCTGGCGTTTGCGAGGTTACTTGCTCAAGTGATAAGATTACGAGCACATTTTCCAGATTTTCCTTTAAAGTCAATTCGCTTTGATAATGCTGGTGAATTTACGTCTCAAACATTTGATGACTACTGCATGTCTATTGGAATAAATGTTGAACATCCTATAGCTCATGTTCATACGCAGAATGGTTTAGCCGAATCATTAATCAAACGTTTATAGATGATGGCTAGACCATTACTAATGAAATCCAAACTCCCAATATCTGCTTGGGGACATGCTATATTACTTGCAGCAGAATTGATTCGCATCAGGCCAACAAGTAACCATCAAATCTCCCCATCACAAATAGTTTTGGGTCAGGAACCAAATATTTCCCATCTAAAAACTTTTGGATGTGCAGTATATGTTCCAATTGCTCCCCCACAACGATCTAAGATGGGTCCTCAAAGGTGGATAGGGATATATATTGGATATGAATCCGCCACGATAATTAAGTATCTTGAGCCATCCACAGGGGATTTATTTAAGGCTCGATTTGCAGACTGCCATTTTAACGAGTCTGTTTTTCCAACATTGGGGGGAGAAAATAAACAGCTGAAAAAGAACATTAGATGGAATGAATTATCATTATCTCATCTTGATCCTCGTAACAAAAAATATGACTTAGAGGCACAAAAGATAATCCATCTACAGAGATTAACAAATCAATTGCCAGACGCATTTAGTGACCCTAAGAGAGTGACCAAGTCACATATACCAGCTGTAAATGCTCCGGTTAGAATTAATGTGCCTGAAGGACAACATCAAAATGCTAGTGAGTCTATGGCACGCATGAAGCGTGGTAGACCGATCGGTTCCAAAGATAAGAATCCTCGGAAAAGAAAAGGAGCAAAAATTGATAATGGCGAATCCGAGGAATCTAACCCTTTTGGAGGATCTCTTGAAGAGACCTTAGACATGATTGATAAATAAATTCAGGTACCTAACAATGAAGAGATCTCAATCAACTTTATAATATCTGGGATAAAATGGAACCGAAAGCAAATCGACGTCGATGATATTTTTGCATGCAATGTAGCAGTTGATGTTATGGATGAAAAAGAGGATCATGATCCAAATTCTGTTGAAGAGTGTACACAAAGAGATTATTGGCCAAAATGGAAAGAAGTTATAGCGGCAGAATTAAAATCTCTAGAAAAGAGAGAAGTGTTTGGACCAGTAGTCCGTACATCTAAAGGTGTAAAACCAGTGGGACATAGATGGATCTTTGTGAGAAAGAATAATGACAATGGTGAAATTGTAAGATACAAATCACGTCTGGTTGCACAAAGTTTCTCACAAAGACCTGGAATTGATTATGAGGAGACATATTCTCCCGTGGTGGATGCAACTACTTTCAGGTTCCTTATCAGTCTGGCAATAAAAGAACTTGATTTACGCCTCATGGATGTAGTCACGGCGTATTTATATGGACAACTGGACAACGAAATTTATATGAAAGTCCCAGAAGGATTAAACTTGCCAAAAGCAGCGAACTCTAATTCTCTAGATATGCAATGAACCTTGTATAATCGCTAGTAGGTCTTCATAAGGATGATTATTTGGTTCAATTAGCAACACATACTCTAATTATCATGGAAAAACTGCAAATTCATAATTAATATCTACAATCCAAAAAAAAACATCATTGGTATTTTTTTTTTGCAAATTAAAAGAAATTAAAGCCTAAGAATAGAGAGCCTTAACCCTAGAGAATCACTAACCCTAGAGAATCACTAACCCTAACCAACTAAACTAAACTATGGTTCGATTCAGCTGAGCTATAGTGAAATCTATGTAGTGTTTGGTTAGTTTTTTTGTGGTTTTATGTTCACATCACACTTATCCTTTTCATATAATTTATGTTCAGCTATAATGAAATCTAGCTCGTATTTGTTTTTGCAAATTTTAAAAGGAACTAAACCTTAAGAGTGGGAAGCCTTAACCCTAGAAAAGCATTAACCCTAACAAACTAAACAAAACTATGTTTCGATTCAACTCAGCTATAGTGAAACATAGCTCATATATGTATTATTCAGTTAGTTTTGGCGGATAGTTTTATGCTCACGTCGTGCCTCTCCTTCTCACACAACTATGTACCAGTATTCATATCTTACGATCGCCTATCACTATTTTAAATTGATTTTGAATAATATTTGGTTTTCATAAAAAATAAGTTTTCAGCAATATTTAGCTTTAATAAGTTTTTACTATTTTAAACTAATTTCAAATAATATTTAGTTTTTGGAATAATTCATTCAAAAATCAAAAATAATTGGATGGGTAAGAAAAAAAGTTATCAAATGTGACAATTGTTAAAGTAATTAGATCCAACGACTATATGGACCATAAAACCAAAAGAAGTAAAAAAAAAACAAATATTAATTAGTATTTTTGCTCAATATTCTTCTTGCTATAGTCATATTGAACAAAATTATGGTTTGATTCAGTTCAACTATAGTGAAATCTAGTTCGTATATGTAGTGTTCGGTTAATTCTGGTAGGTGGTTTTATAATCACGTCGCCCTCCTTCTTCAAGGGGAACTAAACCCTAATAGTTGAGAGCCTTAACCCTAAAGAAACCTTAACCCTAACAAACTAAACAAAACTATGGTTCGTTTCAGCTATAGTGAAATATACCTCGTATATGTAGTGTTCAATTTGTTTTGGCGGGTAGTTGTATACTCACATCGCAGTTATCTTTATCATATGACTTTGTACCAGGATTTATATCATATGATCGTCTATCATTATTTTAAATTGATTTCGAATAATATTTCTTTGTAAAAAAAATGAGTTTTGAGTCATATTTTTATAATTTATATATAAACCATCTATATTTTTAGCAAATTAAAATTCATGAAATCAATATGCGAGACTAAGCAATAAAAATATACTCGAAAATATATTTAAATTTTACTTTTTTCAAATTAAAAGGAGCTATACCTTAAGAGTGAGGAGGCTTAACCCTAACAAACCAAACAAAATTATGGTTTGATTCAGTTCAGCTATAGTGAAACATAGCTCGTATATGTAGTGTTCTGTTTGTTTGGGCGGGTGATTTTATACTCACATCGCACTTTTCCTTCAAAAAGAACTAAAACCTAAAAGTGGAGAGCCTTAACCGTAGGGAATCCTTAACCCTAGCAAACTAAAAAAATTATGAATAATATGTAATTTTCTTAAAAAGTAAGTTTTCAGTCAATTTTTATAATTTTTACATATACCATTTATATTTATAGCAAATTAAAATTAATCAAATCAATATGCGAGACTAAACAATAAAAAATATACTCGAAAATATATCAAACCAATCATTTTTTTGGTAAATTAAAAGAAACTAAACCCTAAGAATAGGGAGCCTAAAACTATGTTTCGATTCAACTTATCTATAGTGAAATCTAGCTCGTATATGTAGTGTTCACTTAGTTTTGGCGGGTGGTTTTATACTCACGTCACACTTATCTTTCTCATATAACTTTGAACCAACATTTATATCATATTCGCCTATCATTATTTTAAATTGATTTCGATTAATATTTAGTTTTTTGAATAATTCATTCAACAATCGAAAATCACTGGACGGTAAGAAAAAAATTATCAAATGCAAGAATTGTTAAATAATTAGATCGAATGACTATATGGACCATAAAACCAAAAAGATTTTTTTTTAAAACCTAAATATTAATCAATATTTTCGTCATCAAAACCAAGAGAATCATCTTCACCATCAATATTTCAACATACTTAACCTGTTTTCGTAATCATATGTACCATATCCAATGTCATCTTCAATCTCTTCAACACCTTCAAATTCTTTAGTAGGATCATAATCATCATTACAACCTCTCTCTAATAATATAATAGATATGATTTTGAATAGAGCATAAATGCATAAAACATAAGTGCCGCAAGTGAGTCTAAACAAAAAGAGGTGCCTAAGTAATAATTACATTTGGAATATCTCAAACCACCTCACGACCCATAACTTACCAAAATGCTTAAAAATATATTGGAAATCGAAATGAGTAATCAATGAAAACTTGTCCACTAATTTTGTCTCGAGCCTCCAATACCATATGAGTTTATGCAGGTTCAAGGAACAACCGCATTCGTAGGACTCCTATAAAATCTGAAAACGAAAAGAATAAATTTTCAAGTGGTAATACCCTTAATATAGTGTATCAACATACTCAAATTTCTTCCACCTCATAACATTGTAATCCTGCTCTTCACAAGAGGTAGTTCACATGAGAACATGTTTTCTATGGCTCAAACATCACTACACAAATGTTAATTCAAAAAACTTTTATTAATTGAATTTGTTATGTACGTCAAGAATTCATTTATTTATCCACTATATTTCTTCAAAGAAGTTAAATTATTTACCATGCAAAGAACTCAAAAAACATGTACTATTATTACATTGACAACATTTATTTAATTGTTCGTTTCTGCCCAATCCGAGAAACAAAGTAAAAACGTCATCGTCATCGAGTTACCATCATTGATAAGAAAAAGTTGAAGCAATAAAATCTTCCAACTTTAAGAGATAATCTAATACATCAAAGAAACATAGAGATCTTAGGCTCTGTTTGATTCAAACAAAGTTCGAGTTGAGTTTTCTTAGACACAAGCCACTTATTGTTTTCCATCTGGTTTCATTGAACTTCTTCAAGACCTTCTCGCCCACCTTTATGCCTTTTCTTCACAATGGAATCACCAAAATATCCAAAACAACGTTCTTCTCGCTTAGGTGAACTTTTTCATCGTATCCAAAATTACCAAGATGAAAATAAAAAGTAAACCATAGTTGTTCTCCTTCTTTGTCTTCGCCTCTTTTTTCATATTTGGACTCCTTATTATTTGTTTATCAAGAAAACACATTCATTAAAGAACAATAATATATTTTAAAAGAATTGTTCTTCATTAAAATAGGTCTAGAAACTATAGCAATGTTAAGGAAATAAAAACAGAATATAACAAATTAAACAAAAAATAAACATGCAAAAATAAAGAGATCAAACTTTGAAATCACTTTTTTAAACAATCATACACATAACATGATTCAAAGAAAACAAACAAACAGCAACAAAAAAGTCAAGAATACTCATAATATAACGTTGGATAATAATTACGCACAATCTAAAATAAAACGTATAGATGAGGAAGATGACGGAGGTGGCAAAAATAAAAAGGTACCTAGGGTGGATGATATTCGTGAGAACATACAAAACAATTATCAATTCAATTTTTGATTCTAATCTTTTTTTCTTGTTTATTGGTTTCGTGGTCTGCTCTTTACTGGAAAATCTCCAATTGTTTCAAAAAATAAAAGTCTGTTCCTCCATTTGATTCATCGTATCTTTGGGTCCATTTAGAATCTCCTACCTAAACAAAACAGAGCAAATAAAATTCTTTATAGATTAAGTTCTTAAGCATATCTTCACATGAGTAAATTCGCCAAGGGAGGAAGATTTAACCATCCAAAGCAGTCTTAGATGTCTATTGATACACTTGCCACTGCTAAAACCATCAAGAAAACCCGTATATATCAATCGCACATATAATCACCATCGCTAGAATCATCATCACTACATCCATCACTGTCCGACCATGATCAAAACGATCATAAAATGATTGAGAATACGGATCTTGATGAGATTCTTTTCTCTTTTTAATTCATCCTTTATTGTTTACCCTCTCGAGGTGTTTGAGAGATTATAATCTGAAGTTTGCCACGATTCTTAATGATCCTAATTTACCGAGTTTAAGGACTTTCAAGAAGAGGTCTTATACTTCTCTCTTTTTCCCCTGTCTTGTCCCTATCTCCAAGAAACAGTTTCTCATTGGCAAAAATTATTCCAATTTTGTGCAGGCTAGGTTTGGGGGGGAAGATATTGGCGATAGTTGCCGAGTTCCGTTTTCTAGCTTTAGAAAGTTTTTTTTATTTCGCATTTGCAGCAGCAGCAGCAGAAAGTATGTCGAGGTTCTTTACCGAACCAAGATTGATTCAGGCGATTAGAGGCGGTGATAGTGCTCCAGATCTTCTGAAGACTACAAGAAATGCTGCAATTACCATTGGTGCTGAGTCATTGACACAATTTGAATACAAAATTCCTTTCTTCCTTCTTTTATGTGACTAAGCTTTTGGAACAACAATTTACATGTATTGTTGTTCTGATTTGATTGTTTCTTTGGGAAAACAGGAAAGCGGAAGAAAAAAACGTGTTTGATTCAGATAACTCGAGACAAACTCTTTCTCGGTCACCGCTACGCCTCTCAACCAACTGTGTTGTTGAACTTGTGCAGCTTAGGGATACAGTTCGACCTGTGAGTCTTTTATCCTACTTCATGGTAACCTTCCACCTTGAGTTCTATTATTGTGAAATTTGATTGTATTTCTTGATAGGTAAATTTGGAAAGGCTACTGCCTGAGTAATTTGCATCAAATTTGTTTCGTATTGGTGGATTAAGAAGTTTTTAATGGTTTCTCCCCGTAAAATTTTCTGGTTCTCACTGTAACGGGATGCTCTTCAATGCTTATATTTACTACTATTAGGATATAATTGCTCTTTAGTATTAATTTACTGACGCTATGGACTTCGTTCCATGTCCTGATATTTTTTTGGTGTATGAAAGCAAGCCAATACGTTCGTCTATCTCACATTGTGGAATGTCGTATGTTATAGGTTCAATGGTTTCATTGCTTTAGCAGATCTATCTCGTGGGTTTCCGTAGAATGAACAACCACACGCTTATTATAAGTGTTCTAACAGAGGAATAAACATTGCTAAAGAACAAACAATGTTTGGTAGAGAGGTAACTTACCGAGCAGAAAAATGTGAAGCTGGAAAATCTTAATAAGGAGCAATGGAACAAAAGAGTGATAGTGTGAAGAAGATGAAACAGAGGTGGTGTGGTGAGATGATGTTGCCTAGCATGAAATGTGAAGGAGGTCAGAACTGGAGGACCACCGTCAACCAAGACAAGAGGAAAAATCATGTTGGGACAATGATTGAGAAGATGGAACCATGCCGAGGAGTTGTTTATGAAACATAACTTCAATACCAAGACTGAAGGAGGTATGGAAAATGAGCTTTGGAGACTCAAATTCCTCTCTCGCTATATTCCGTAGAGTACATCATGTATTTGCAGTTGTACGATGTTGGTAATCTGCTTGTCCCGAAAAGCTGAAATGGACCAAACAAGGATACCATCAAAACTGTGAGGTGGGTTGAGGTTGGCATGCGTTGTGAGACTAAAGAGCAGAGTTATATGCACAATCTCCGTAGAAGTATCCTTGTCGTGGACCTTTTAAACGAAGGTAAAAAACGACAACTATTTGTCATGTGATCTCAGGTTTTCAATCAGACATAAAGAGTGTTTGCAATGATATAGTTAAAGTAGGAAAAATGGTTGATGATCGTATTCTCTGTTGTTACCTGCTTATATACATTTTTGTTAATTAAGCAAATCACTTTAAGTATATAAATAAATATGTTCGTTTCAAATTTACTATCCCAAGTCGTCGTCGATTCGTTGTTTGGTTAGAAGTTAGAATTGAGTTGTTTAATTAAGACACATTTGGGTTAAGTTGGTTTAGAATATGTTTCATGAATAGTCATAAGTGTAGTTGTCTTTTGGTTGCAGAAATTTCATGGACATCGTCTTATTATAAATTATCAACAGAGATAGTTGTGTATACACTGTTTGGGTGGATTTGGCATTTTCCTTGCTGAAAAGCTTGAGAACTGTGAGTTGGGGAGGGGATGAAAAGGAGGGGATGTTGGTTGTCTTTCTCTGTTTTTTTTGTTTCTTCCAAGACGATAAAGATGAGAAAAACACAAAATTAGGAGGAGTTGAGGTAAAAGAAAAGAAGAAGACGAATCCTTTCTAATGGATAATTGTAAGGCTGAATGTGGTTTGAATTTTATTTTAATAGAAAGAATCAGTGGAAAAAAACTTTACAGTGGATTACTTTTGCATGTAATAAGAATCGAGAACTCATTTCAAGTATTCTGTTAGCCTTGTTCTACAAGCTCTTGGTTCGTGGGTTTGGAAAAAATTACTTAAGCGTAGAGACATCGCAAAACGGTTCTGCAAAAAGGAAGTGGGAAATGGCATCACAACTTCGTTTTGGCATGACTCTTGGTCGAAACTTGGAATACTATGGGAGATTACGGGACCAAGGGGAGTTATTGATTTGGGTATAAAACGTGATGCGACGGTCTCCACGGTCATTTGCATGCGAAGAAGGAGGGCTCATCGGAATGACAGGATTAACCAAATAGAAAGGGAAATAAATGTGCTGCGATCATCCCGCTCGGATGAGGGAGATATAAGCCTCTGGCGCGGGAAGAATGGAAAATACAAAAATGTTTTCTCTTCGCAGGAGACTTGGGAGCAGATACGTCAACAACATCCAAAAGTAAGGTGGTCCGATGCCCTTTGGTTTAAGCACCATACTCCGAAGTTTGCATTTACTACCTGGTTAGCTTTTCAGAACCGTTTATCTACGGGAGATCGTATGAAAAAATGGAGCAGTGGGGTATCAGACAAATGTGTACTATGCGACACTGATGGAGAGACAAGGAACCACCTTTTATTCTCATGCAGCTACTCTCAACATCTCTGGTCCTGTTTGGTTAGCGGACTTCTTCGGCAAAGGTACACGCATGATTGGACTTCAATTGTTGCGATTATGGAGGATACACAAACATCCACCATTGAAGGTTTCCTGATTAAATATGCCTTTCAAGCAACGATCAATAACCTTTGGAGGGAACGAAACAAGCGGAGGCATGGCGAGCCTAAAACACCCCATCAACAACTCGGCTTGATAATTGACAAGGTTATTCGGAATCGAATATCGTCAATTCGGAAGAAGGACAAGAAATATGACGAGACGCTTATCACTTGGTTTGCAACGAGAACGTAACTTTCGTCGGTTTTCTTTTCCCTCGATCATTCAGTTTTTGTAAAATAATCTAATCGTCGATTCTAAGATGCATTAAAATGTAACAAACGATGTTTTTTGGTGAGAATGAAATTTAACAATTCCTTCAAAAAAAAAAAAAAAAGCTCTTGTTTACAAGGTTGTAGAAAAACAAGAAGGTTACTCCTACTGTCTTACAGTCCTGCTGACTACCACATGGTGCACCAGAACTTCTATCAATATTTGAAAAAATAGCGTTTATTCTTTTGTATGAAGTCACATTTGAATGATAAAAAAACCTTATTACATATCCTTACATTCATTAGTTTACAATTACAATAATGATAATATATGTTATAGTGACTTTATTTTGTTTTTCTATAAATGATTTGATAGTATCTACAATTTGAAGACAAAATATAAGAAAAAAATGATAGAAAAAATGAAAATAAAAATCCGCGCGTATGCGCGGGTACTCATATAGTAGGTTATAAAAATATAGTTTACTATATCCAGTTCAAATTAAATAACTATAAAAAAAAAATACACATTCTAACCTTTTAGGGAGGCCGACACTTCTCTCTCTCCTCTCCAAGTCTCAGCCGCCGGAAGAAAAAACAGATCTACCGCGAGGCCGGCGCCGGTGGCTTCTTTAGCACCGGTCCGACCTCTCCTTTCTTTCTCTTCCTCTATTTTTCCTTTTCTTTGAGTCACCTTTGTTTCGTTGTCGGCGATGAAGACTTGTCGATGTCGGTGATGAAGCCTTGTCCGCTCCTCCTCCTCTCTCAGCCTCAGCCTCTGCCTCCTTCTTTGTTGTTGGCGTGACTTTGAAGACTCAGACCGACAATATCCGGAAAAAACTAGTGATGTGGTCGCTCCGGCTAGTCGAAGTCGAGCTTATGGCCATGTGGTTATTGTGGCGTGCGGCGGTCGTCGTGATGTGGCGTGCGGCGGTCGTCGTGATGGGGCTTCCGCGTGTCTTGGTCGTGGTGGGGCTCCCGTCGGTGGGGTGGTGTTGAAGGGCTTGTTCTGAGCTCGGGTTTATGGGTTTGGCTCGTGGGTTTACGCTTGTGGGTTTGGGCTGGTTTTATGGGCTTGTGGGTTGGATTTAAGCTCTGGGCTGTGGCTAGTGTTTATGCCTTCGTTGATTTGTCTATATCGGCCATGTTTTGGTTTATGATCTTTCATTTGGTCTTGGATGTTTGTTGGTATAGAAATTGCTAGTTAGCCTTTAAGGGTATGAGAGCGCGGTCGTGTTTTTTCGGTTAGAGTGTGCGTGGTGTTGGTTTCGATTGGGTAATCTTCGATTCGCATTTTTTTCTTCGGAAATCCTTATCTAACTCCTTCTACCATCTATAGTTTCGTTAATAATTAGTCTTCATGTCCAAGGTCTATCGGTGTCGGTTCTAGTAAGGCTTACCTTTTTGAGGTGCATAGTTCTCGTCTTAGACTCTTTGGATGAAGATTAGGTGGGTAGGTGTTTAGATTCTCGTTCATGGGTTATGATTTGGTTAATCGTCGTATGGGACTCTTCTAAGCGGGTTCTCCCAACTGGATCTTCTGCTCTTTACACGCTATCTGTTGGATACGACTGTCTCTTTTATATTTTGAATGCTATTTGTGATTTTTAGATTGGTTTTGTTTTGGTAACCGCTCCCCTGTAAAAGTTAGGGCTGGTGTTTCCCGTAAAACTCTCGGGCTGTCGTTTTCCCGTAAAACTCTTGGGCTGGTGTTTCCCGTAAAACTCTCGGGGTGTGTGTTGTATTACCTACTGTATGTTTGGTTTTGTAATAAAAATAATCTTCCAGTGTTAAAAAAAAAAAAAAAAAACCTTTTAGGGAAGTTATTGAAAAAACAAAAAATGGACAGCAGAGCTCCGATCAAAAACCTTCCAAGACCTTGAATCCGAAAACGTACCTAAACGATTTTAAAAAAATACAATAAACCAAACTATTGATAAGAAGACATTATATAAACGAAAATCCAAAAAAAGAACAAATATAAAAACACACGCACGATAATAGGCCAAAGAAATAGAAGAGAATGGTTTGTTTAAGGGTTATTAAAGTAGAGGAAGATGAGATCGTTTAAGCAATTTAGGGTTTACTAACGATACATTCCATTGTTATATATCTAGAATGGCACATACAAAATCTAACAAATCAATAAAAAGAAAAACTCCACATCGATTATATACACAAACAAAAAGAAAACATGAATGTAAACAATTTTTTTTTAGTTTTTATAAACACATCGAAAAAGGAGGAGAAGGGAATTATCTGAAGAAGATGAGCATAAACACAAAAAGAAGTATATATATTTCTTCAAAATTACCCCTTTTTTCCCAAAAAAAAAGAAAGTATAAATATTTCTTAGGATGAGAAAAACCTTAGTATTACCTTATCAAATTACAAAGGGTCAACTGGTCAAGTGAGATTTTTCCATGTTTTAGAACATTCATGTTTGTGGACGGTGAGCTTTCTTTTCACCATTGACATATCAATATAAATACACCAAGAAAAAATGATTCTCTTTTATTTGACCAAAAATCAAACTAATAATCGAGCAATAAACCAAGAAAAACACGATCAGAACAGTATAAATCATTGATATATCATGGTTTTACCCGTTTTCGACCATGATATAAGTCCTTTTCATGGAGTCATTTTGATGTTTTTCAAGTCTTTTCACTACTTTCTAGGTTCATTGACGTTTGGGCCCACTGAGAGCTTTTGGAACATTTTGGAGCATTGTGGAAAGAAGAGCCGAAGTGACTAAGTCGGAGACAAACTTTGGAGCTGTGTCGATCGACACAAGCCATGTGTGTCGATCGACACACACATAACCGACACGAGAGAAGTTGAGTTTTGAAGTTGTGTCGATCGACACAGCTCATGTGTGTCGATTGACACAGAGATGTCTGACGTGAAGATTACAAGTTTTTGAAGAATTTCCTCTTTTGCCCGAAAAAGCCCAGAAATTTACATACAGGCCCAATCCGATTTTTGCTACAATATATATAGTTTTCCTTTAGGCTTTCATGTTTACATCATATATTCTATTGAGACTTGGATTTGGAGAGCTTTAGGGAGAGAAATCTACACTTTGTTCTACAGAGATTTTGAACCCTTTGTTTCTCTATCTCTATCTTTTTATGCAATTTATTTCATTCATGATGTTTGTTTCAGTCACCATGTCTGAGTAGTTTGCTTGTTAGACTTAGGGTTAGTCAAAGGAACATGAGAAATTGCTAGATCTGTTAGATTTGTTAGGGAACATCACTTGGATTCTTCATCTAGATTGTTGTTAATGCTAGTTCTATTTGATCACCTAGAACTTAGATCTTAGGTTAATTGTTATATGCGAAAGTATTGATAATTACCTGACCTAATCTTAGATGAGCAAATTATCTATTCGCAAAGAAACTTGGTTTAGACAATTTGTGAACAATTGAATCTGTGCTTTAATGCTTGTTTAACCTATTGAATTTGCAAAGAAATTTGGGATTTAAGAAGTTAAACATAGATAGTTTTCGCAACGAAAGTTGGTTAGCTTTACAGAGTTTTCATGTTCAAGAACGGATCTTAATTCCCCTAACAATCTAACTTGTCTGCAGTTTCGAGTTTCCTGCGATTTCCCGAAAGCCTAGCTTTTGTGATATAATGCGTTTTTGACGCATTCTAACCCTTGTTTTGTAGGCTTTTATCGAGTCTTTCACTCTCTTTCGAGTCATTCTAGGTACAAAAGTGGCTGGAAGTAAGGACTGGAGCTTGCAATCAGATTTGGCTAGAAAAGAATGAAGTTGGACCCTTTTTGAACATTCTGGAGAAAGGGAGCACCTAGTACAGAAGAGGGAGCACCCGCTCCCAGCAGATTCCACTTATGGGCTTTTTGTAAAAACCCTAATTTTGCACCCTAACTTTGGGCCAGCCGTCGTGGGCCTTTAAATAGGTTTTTCTATGATTCTTTCGCGAGGAGAGCCAGACACGATGCCACGAAGAACAGCAGCAGAGAACGAGAGAGAGAGAGATTTATACACTTATTTGAGGAAGTTTGTAAGCTTGGATTTGTCCTTCACATACTTATCGAAGTTTTCTAAACCCTACTCTTTTATATATCGATTTCAATGTTGTTTATCATGTCCATTGCTGCTGTTAATTGTTTGATCATGAGCGAGTAGTCTAATTGTTAGGTTAAGGGTTTTCGATGGGATTAGATCCCTTGAACTAAGCATAGATAGGTTTTAAATAATCATTCGATAGTCTCCACCTATTGTCGATCATATTGCCTACGTTAGATTCATCACCTAGCCTTTGATTTTAGGTTGAATTTACTTATCAAAAGTTTGTAAATTGCTGGAATTGACTTAGGTGGGCGATTTGATCCTTAGCCAACGAAAGTTGAAGTTAGGGCATCTCGTGAACATATCAACCCTAATCGTTTAATGCTTGATAATCTTTGTAACCTCAATGACAGTTAGGGTGTTAGATTGATCTATTAAAGTTGTAGATGCCACGAAAGTGGATCTTCTTATATTTATGGTTGAGTTCGAGACTTGGTCATAATCGCATACCTGAATAATTGCTTGGTTCTTGATGTTCGAATCCCTGAGAATTATCCCTGACCTAACGCCTTCCCATTATTGTTTACAACCGATTTTACATTTTGTTTTGTTTTAATTTTCGTGACGCTTACACCATCTTTTGATCGCTTAGCTGAAGTTGTATCCCATAGAATTAGAGCGTATTGCTGGTCCCTTAACGAACCTATACTATTCTACATCGGATTAGTGAACTTAGGTTTTAATCTTGAAACCGGATTAAGGACTGTTTTTGACTTTCATCAAATTGGCGCCGTTGCGACGGGGACCAACTCGATACCTCTACTTCTCGATTATGATTTTAGACTAAGCACTAATCTTGTTCTTTTATTTCTCTTGTGTGTTTCAGGTGTATGAACTCAAGGACAACAAGGAGAAATCTTCAAACTTCTCTCGTTACTTTGAGTAACACCGAACTTGCGAGACTATAACAAGAAAACAGACGACAAAGGCCTAATCCCGCTGAAATGGGCGATCAAGGCAACAACGACATGGCAGTTGAGTTGCAATGGTTGCAAGAGCAGATGACTCAAATGCAACAGCAGCACGCACGTGAATTGCAGCAACAACGTGCGCGTGAGCAACAACGAACCATAGGGGATATGGACAATCCCCATGCCTATTACCGAAACCAAGCTGCCATAGTTCCTCCCGCTGTTGAAAGGAATGACTATAAGATCAAACCGCAGATGATATCGCTGGTTAAGCAGCACTTGTTCCACGGATTGCCTGCTGAAATTCCGATGGACCATATAGAGAATTTCGAGGAGATTTGCTCCACGACAAGCTCTAATGGGATGAACCCGGATTTTGTAAAATGCAAGCTGTTTCCATTTTCACTCGCGGACAAAGCCTCTCGTTGGCTTAAGTCTTTACCTGCTGGATCCATTACGACTTGGGCGCAATGCAGAGCTGCGTTTTTGGACCATTTCTACACAAAATCCAAAACCGCGAGTTTAAGGAACAAGATATCCTCCTTCCACCAACATTCCGGAGAGTCCTTCTGTGAGGCTTGGGAAAGGTTTAAGGAGTACAAGAGAGAGTGCCCGCACCATGGGTTCACTGATGAAAACCTGCTGGGGATTTTCTACGATGGTGTGGACTGGGATTATAGGAACGCGCTCAATGCTGCTAGCGATGGTGATTTCATGACCAAAACCAAAGAGGGAGCGTATAAGCTGATTGAGAAGTGGGCTGCAAGTTCAAGTAACAAGTCCCAGGAGTATGACAGGACTACGAAATCCAATGGAACGGATTCTACTAAGATCGATGACCTTACAGCCAAGATCACTTTGTTGCTTAAGGCGAACCAAAGGATGGTTCATTTTGCTGATGAGAATGGCGAGCAACTAGCTGAGGAGATGGGTGAAGAAGGAGATAATGATCAGCAGGAGGTTAGTTATGTTAATGGGCAGGGTTTTGTGCGAAACCGAGGATTCAACCAGAATTACAGAAATCATCCGAATTTCTCCTATCGAAGCACGAATGTTGAAAACCCCCAGGACCAAATCTATCCACAACAAACCAATCCCCAAACCACGAAACCTCAGGATCAGAGTTTCCAGAAATCATTCCCCCAAAATTTCCAAGGAAAGACATTTGTTCCTTTTCAAGGTCAGAAACCGCAGTTTTCAAATTTTCAGGCTTCTGCAAGCAATGGGAATGGTTCTCAAGATGAGTTGAAAGGTATGGTGCAGCAGATATTGACAAACCAGCAGAAGTTCGCCACTGAGATCAACACAAAGGTGGATGGTATGTACTTGGACCTTAATGGTCGGCTCGAAGCAGTTTGTAACCACGTAAAGAAACTCGACACACAAGTTGCTCAGACGGCATAAGCAATTAAGAGACCATAGGGAGTATTACCTGGTAAAACTGATGCAAACCCAAGGGAATTTGTGAATGCCATAGAGCTGAGAAGTGGGAGAACTTTACCAGCACTCGTAAGGACATAAACTGCAAACTACCCAGAGGGAGCACCTGCTCCAACAGAGGGAGCATCTGCTCCAACAGACGGAGCACCTGCTCCAACAGACAGAGCACCTGCTCCAGAAACATAAAACGACGAAGAACCTGCTGAGCCGATTTCTAAGGTATTACGCCCAAATGAAATTATAGATAAGGTTCGTTCTCGTGTCTACAGGCCCCCTGTCCCTTACCCAGTACCTCCAAGGAAGTCGCAGAAAGATTTGGAGGAGGCGAAATGTAAGGAGATGTTGCAGGATCTGACGGTTAAGCTGACATTGGCAGACGCGATTCAGATGATGCCGTCCATGAAAAAGTATGTTAAGGGCTTGGTTACTGGATGGATTCCTTCAGAGCAGAGTGTCATGTTTGTAAGTAAAAATTGTAGCGCTGTGCTACAAAACAAAGCCATAAAAAAGCAAGAGGACCCAGGTAAGTTCATGCTTTCTGTTGATATTGGTCCTGTGCGATTTGCTTGTTCCTTGTGTGATCTAGGTTCCAGCGTGAATCTCATGCCCTATTCAGTTGCAAGGAAACTCGGGTACACAAAATTTAAACCTACACGGATTTCATTAGTGTTTGCTGACAGATCTATTAAGTTGCCTGTAGGAATTTTGGAAGATTTGCAGGTCAGAATTGAGAATATTTTCATCCCAGCAGATTTCGTGGTGTTGGAGTTAGACAATGAGCCGAAAGATCCTCTGATTTTGGGGCGTCCTTTCTTGCGCACGGCTGGTGCGATCATTGATGTAAAGAACGGAACAATTGGTCTCCACCTGGGAGACATTATTATGGAGTTCGAGATGGATCGGATGTTGAAGAAGCTGACCATTGATGGGCAAACTTTTGCCATTGAGGATAATCTCGAAATCTCAGAGGGAGAGATTTAAGAGATTCTTGCTGATGATCCCTTGGATGTTGCATTGACAAAAGCTGAAAGCGAACATGGTTATTTGAGCGAAGATACCATTGGGTTCGCAAGGATGTTGGATTCGGGGCAGATGGAGAAATCAACAGACTTTTTGAGACTCGACGTAGAGGGAGAAGACAGCACCTGCTTCTGCTCTTCGGAACTTTCCTGATGATCCTTGGAGCAAGCTGAAAGCTCCAAAACTTGAGCTCAAACCTTTACCAACCGGGCTAAGGTACGCGTTTCTAGGGCCTAACTCCACTTATCCTGTTATCATTAATGCTGATTTGAATAATGTGGAATCTGCCTTACTTTTATGCGAACTCCGGAAGTATAGGAAAGCTTTAGGTTATTCATTAGATGACATCCCTGGAATTTCACCTGATTTATGCATGCATAGGATACATTTAGAGGATGAATCTAAAACTTCTGTAGAGTACCAGAGGAGGTTGAATCCGAATTTGAAAGATGTTGTTAAGAAAGAAATTATGAAACTCTTAGAAGCTGGTGTTATTTATGCAATATCTGATAGTAACTGGGTTAGTCCTGTACACGTAGTACCTAAGAAGGGCGGAATCACTGTGATTGCCAATGATAGGAACGAATTGATACCTACCAGGACTGTCACAGGACATAGGATGTGCATAGATTATATAAAGTTAAATGCTGCAACTAGGAAGGATCATTTTCCCTTACCTTTCATTGATCAAATGCTCGAAAGATTAGCTAACCACCCTTACTACTGCTTTTTAGACGGTTATTCAGGTTTCTTTCAGATTCCCATTCACCCGGATGATCAGGAAAAGACGACCTTCACATGTCCCTATGACACCTTTGCGTACCGCAGGATGCCATTCGGATTATGCAATGCCCCCGCGACTTTTCAAAGGTGCATGATGTCTATCTTTACTGATTTGATTGAAGATATTATGGAAGTTTTCATGGATGACTTCTCCGTCTATGGGAGCTCTTTTTCCGTGTGTCTATCTAATCTGTGCAGGGTTTTGGAGCGCTGTGAAGAGAAACACCTAGTGCTGAATTGGGAGAAGTGCCATTTCATGGTAAGAGATGGTATAGTTCTGGGTCATCGCATATCAGAGAAGGGTATTGAGGTTGACCGAGCAAAAGTTGAGGTAATGATGAGCCTGCAGCCGCCGAATTCAGTTAGAGGGATAAGGAGTTTCCTTGGTCACGCGGGCTTTTACAGACGTTTCATCAAGGATTTTTCAAAGATAGCGAGACCGCTAACCCAACTTTTGTGTAAGGAAACCAAGTTTGAGTTTGATGGGGCTTGCCTTGAGGCGTTTCACACGATAAAAGGAGCATTGGTAAGCGCACCTATTTTTCAACCACCGGATTGGGATCTACCATTTGAGGTCATGACAAACACGAGTGACTACGCCGTAGGGGCTGTTTTGGGGTAAAGGAAGAATAAAAGGCTTCACGTAATCTATTATGCGAGTCGTACTTTGGATGAAGCTCAGTGCAGATATGCTACGACTGAGAAGGAGCTACTAGCTGTGGTGTTCGCCTTTGAAAAATTCAGATAATATCTTGTGGGTTCGAAGGTCATTGTTCATACAGATCACGCAGCATTGAAGTACTTGCTCACAAAGAAAGATGTGAAACCAAGGCTTTTGAGATGGATCTTATTGCTTCAAGAGTTTGATCTTCAAATCGTTGATAAGAAGGGTACTGAAAATGGAGTTGCTGACCACCTGTCTAGGATGAAAGTTGATGAAACAGTGCCACTTGATGATGCATTGCCGGATGAACAAGTGTACGCTATTGGAATCTGCGTACGAGGGCACCCAGTACAATCTGGAGCACCTGTCCTACCCAAGGGAGCACCTACTCCAGAGGCATTTTGTGCGACTATCTCCAAGGAACATTCACCAAGTTTTCCGTGGTTTGGTGAGATCGCGAACTACCTAGCGGCTCACCAGGAACCGGCTGACTTCGTGGGAGACAAGAAGAGGAAATTTTTGCGCAACGCAAGGAGGTAGTTTTGGGACGAACCATACCTTTACAAATAATGCTCCGACGGTCTTTTTCGGAGATGTGTTCCTGAAGAGGAAATCCCGGGAATCTTGTTTCACTGCCACAGTTCAAGTTACGCTGGACACTTCGCGACCTTTAAGACAGTATCAAAGGTGCTACAAGCTGGATATTGGTGGCCCACAATGTTCCGTGATACACACGCGTTTATTGCAAGATGCGATAAATGTCAGAGGCAAGGAAACATCTCGCGACGGAATGAGATGCCTCAGCACTTCATCTTGGAAGTTGAAGTGTTCGATGTGTGGGGGATTGACTTTATGGGACCGTTTCCTTCGTCATATGGCAATAAATACATTTTAGTGGTCGTCGACTATGTGTCTAAGTGGATTGAAGCCATTGCCTCTCCAACAAATGACGCAGCTGTGGTTTTGAGGATATTTAAGACAATCATATTTCCCCGTTTTGGTGTTCCCCAGGTGGTGATTAGTGATGGAGGGACCCATTTCATCAATAAGGTTTTTGAGAACCTTTTGAGAAAAAACGGCGTAAAACACAAGGTTGCAACGCCATATCACCCGCAGACTAGTGGCCAAGTTGAGGTTAGTAATCGGCAGATCAAGGACATTTAGCAAAAGACCGTGGGCACCACAAGGAAAGATTGGGCAACTAAGTTGGACGACACAGTTTGGGCCTACCAAACCGCATACAAAACACCATTGGGGACAACGCCCTTTCATTTGGTGTATGGTAAGTCGTGCCACCTTCCGGTAGAGCTCGAGTATAAGGCAGCATGGGCAGTTAAATTAATGAACTACAACATCAAACCCGCCTTGGAAAGGCGATCCATGCAACTTAACGAGTTAGAGGAGATTAGGCACCTGGCCTACGAGAGTTCGAAATTATACAAGGAACGAACCAAGATGTACCACGACAAGAGAATTCTTAACCAAACTTCCAACCAAAAGACATGGTACTTCTCTTTAACTCTCGCCTTAAACCTTTTCCTAGAAAATTGCGATCTAGGTGGTCCGGTCTTTTCCTCGTAAAAGAAGTTCGATCATATGGAGCCCTGGTGTTGCTGGACGCCAAGGGCAAAGAGTTCGTGGTCAATGGACAGCGCTGCAAACCGTACCTAGCCGACGCAAACCCAACCGAAGGTGGAGTTATCACCTTAGGCGACGCGCCAAAAGCCTAAAAGGCTAATCAAGTCAAGCTAACGACTTTAACCAAGCGTTTGGTGGGAGGCAACCCACCGGTACGTTTTCTAACTTTTTCAATTTGATTTTTTTTTATTACTAACCGTGATTTCAATCTTTGAGTTTTCACGTTCTTTAAAAAAAAAAAAAAATTTGTTGTGGAATACGGAAGGTGGATCAATCGATCACCTCCGCTAGATCGATCGATCCAAGATGAAATGATAAGCATGCATTCCAGCGGTCAAAGTCAGGATCGACCTGACCGTCGATCTGCCTCCAAGCTCAAACTAGAAGGAACCGGATCGATCGATCTCTTTAGGCGGATCGCTCGATCCATGAGGATGAAGTCCTCAGCCAAACCAGCGGTCAATCTCAGGATCGACTCAGCAGATCGATCCAAATGCCAGAGAGCACCTGCTACACAGAGAGCACCTGCTACCCAGAAGAGAGCACCTACTACGAAGGGTAAAAATTTGACATTTAAATTCAAACCCGCCAAAAGGTAAGTCACGAGGATAAGGAAAGTGGGCCCGAGAAATATGGGATTATTTTCCAATTTTGAAAAGGAAATATCAGTTAAATTGGACCCCCATAAAGCCCTAATTTCTCGCGCCCAATAACTCCTTCTTCTCCTTCCTCCTCTTTTCGACTTTCTCCATTAATACTCTCAAGGTTTTTGCTCAAAAACTAAACTTCTCCAATTCTCAACCGATTTGAGTGATTTTTGGATCGATTTCACTCGGATTTTCACCCTCATTCCGAATCTATCAACTGTTTCTCAAGGAAATCAAGGTAACCACTCGAAACCCCAATTTTTGTGCTCGCCATTTTCAACCCAAAGGGTAAAAATCACTCATGATTATGTTGATTGGTGGCTTTGCAATTGTGAAGTGCATCATGTGCTTGTTTAAAGTTGATTTTGCATGGGTAGGATTGCGAGTTTTGACGTGGAATTTCGATAAAAACTTAAACCCTAGTTTATGGAGAAAAGTTTGGATATTTAGGGATGGAGATGTGAAAGCATGTATGATTCTTTTTGATTGGTTATTTTGGGCGGTTTGGATTGATCGAAATTATCTTCTTTAATGGCTGGGACTTTGGTCTCAACTTTTCGCAAAAACAGGGGAATTATATTTCGATGTTTGTGTGGATATTTGGACTTTAATTTATGCTGGTTTGGTTCGTGTTTGTGGCTGTCATTGCAGGATGTCAGGACTGCGAATGTCAGTTGGTAACCCATCACGCTCACGCAAGGGAAAGGGAGCCTCCACCTCCTCCCAAATCGCAACAACCCATTGGCCACGTGATGAAGGACAATGATTCGATCTGAGCAATTCTAGCCTTCCTCTCAATTCAGACGTAGAATGGGACCAGAATGACGCATACTACTACAATAACTGGCTCGACATTACTATTGAGCCGACTCACTTCTTGTGTGGGCAAATGCTAAAGGATTTGGGGCTGCTGTATGATGTGGGCAGCATACTTGAGGCTTGCCAATTGACTTATCTGATCACCCAACCCGACGATCTCTACCTCGACCTGGTGAGGCAATGTTTGGCATCCGCAAAACTGACTTATTCGGACCCGCGCAAGCCGGTGGCTTCACAGGGAGTTCTCTCTTTCTTTGCTGGAGGGAAGAGATATGAGGTGACTATAAGGGACCTCTGTGCCCTCTACGGATTCGACTACACGGAGGAAAAAGTGGCCTTCCCAACACGCCTCCCGGTCGCACACAGGTTTTGGGACTTCATTGCAAGTGGGGATTACTTCTCTCGATCCGCGGCCCAATCCACCATTCGGAACCCCGCTCTTCGGATCGGTGTCAAAGCCATCAGCACTGTCTTCTTCTCACGGTATGATGCAAGCAAGGTGCGAACCGATGAATTGATCATGCTTTACAATGTTTTGCGCGACACCATTAGCGGTGAAGCAGGGTTGAGCTGCGAGTTCGATGGAAGCGTCAACATGGGAGCACTTTTTGCCTCATGCATTGCGGACAAGAGGACTAAAGTGGCAAAGAGAAAAGCGGCATCACACTGTGAGAGGATCGGGAGTCTTCTGACCAGGCTGTTCCTCCACGTCAACCTTGACCTCGGATCTTACACTTGCAACTCCGCGACGGAGTTTATGGATAACTCTTACCTTATTTCTTGTGAGATCTTGGCCGATACTAACACTTACAGGTTCACCGCGAAAGACAAGACAACCCGTTCCTGCCGATTGCCGTAACCATCATTGACAGACCTGGCCATTGCAGCAAACGTTGGGTTTACACCAGGAACGGAGTACTTGTGTTTCGCCACTGAGGCACCAACTGAGAGACTACCCGAGCTGCTCCTGCCCCCGCTTCGGTCCCAGATGCCCCTTTAGGTCAAGATGAGGAGGAGGAGCTTGCAGCCGCTACGCAGAGGACTCGGCAGTCCAGAGCTCACTACCGCATGCCCTATGCGAGTGAGCTGACTCTAGATGACATTTCCGATGCTCCTGAGGATGCCGAATATCGTCGTTGGATGGTTGCTTCTACCAAGAAGAACAACGGGCTGCTCCGCCGCATTCTCCACATGCTTCAGAAGGGATGCAGTAGCTCCCACGCTACCGAGACCATCCCGTCCATGGCCCCTGCTCAGCCGCCTGCTTCTAGACCATCCACATCCGCTAGACCGTCCACTCGCTCCTTCAAACGCAAGAAACCAATCACCAACGAAGACTCCGATGATATCACCAGCGATTGAGATCGCTCTTCTATCCTTCATCAGTATTCCATGAACACTTTTTATTTTATGCATTATTATTTTCTTTTCTTCTATCTCTCTCTTTTCTTATTTTCACACCGAGACGGTGTGAAGTAAGTCTGGGGGGAGTTGCTACTAATATCGTTTATTTTGGATGTTTTTCTTATGTTTCTTATGTTCTGTTTTGAGTCTTTCTTTTGGTTTGTTTTATTGAGTCAAGACTTTGTAGGGAATTAGGACCTTATCTTATGATGATATTTGAACTATTTATGTTTAACTTTCTCTCTAGTGACCATTTCTTCAGAGAGTGAGTACAAGGAACAGCTGGAACACTTCGATACATCATCTTCCAGGTTTCATATTGACCAAAATTTCTCTCGCTATTGGCATTAGATTAGGGAAACGAACCATATTCAGGACTCCTTATTCCATTTTATCACTCTTGTTGTTCCTGAATAGCTAGCTCACTTTTAGTTAGTACCCTCCTTAACCCTTACCTCTTTTCAAGCCCCTTGCATTCTTGTTACTTTATTGTCATATGTGCAGTATATGCGCAAAAGGGCCGGAGAGAATTGGGTCGACACTGCATCTAAATCACTCTTTCTGAAGAAGAGAGCACCTGAAGCCCAGAAAGGAGCACCCGCTCTCCGTAATGAGAGCACCCATACCACCTGCTCCTATTTTCAGAAGATGGTTTATATGAGTGGAACAAAAATCCACTAGGAGTAGTGACGATGATGAGCTCCACTTGGGTATGAACAACAACTCTGATATTTTCGTGTTTGAGAGACACACATTGGTAATCGAAAACCCTCTTCATCATAAAAAAAAAAAACCGATGATTAAGAGTGGTAAATTTGTAAGTTATAATGTGTCTCTCTGCATAGCGAGTATACCCAAGGTGGATGATGGCTAGTTGAGATGTTGGAGAGAT